>OOIL02004480.1:3136653-3239812 GCA_900332095.2 Cuscuta campestris | reverse complement strand
ATTTTTATTAAAATATCTCATCCTTATAAAAGATCAAAAGTTTAGAAACTCAAATAACAAGTTGCAATAAAAATATATTTTAAAAGTAGAATTAGATTGACATTGTCAATGTATTTTAAAACTAATTTTTCCGACGTCTAATAATTAAGGATTACTTTCTCAGTTTTCTATTTAACCTATTTCTAAAGTTTATTCTTTTTCATTTTTAAGAACAATAATAATAATAATAATAATAATAATAATAATGATGATGATGATGATGATGATAATAATAATAATAATAATAATAATTCTTGATGGGATCTGATTTTAATAAGTCCTGATCTGATCTGATCTGATTCAATCTGATCTGATCTGATCTGAATTGATCTGATCTGATCTGACCTGATCTGATCTGATTTTAATAAGAATAAGAAAAAATAAGAAAAAAAGAAAACCTCCTAAATAGGAGTAAAACATATATCATATCATCAAAATAGGAGCTCAAAGTTAAACTCCCCTAAATAGGAGTGATTAATCAAGTAATAAGTGATGTTATCCAAAGTCCTACCTGCACCATATTCAATCAATTTTTCTTGACCGCACAAAAAGAGAAAAATGGTATCTTCCTTTTCTCTGCTTAGCTTCTTCTCCGCACCATACCCACTGGCCACTGCCCTATCATTGTCGGCTTTGTCACGATTACCGCATCCTCCTTCGACGAAATTCCCCTTCCAAAATCCCTTCTTTTTTCTTTGTGATTTTTTACCTTTTTTGGACTCTAATTATTGATAGTGAGTGCTATATGCAGTGCATCATCTATTAGTTGTGTGCTGTTTTGTGTATATTTTAGCTATAAATAGCAAATCAAGAATACATCTTTGTCCCCCTAAAATGACTTATTTTTTTAATTTTTGATTATTGATTTGGAATGCACATATCGATTAAAAAAAGCTTTTAGACTATAATTATCTGATCTATGAGCTATTTATCTTTGTGTGACACTGTCAATTTGCATCTAAAACATTACATATGGGAATTTGTGACATTATGCATTATCATTTGTGACATTATGTGGTGTAATGTTTGACATTATGTTTTTTTAACACTCTATTTGGTAGCTAATGTGTCACTGTGATATCAACAATGCAAATTGTGATTATGCTGTTGGAGACCGTGGTAGAGAGTCGTGATGTCGGAAGTGAAGGCGAAAAATCAACGACGAAAATTGTGGATTTTGGTTTCAAAAAACTTTTGATTCTCTTCCCAAATTAGAATAAGAAACAAGAGGCCCATCATTCCTCGTGCGACCCGAATACTACTTAATCCCACAAACTTTTTCTCTATGCAGGCTATAACAAAGGTTTCTCTCAAAAGAAAGAATACCCCATAAAAGGCGAAAAACATCAGATAGAACTTGAAAATTATGCAAAGATGACAAAGTACGGCATCAAAATAGTTTGATGCTAACATATAATTAACATGTGTGATATATACTCCCCCCGTTCGGAAATAATCTTCCCATTTCTCCTTTTCCTCCGTCCGAAAATAATCTTCCCATTTCTAATTTTAACCACAATTCTTCCAAAAATACCCTTATCATTCAATTTCATTTACCCTCTCAAACTTCCTTCCTAGATCTACCTGTCCCGTCCCCCCACCCTTTTCTCTCTTCTCAATCGATTTTCCTTCTTTCTTCTTCTCTTTCTTCTCTTCTTCTTCTTCTTCTTCTTCTTCTTTCTCTTTGTCTCTTCCTCTTCCCCGTACATCTCATCTCCTCTTTCTCCCCCAGTCCTCCTCTTCTTCTCTTCTTTCTCCCCCTCTTTTTTTTCCTTCTTTTTCTCCCCCTCTTTTTTTCCTTCTTTTTCTCTCCCTTCTTATATCTCTTCCATCTTCTAGATCTGAGCATGGCGGCGGCGATTGTGGCGGTGACGGCGACGGCGGCGGTGACAGTGAGTCTAGATCTACATTTCTTCGTCTTTTTCTTCTTCATCTTCTTTTAGATCTGCACCACGGTGCTGGTGGGGCTGGCGCCGATGGTGAGGCTGCCGGCTGTGGAGTGTCGGCGAATCGGCGATGGTGAGGAGAAATGAGTGTTGGTGTGACGGGCGGCAAAGGAGGTACTAGCGGCAATGGTTGGGACGGTGATTGTCGGGCTGGTCAGGAGGGGAGGGAGAGGGAGGGCATTTAAACTACACCAATAGTCAACCCTTCAAAAAAATGAAGAAAAGTCCAAATGGGAAGTTTTTTCCCGGACGGAGGGAGTAGCATTATACAATGACATATTTGTCATTATACATTGCCAAGTGTGGCATTATACATTTTCATGTTTGGTATTATCCCTTTGTTTAATACTATGTGTTCGCATGTATGTCTTTATATGTCACTGTGTAAGTCTCGTCTCGATAGTGGCCTCTCTACTATATCATTCTTTTGTATATATTTGAATAATTTATAAATTCAAACTTTATTTATTTAATTTTCTTCGCCTTCATTTGTAACCTTACAATTGATTTATGGTAACAAATCATGCCCTTGTTTCTCAAACAATAGTCTTTCCTCCTTTTCACATTTTCTATAGAGCTTTCAAGTTGACACTCAAGATAAAATCAAGTACCATTTTCATCAAATTACAAGTTTAAATTACAACCAAACAAATCCAACCCACCCACCAAAGCCCAGTCAAACTTCTTGACTCAATTCATTCAAATTCGAAAGAAACAAAATGTGCAGCGGCCAATTTTCGGAATACTCCTAAAACTCTTCAGGAAACCCAGCAACATTATTCCTCTTTCCGCCGCATTGACCACCGGCCAGGGGACATTAAGAAATGGATGGGAAGGAAGAGTGTGTGAGGGAAGATTAGATTAATTAAATTAAATACTCCTATTTAGAAGAGTTTAAATTTCAACTCCTATTTTGAGAATATGTCGTATCTTTTACTCTTAGTTTGGTCCTTATCCCTAAGAAAAAATAAGTTGAACGCAACGGGGTCTAAGCATGCTTGTTAAGTCAACCTGCCATTAACATTCGTCAATTCTCACAAGACCAATAATGGTCAAGTTGGCAGCGCCAATCTCAAATATTTCAAATTTTGGTGGGTCAAGCTCTAAATCCTCCGAAATTAGAAATCGACACTATTTACCCGGAGCCCCTCAAATCCCAAATCCCTAATTTCGTAGATCCTTCCCTCTCTCTCTTTCCTCTTTTCCCCCAAATTATTTTCGGCTAAATCTTTAATTTTTTTTCCCCCAAAACCCCTAAGGAATCACTCGAAATTTTTTGACAAAGCCAAAATCCTCCTCCTCGTATGGCCTTTCACGTAGCTTGCCCAATTACCTGGTACAGTAATATCCTTCGCTCGTTTCATATTTTTCCCCACTCCCATTTTCCCACTCTCTAATCCCCTCCCTCTACGTGCCTATGGGCGCCTTTCGCTTACGTTTTCTCGCGCTGTTGGGTGTGTTTTTGTGCGCAGCCGGAAGATCTGCCACTGCTCGCTCGGGTTCTCGGGGGGGCTGTGGAGCGGCAAGCGGAAAGATGAGTTCTTGCAGGATGTGGCGATGGTTGAGGAGTTTCTCAAGGACCCTTGGCTGATTAGGGCTAGAGAGAATGCCACAATTCAGGTGAGGGTACCCAGACTCGCCGTCGCTCAACCCTCTCAGCAGCTGCTTGCAGGTGATTCTGGTGGCGGCCGGGATGCAGAGGAGGCGGCCGCCGAGATGTCTGCCCAGACCAAGCGGGTGTCATTGCAGAAGAAAGCCGCAGCTGCATCCTCTGTGGCTGAGGATTTTGCCAGGCGGTTTGAATCTGGCAATTTAGTGGTGGGTTTCTTTATCTTTCTGAATAGTATTTGGCATTAATTTTCTATTTTGACGAATTTATTTGTGTAGTTAATATGTTGGGGTTGATTGGTTTGAAGTGGACTGAAAGAGTGCATTTTTTTTTGTTTCCATTCAGATATTCTGTGAGGTGATCTTGATGGTGGAGTGCATGTTTTTATGGTCATTTGACTTCCTTTCACGTTTTTTTATAAATTAGTTTACCATCTTCCAGCATTGGAAATTTGGATTTTGTAACAATAGTTTGCGGGCGAGGCTTGAGAAATAGTGTATTTTGAATCATGAGTATCTAATGGATTCTGAGGTCTTCCATGTATGAATCGAATTTGTTGTAAAAAAAGTAAAATCTAATTGAAGTGAAGGATGCTGCCATGGAACGGGCTGACGGAGCTAATAAAGAATTGATATTATCTCTTGTAAGTTGTGTAACGTATACTGACAAATCATAAAATTTCTCTGCAGGATTCTCCTAACGATACTGCTGGAGAAGAACCGGGTCAATCAAATGCCAAAGTAATGTGTAGACTATGCTTTCGTGGGGAATGGGCAAAGAAAACACTGCCATGCAAAATGTGTGGGAAGAAGTATCATCGTAGCTGCTTGAAAACCTGGGCTCAACATAGAGGTTATTCTAGACCCCACCCCTTCCCTCTCAAGAATGCTGAACTGTGAAAATTATTTAATTTTATATTGATTCATTGTTATTTTCTCTAGATCTTTTTCACTGGAGTTCATGGACATGCCCTTCATGCCGGAGTTGTGAGGTGAATTTTGTTCATGCTTCTTTTGTCAGGAAAGGAATCTATACGCCACAAGTTTTCACTGATACACGTAATGGATATATCAAAATGACACATTAAACTTCCATTTTTTCTTACATTCTATGAAGTTTTGGACAATAAATGTAGCAATTCATCTAGGATCTAACGGAAACAACCTCTATGTTTTACACAGGTAAGACTGTGTATATATTGTCTCACAGACCCCAACCGAGTTGGGATTATACTGGACTACTGTCGTTATATATATATAACTCACATTTGGGCTCCTTAAGTCTGTCTTTAAACAACACATCGCTTATTCAAATGGTCTAAACTATCACAAATGTAATATGATGAAGTTTGTAATAAAATCATCACAAACTCAAAGCAATGGCATTTTGGATTAAATGTGAAATCCTTCTTGAAGTTGGAGACCAAAATACAAAAATCAAAGTCAAGAACAAAAAGTGAAACTGTCACTATATTTGAGGGGTCAAAATTGGAATATAGTCTACTTACTCTTTTTTATGCATTGAGAGTATTAGAATACGAGTATCTTCTGGTCATTCCAGAAATTATGCTGGATGTATTTTATATGGGGCTCCTCAGATCCTTTTGCCACTCAAGTGCCAGCGGGATGACCGGTTGCCACAGGCCCACAGCCCAGATTGGGGCGATTAGGGGCCAAATCACTGACGGTGCATTTATGGCATGCGCCATTTGTGCCATCGATAGGCCTGGTGCTTGCTCCATAATACACAATTACACATTCAGACTTAGGCAAGTATAAGATAGTGAGGGGTGTACATAATGTGGACTCACCACTGGTTGCCATTGCCATGATCATTGCATATATATCTTTTGATTTAATAGGCAGCAAAGTAGCATTGCAAAGAGATCTACCTTTAAGTTACAGCATATTCTGAAAAGTGAAAACTGCACAACAAGAAATTAAAACCAAATGGTATACAGAAAGATATCTAGAGAAAACACTAGGGTTATCGGCTCATATTCCCTTGTTCTAGTAGAAGGGATTAAGGGAGAAAAAAATGCCTTTGAACTGGTGACTAGAGCACCCATGATTCATTTTGAGTTCGCTGCCTGACCATGTTCTTATTGTTTAATGCTCTAATAGGCATGTGGGCAAACTGGAGATCCAAATAAGTTCATGTTTTGCAAAAGATGTGATGCAGCGTATCATTGCTACTGCATACATCCTCCGCACAGGGTGGTGTTTACTCGTCGAATCCTTGTTTTTACATTTTGTACAATCCCTGACAAGAAAATTATCATTCTTTATTATTTATTTGGTGCAGAATGTTAGCAATGGAACTTATTTGTGCCCAAAGCACACTAAGTGTCACAGTTGCAATTCTTCTGTTCCTGGGAATGGCCAAAGTGTAAGGTATGCAGTTTAAAGCACCCTATGGAGCTTTGTGAGAGATGATACATTTTCTGGCACATTCTTAATTAAGGCAAAACTTTTGATGCATTTAATGGTTATTATTCCTTTTTTCTTGTTAAAAGAGTGCAATATTCATTCGTGACAAAGCATGAAAGATTTACCATCATCAGCCTAATCATTAGTCTGAAATTTGATAATAGCCATAAAATGCTGCAGGTGGTTTCTGGAATATACTTGCTGTGATGCTTGTGGGAGATTGTTTACGAAGGGAAATTACTGCCCTGTTTGTTTAAAGGTAGGATATTAGGATATTTTTGTAGAACACAGCCCACATTCTGGGAATTGCTCTCTCTGAGTTATTTTCTAATGAGAAAGTCACCTGTTGCTATGAACCAACCCTAATCCTCTATTCCATCTGATTTCAGAGTATTAAGAGTTTTTGAAATATTTGCATGGCAGGTCTATAGAGATTCTGAATCAACACCCATGGTTTGTTGTGATATTTGCCAGCGCTGGGTGCACTGCCATTGCGATGGCATCAGGTCTACTTTTTTCAAAAACTTTTATCCAGATTAGTAGTATATTGGATATCATTTACTTTTTGTTTTATTTTTTTTGAACGTGCAGTCTAAATTTAAAATTACACTCTTTGTTGTGGCTGGAAATCTTTTGTCTGGGTGAATACAGTCTCGGGGAGCCGGGGTGTGGCTAGAGTGATAACAGTGGGGACACTTTCCCCCAATTTATTATGAAAACTTGTGTTTGTGCATAATTTAATACTACATTTGTCTGAAAACACCCTCTTATATTATGTAATGAAGTTACTTGTAGGTTTAATTAAATTTATGGTATGTAACTTGTTACTTGTGTATCTATGACCTTTTAAGAAGTAGCTTCTTTCGACAAAAATGGACTCCTTATAGGACAAAAGTTTTTGAAGTAGGATTCTTATATCTCAGACAGAGAAAGAGTAATAAATGTTACTACATACCTTATGATTCATACTTATAATTACCCTTACTCAATTTCCAAGTAAAAGTATATCTATGCAGTAATAAGTTTCCCTTGCTCATTCATCTTCATGGATCTTCCCTTACAGCAACTTTTATGCAGAGTAATTATTTAATGTTTTGTTCAAACAAAATTGTGGGGTTTGGTATTTGTGAATAACAACTTAGAATTACTCTCGAAAGAAGATGCTATGTAGAGCGTTTGAAACTAATTTCCCACCTCCAGTTCCTCATAGTTTTCCGAAGCACATTACAGCGCTAATGTATGTATACAGCATTAAAAGTAATCTTTTTGCCACATTCATAGGAAAACAAATGGGTTGTTGTAATAGGAAAACAGGTGGAATATTTCTGCTCTTTCGATTGTATTAGTTAATTCAGTTCTTGGCTTACTCGTTTCCTAGATGATTACTTTTATGTTTTTAATAGAAGATGATCGCTATTTTGTTTTTCAGTGTTTGTAACTTTTGGAGTGTTCATTTATGGCTTAATCTTAGTATCTTGCTTGACATTCTTAATATACTGCCATGATAACCTTTACTCACAGTAATTATCCCCTGAATGATAATCGTATCATCCTACATGGATACATAATCTGCAGAGCATTGTATCTCTTTGCAGTGATGAGAAATATTTGCAGTTTCAAGTAGATGGAAATCTCCAGTATGCATGCCCAACATGCCGAGGGGAATGTTATCAGGTCTGATTGATTGTATCAAATATGACTGCTGAAAAAAGAACTTTTTCCAATGCCCTTGCCGTGACATTTTTCCTTGAATGTTTTCAGGTTAGGAATCAAGAGGAAGCTATTCAGGAGCTTTGGAGGAGGAAAGATGAATCTGACAAGGAAGTGATTGCAAGTTTGAGGGCAGCTGCTGGATTGCCAACTCAGGAAGAAATATTTTCAATTTCACCTTTTTCTGATGATGATGATGATAGCCCCATTGTATCAAAGAATGAATTCGGTCGTTCATTGAAATTCTCTCTCAAAGGTATGGCTGAAAAATCTCCCATGAAGAGCAAAGATTATGGGAAGAAATCTTCAAACAAGAAGTATGGTAAGAATAAAGGACATAAGGTATCTTCAGCTGGTCAAATAGAATCACATATGGATTTTCAAGGCCGGCATAGTGATGCTCCATCTGGTGGATGTAGTGCTGGTGATGTAAATAATGATGAAATGAAGACTTATAGAGGTGAAGAGCCGGATTCTTCTCCTATTGCTGGAAACTTGACAGATGGGATATGTTTTACTAATCAGGCTGGGGTTGTAAAAAGTGAATACATAGATATGGTTGCTGCTAACAATGGAAACAAGACTTCTATCCAGATAAAAGGCAGCAAGCACCAAAGTACCAGTGATGAAGATGTTGGAGCTCATAAAAGCATGTCTAAGACCACCAAAGGACCAAAGCTTGTCATACATTTGGGCACATGGAATAAACTTGTATCTGGTTCGCCTAAGTCTGATGTTTCCAGTTGTCAAAGAGATCAATACTTGCCTACTTCAAATGGTATGTCTTCATGCTATGATTTTCTATTTATTAATTTATTTATTTTAGAGCATATGGGATTGACCTTAAGTTCTTTAGCTTAGTTAGCCATTATAGTTCTGTAATTTCATTTCACTTTATTAATTTGTGTGAGAAGTGATGAGTGTAAATAGTAACTAAGCACCCGCTAAGGATTTAGTGCCTAGTTGGAGACTAATCATGGGTAGGTAATATCTCAGTGGAATAAGATGGGATCTAAGCATAAATGTGATATTAAGTGGCAGAGGAACCTAGAGTTAGGTGGGGATTAGTTGGGGCTATGTAGGGATTATTCCACAATGCTTGAAAGTTAAGCTCTCATCATCACAATCATAAAGTTGGTCCAATCTTCAACATCCTTTTTTGCTAGCTTTGGAAATTCCTGCTCTGAGAACAATGTTGTATTCTTGCATAATGCGTTTGAAATTTGGAATGTTATGTAGTCCCTTTGCGCCGGTTTGCGGCCCCATCGTACAAGCTTTTTTTAGGTTCTAAGATTTTCTTCCCGTTTCTTTTAAGGAAAGAGTTTTGTGGTTGACATTGCTTCTATCATTTCTAAACAAACCTCATACTTTCATTTTCTTAATAAGCGTTCCCATTTAGGCGGGAAGTAAATTATATGATATTAGGATGGATGGAGTACTTATATTATTGCAGTACATTTGTTATCCTTTTGCTACCTCTTGTAGTCTTGACTCTTGTACTTTTGCTTGAGCACTAGATGGAGCCAAAATCTGGGCGATAGCTTGCAACAAAACCACTTAATTGAGTTCCAAAGTTCCCTGTCAATGTTTTGTTAATGCTGAGCCAACTTGCTAACAAATTTCTGTAAATGGTCTTGAATATCTCTAAGCATCATCATTTTGCATTCCATATGTGAGTTAGAAAAATGAGGTGATTTTAGACCAACAATTTGGTTCAAAATGAAGTTTCAAAAGAATCTGTTGCCCTTCCTGATTCCTGATATTTTTTACATCGTGTGCTCGTTGCAATAGGGGGTGATGATATGGGTCAAAAGAATCTGAGTGAGCACACAGAAAGGAATGAAATTGCAGCAGCAGGTGGAAAAGGTAATTAATATCTATAAAATCTCATGATCGCGCCATTATTATTATTTTTAATTGTTGATGGTCCCTTCCCTTTTATAATGCTCATGATGAATTCATCTTCTATAATGAGCCAAGATCATCTCAACCAAACGCAAGGTCAAAAAGTTGGGGGAAAAGAAGGTCCCTTGATAAAGATAAAAAAGCCTAGAACCGAAATTGTCGATAGGACGACTGTCAAAACTGGGCAAAAATCTACTGACGGATCATTTGTGGGGAAAAGCATGGCTGCTGCAAGGGCTGTGACCCAGCTTCCTGCCCATCGAAGCAACAAAGTATCATCCATGAAACAAGCAGGAGGAGAACCTGATGGTTTGCATGTCGGCGATGGAAATAATGCACTCACTCATTCCATGCAAAAGGATCCTAAACGACCGTTAAAGCTAAAATTCAAGAATCCGTACCCCGATGTGCAGAATCAATGGGCATCTACGGAGGAAGAGAAAGGTGTGATAAAGGGCCAAAGATCAAAACGAAAAAGGCCATCACTTTTTGGAGAGAACTCATCAGCCACTGCTGATTCGCGACGGTATGGAGATAATTCATTGGACGAGATGATGGATGCTAATTGGATCCTCCAGAAGTTGGGAAAAGATGCGGTTGGAAAGAGAGTAGAAGTTCATTACCAATCTGATAATACCTGGTAAGTTTCTAGTCAAATTAATATCATCCCACGAGTGTTATTCTACTTTCCTCTCTTAATCTTGTTCTTTTTTGTCTTGGTATTCCAGGCATAGAGGAAAAGTAACAGAATTCTTTGAAGGGACATCAGTTGTGGCTGTCACTCTGGATGATGGAGATACCCAGAATGTAGAACTAGGGAAACAAGGAATCCGGTTCGTCCCACAAAAGCAAAAGCGGTAATTAATCATTGGATGTTACTTTGTACATTAGTCAGATTTGAGGATGTTAGGGGTGGTTCAAAGAAAAAAGAGGACGCGACCCAAGAAGACAGCCGTTTTCAGGTTGGTGGGTTTATTTCTTCCTCTTGGTGCCCTCTTTGCAGCCATTTGAACCCCTCATAGCCTAACCAAGAATAATCACAGCCAAATCAGACACTGTCTTCATAGATATATAAAGAGCCAAGTGCGCGTCCGACCGAATCTTTTTGAATTTCATTGGTTTCTCTACGTTTCTTTCTGGTTTCTTGTCTTTCTATGTACTCCATAGTACAGATTAGATTGCATGTTTTGGCCACTCCTTTTAGGGTGTGTCAAGACAAACGAACAAACTCAAGACTGTAAATTTGTGTAGCAATGAGAACCGCCGCTGTGGCCATCCTTTTGAACATTCACACACAATGTGCTTTCCCGGTATGTTTATGTAGCTTCACAAGCCTTGTTGATCATTGATGGACCTCTATATTCCAATTCTGGTGGTAAGTATAGATTTATTTTATTTTATTTTATTTTATTTTATTTGAATATTTTTATGCTAGCTCTCAGGATTTAGTTCAAAATTTCTCTTTTTGGGGTGTGCGAAATTGAACTGTCTACTTGCGTTATTGGTAATCGAATGATGAGAAATTATCCAAAATGCTCCTAGAGAATAATGGGCATGTCAAGTGTGTTGGCAACCATGGAGTATATAAGTCAATTACATGGGCTTTTTTGTCAACTTTTTTTCTTTGAAGAAGTTGGACTGGCGTTTGGGAATGCCTAATACTGTAATTTTTGCAAATGTGTTTAATGGTTTCTTCCAAACGTCTGATGTACATATACTGTGCTAAAAACTGTCCAATTGTTAGTAGAATAGAATATAAGAACAAATGGCATTGTACTTATATTAAGGTGTCTCTTTTGATTTATGATGCTTGATTGACATTAACTATATTATTTTATCGAATGACTAACGAAAATCAGCAAAAGAAAGTGAATAAAGTTGATGAAAAAATTGCTCTATATGCAAAGCAAAATTTTTGAGCATGTTGACGAAAGTTTCCAATAAATCGCGACTCAATCTGAAGAAGAATGATGGACGTTCAACACTATGCGTCTATGTTGGTCTCTTGATGTTTTTGTTGAGCAAGTCTCACAAAGCTTGAGGAGGGTATTAATGCAACATTTCGTTCAACTTATTTTTTCTGCTTATTATTCTTATTAAAATCAAATCATACCAGATTAGGTCAAATCAGACCAGACCAGACAGATCAAGTCAGGTCCAAGGTCTAATCGAATCAGATCTAAACAAAATTATTATTAGTATCATTATCATTATCATTATTATTATTACTATTATTATTACTGTTATAATGGTTATAATTATAACTCCCTACGTCCCAAATTATAATGCATGTTCACATGGTCAAACTTCAGTCACTTTTTTTTCTATTTTCGTTAGCAATTTGATAAAATAAAGTACTATAATCATTACTAGTTTTGTAGATCTTTTGATGTAGTATTTTAATACTCCCTCCGTCCCCCTAAGATGTTCTCATTTTGACTTTTGGTGGTTTTTAAGGAGAGTTGAAAAAAGGTGAAAGTTTACCATAATACCCTTAATGAAAAATGGGTGGAGTGTATTAAATGAAGTTGGTAAGGTGTAATAAATAAAGTAAGTGGGGGTAGTTGTGGTATTTTAATTGTTAAAAAATGAAATGAGAAGAACTATTGTGGACAAAGAAAAAGGACTATTGAGAAGATCTATGGGACGCGGAGAGAGTATGTAATTTTATTTTTTAAATTTATACCATTTGTCATATAAAATAATTTTTTAACTTTATATCATTTGTCATATAAAATAATTCAAAGTACCATACATGTACACACTTTGGTTAGGGGGTTAGGGTACACACATAACACATGCATATTGACCCTATTGGGGAAAAAACAATTTTACTATAAGGAGAAATTCGAATCTCATGAGGTACAATTTAACAACAGCCAAGATCAACCATACTACTTTCATTGGCAACCATTCAGTTCACTCTGGTGACATGTCATTGTACACACTAGAAAAGGAAAGCTCTATGAATCAATAATGCACACTGTATACATATATATGTATATAAAAGTACCTAATTCTGGACATGAACATTGCACAGATAGTAGATACAGTAACATTGTACAGTGTGGGGAAACCAAAAAAACGTTTTGAAAACAGATCATATATTAGTGATGACCCCAACTAGCAGTTAATCCCACATTCTTGGACATCTGGGCCAGTGACCCTTGTAGTGAAGGGGTCAATTCGGACCCAAAGCAGAGAGAAGATGGAGGCAAGAAGGATAGACCAGACGACAACAATGGTGGGGGTGCGGTTCTGGCGCCCCATGAGACCCTTGAGGAACGGGTAGAGGTGAACGATCACCCAGAAGGCAAAGAACAGCTTCCCGAAGAGCGGGCCCCACGTCTGGTAGCCGCTGTTGATGGCGTACGAGATCCCCGCGACGACGCCGACCAGGTTTATGACGAGGAGGGTGGTGGGGGGTATGAGGAGGGCCGTCCACTTGAACATGTACAGCTCCGCAAAGTCCCCGTCCTCGTCGGACGCCTTGGAGGTGACCGTGAAGTTGGTGTCGATTCCGGCGAGCACTTTGAGCAGCCCTTGGACGACCGCGAACAGGTGGGCCGAAACGCCGCCGATGACCCAGAACTGTTCGTTTCTCCACCACTCGTCAATCCCAACGCCGCTCCACCTCATCTCGAGTATGCCGGTGGCGAAGATGGATAGGAAGAGAGATATAAACCAGATACTGGCAAGGTTACTGATCTGCAACCAAAAAAAAGACATTGGTTGGTTAGTTTGAGCACACAGTTGATCTGGTTTAGTCTGATCTGATTGTAGTTATATTTAAAGCTGTTCTGGTCTGATTTTAATATGAATAAGTAATAAGCTGAAAGAATAAGTTGAACGGAACGCAGCCTTAGAACAGTGTCCCCCACACATCGTTGGAGCATGCAGAATCAAAAGATATTAGATGTCTCCAGCAAGTGAACAAGGGACAACTGCATTAGAATGATTGATTTAGGGGTTAACATGTGAGAGCAGATATGTTGAAACAAACCTGTGGAATGATAAACTTCCCAGTGAGTAGACAAACAGCAGGGAGAGTGCAGTAAAAAAGAAGAGGGATAGAAGTGAGGGGATAAATGGTTGTGTTGACGTAAGATAATCTCTCTAACCACTTCAGCCTTCCAGTGTACCCGTACCATATAGGACAATGCCTGCTGAAAAGAATTTCAACAGACCCCAAAGCCCATCGAAGCACTTGGTTCAAACGGTCAGAAAGATTAATAGGAGCAGACCCTTTGAAGGCAGGCCTTTTAGGCATGCAGTAAATTGACCGCCAGCCGCGGGCATGCATTTTGAACCCTGTAAGAATATCTTCTGTGACAGAACCATAGATCCATCCTATCTGCACGTGTTGCAAGAAAGCGTGAGCTCAACTAGCAACTTCCATTTAGTAAGTGGAATTTCAAATCAATTTATGGTATGTTGAAGATCTTAGATTTGGATTTCAAATCCGGATTTTGCCCAAATTCCTTGTTTAGAAACTTTAAAAATTTGGACACGGAGAGTCAAAATACACCATAATATAAGGAAGTAAAGGAACACAGTAATTAGACTCGTATTTAAGAAAAGCCTGGTCAATTCTGTCTTGGGCTGATTTTTATAAACAAAATAGCGTAAAGCTGGGTCTGTACCCTATATATTTGGCCACTTGTCTAACTCTAATCCTGACTTGTGCATTGAGAATGTCTTTAGTCCTATCAATCTACATTTCAAAGCAAGTTATTTATCTTGCCCAAGAAAATCATCTTTGATTTCCTAGATGTTGGATGTTAAAAAGTATGGCAGACTAGTACACCCTTACATATGACTGAGGCAGAGAAGACAGACAAGCATACCTCCCTTCCCCATTCTGTTTTATCTTCATACCCACAACTGATAACATGAATTGCCTCTTTGAGAAGATTCTCAGGAGTAGCAGATTGAGGAACACCGCCATTCTCCATAAGCGTAGAAGCAACAAAAACAGCAGACTGGCCAAATCTTTTTTCAAGGCTCACTTGAGACATGAGCAGTGATTTCTCATCATCAAATCCAGCCCCTATTGGAAGATCAAAAGGGTCTTTTAATAAAAACCAACCAAAAAATAGTTATTGGCTCTGACATGGGGAGCAATGCTCCAGTAGGGTCAGGAGGAAATTGATCATACCTCTAGCTTAAGAGAAGGGCATTTCAGAATCTTAGCCCTAGCTAACGAGAGAGAGAGAGAGAGAGAGAGAGAGAGAGAGAGAGAGAGAGTTACCTTCAACTCCTTCCTCAATATCTTCCAAATTGAACACTGGAACAGTGGGATCCAAGTGCTTGCTAGATTTCTTCTTGTCTGAGCCCTTCTTACTTGACTCGGAACGTTTCTTTCTAGACCCACAGCATAATGAAGACAAAATGCGTGATTTTTTATGCTTTGGCTTGATAGGAGGGTCATAACCATATAATGCAGTTCTGTTGAAGACACATCCAGTACCCACATAGACAGGTCCTTGAATGCCATCCAAACCTCTCAAATTCATCTGTTTCCACACAGAGAAGGTCAGATCACATGCAACTACACCAGCAAGAAACACATGGAGGGTTTCCAAACACCATAGGAATTGCTTATTGCTTTTGAGCAATATTAGTTTTTGGTATTGGCTATAAGATCTTAAATAACCACTTTTTCTCACCTTTGAAAGTCAAAAAGCAAAAACATGTGGCTACCCACTTATCAATTTCTCAAAACTGCTTATAAGCAGCTTTTAACATACAAGTCAGTCCATGACATGTTTCTCTATGCTTATAAGTTGACTTATAAGTTGCTTATAACTCACAAAAAATTAAGTAGCTCTTACCTATTTATTCTTAAGTCCATTGGTTCATTTCTCCATTTTGACCAATTCATTTATAAAATGATCCCTAATCTTTTATGAATATTCCCAAACGACTAATCTTTCATTTGAGTCACCTTACAAAAATACTTCAATAAGCAACTTCTAGGTAAAAAACTAATCAGCAATAAGCCAAAAAGCCCTAACACAGAGAAACACCGCCTAACAACTTTCCTATTTTTGTCCTCACTAACATTTTTTTCCTCTACTACTTAGGAACAATTATATCTTTTACCCATAAATTAAGCACTTAAGGTGTTTCGGTTTGCTAACACACATAAGCATTTGACCAGAAAATTATACTTAAACATACAAACAATACACACTTTCACTTAAATAACCACTTATATATTCCACATAAACAAATGCAAAAATGTAATTCTTGAAAACACTCCCACAGTTCACAACTGAGCATGATCATGGTAAGGAGATAGATATGTCACTTAGATGTAGTCGTAAAAGAGGTCAGAAAACATACATCAAAGAAAACAGTGTTACGGTTGGCATATCGATCGTTTCTATCAATACCATCAAATCTTTGTGGAAACTGAACATAGCAGACATATTTTCCAAGATTAGGATCCATCATAAAGCACATTGCTTCCCTTAAAGCTTTGCTGTTGTTTATGTAGTGATCACAATCAAGATTCAACAGGAACGGTCCATTAGTAAGAACTGCAGACACACGAACCTGCAGGGAGAGTTCATGAGCATGATGCCTAGAAGCATACATAGATTAAAAAGCTAAAGTACACACTATAAATTCTAACTACTTACAAGAGCATTCATAGCACCAGCTTTCTTGTGATGCTGAAAACCTGGACGCTTCTCACGAGATACATAGACTAACCGAGGTAGCTCATTACCATCTGTATCAAGACCTCCACTTTGACCCAAAAAGACCTGGATGAAGTAAAATCAGTAATGTCTACTTTGACAGAAAATGTTTCTACTCGGATACCTATATAAAATACTCATGCCAAAAAATGTTAGCAACACCTAATGCCAAACAATATATTTGCAGTATAAGTATCAACGCTTTTAAAGGTATGAAAAATAAGCTATACTTCCTCTGTCCCAAGAAAAAGGTTTCACCTATGATATGTTGATATGATTTGGTAGGGAGATTTAAAAGTGAAATTGTATAGTGTAAAGTGATGCAGAGGAGAGAAATTATAAAGATCACAAATTTCTTTCTAAAAGTGGAAAGTGGAACCTTTTTTGGGACAAACAAAAAGGAGATTATGGGACAGAGGGAGTATTATAATATAATGATATCCAAGATGGCAAAACATTTTTCATTGTATATTTTTAAATCTAACCAGCAAAATTGCCTCCCTCATAAAAAACACAAATATAGGAGGGTATATTTAATTAACTCATTAAATGTTACTCCTTCCGTCCCATAAAACTTTTCCACTCTAGAAAAAAAGGGATTTAAGGAATTGTAATTTTGATGTACCTCTCTAATTTTGACCTTTCTTCTATCATCTCCGATGAAGCTAAAGATTCACTATTTTGTCTTTGGGTATGATGAAATAAAGCGAAATGACTTTAAACTGTCTGCGCTTCTTTTAATAGTGGAGTAACAGTTATTCAATGCAACTTTTGACACTCATCATGGGTAATTCAGAAAAAAGCACTCTATGTTTTACACGTAGGAGTGAGGCTGCGTACATTCGACCCCCCTAGCCCACAACAAGCAGGAACCTGTGAGGGATTAGGGTAATGTTCTTGTTCTTGATGTTGTTGTACTTTCTTACTTTGACCTTACTTTATTGTAGGGTAGGATAGAATGTGATGGGTAGATTAACAATGAACAGATATGATGTGATTGCTAAGTTAATAATTAGTAGGGGTAGTAGGGAGATTTTAATTTAAAGTGAAAGTGTTTTTTTGGGACAGATGAGAAGTGAAAGTGTGAAAGGTTTTCTGGAATGGAGAAGTAAATTTTAAACTTTAGATTTTTTTACCCATCATAAATTAGAGTATTGAATGTATAATTTATTTCATTTCAAATTCTACACAACGAGCAATTTTCTAATTGAAGAATAAATATTTCTTTTTAGAAGAACAATTCTTCAAGTTGTATATCTCTGGTGTGCTACATGGATGCCATCGTGGCCACCTAAATGCTAGGCATACTGATTAAGTGGTCCAAAGTGGAACCGAATTAGCTTTATGCAGCCAATTTTTATTTTTCTACGTTATTTTTTTTTTATAATTTATATTTTCCTAAACGACTACTTTTATCCTTAGTATACAACAACATGCCAGTAGAATCCCACAACAACAAGGTTTAGGGAGGGTGTGTATACGCAAACCTTACCGAGTTACCCCTACTTAAAAGTAGAGTTTGTTTCCAAGGGAACACATGCCTTATACTTTTATCTGTAGTATAAAGAAACAGAAACCCTAAAAATGAGAAAAGAACAAGGTTGTTGAACTTGAGATTCTAGCTATGATCGGGGGAGGGGTGGAAGATTGTAAATTGGAGATCCTACAATACTAGTTTTTATGTAAGATTTTTAAATTCTACATATATGGAATAGTGGAGCGGTTCTGTTGACATTCCTTTACGGTGACACTAGAATGACAATGCTCCGTTCGCAATATTCATGGTTCCTACCATCCTAGCCCCCGGATGCTGACTGACAACAGTAGATTGAGGCAGTGTCATCAGATGATATTGGAAGGCAGTGTCATCGGAGGACATTGGAATGCACTATCATCAGATGACATTGGAAGGCAGTGTCATCTGATCTTTTTTCAGTAGAACAATTAAATATAAATAAATAGTCGTAATCATGAAATCAAAATTTGTAAACATTCAAACTAATAGTGTTGTCTCTCATCATCAAAACAACTTTTATCAAAACCTTACAGTAAATAATACTCCCTTCGTCCCAACAAAAAGCTCCTAATTGGGTTTGGCACAAAGTTTAAGAAAAATGAAATTTTGTGGTTGAAAGCGATGTAGAGGAGAGAAAGATGCTGGGCCACACAAAATTTGCCAAAAAATGGAAAAAGGAGTCTTTTTTTGGGACGTCCCAAAGGAAATGCAGAGTCTTTTTTTGGGACAGAGGGAGTAGTCGAACAGTAATAAATACAAGTCTGGCTTACTTAATTGAAGAAGACAAAGAGGGCTAAAGCACAATGAGAAGTATAAGTCTGAGCAAACATTGACACTGAGAAGCATTAACTGTTTTCTCAAGTGAAGGCTGCGAAGTAAAGATCATAGAGTAACCTAGGAGCTGGGTTGAGGAGTAGGGACACAAGGCAGACAACTGCTTTAAGTAGTTTGAAGTGGAACTAAATAAGCCTTAGGCAGCCAGTTTTTATGTTTAAAACGTACATATATGTAACAATTAAATTTAAATAAATACTCCCTCCGTCTTCAACTAATTGAGACCGTTTGACTTGATGTAGTTTAAGAAAAGTGTTGAAAACTAAAAGGTGAATGGTTGACATTTGTTTAGACATTTGTTTAGAAGAAAGAGAAGAAACGTGGATCACATATCCTTGTGCATTTTTGGTGCTTTTAAAGCTGGCCAAGTTACTTTATCAGGGAAGTAAAGAAACGCGCAAATTTCTTTGGGACGGCCAAAGAAGGAAAGTGTATGATTTAATTGGGGACAGAGGGAAGTCGTAATCATAACATCAAAATTTGAAATTAATAGTGTTATTTGTCAATATCAAAACATTCTTTTAAAAACCTTGCTGTAAATAATACGGAGTAGTTGAATAGTAATGAATAGAAGTCTGGCTTGCCTAAAAGATAAAGGGTGAGGAATAAAGATCATGAAGTGAGCTAGGAGTTAGACACAAAGAAGGCTGAGTATACATAGGGAATACTTCATCAAATTTAATGAGCGAGTGTACAACTTCAAGGTTAGGAAGACGTCTTAAGAGATTGGACAATGCTAACTGAAGCATGAAGCGGTACACCTTTTCCCTTTCTTCTCTGGATGACACAATTAAATTTGTTTTACGTCTATGATGGTTGGTGACCCAAACCACTGTCTATTTCCCAAGATCGAATTAAGCTGCGATCTAGCAATCTTACGATCCAGCCCGGTGATCTCAATGACAGATTTACAAAGCTCTGTGCAAATAAAGAATGCCAAAGGATGGATCAGATATCACGCTGCAGTCACCATCCATCTTTGAATCTCCACTCTTTGAGGCACTTCTTTGGAAATTTGTGCATGGAAGTATGGGTCCATAGCATATATGCACCCAATTTCCAAGGCAGCACCTAGGCACCAAGACACTAAACGTCTGGTCTCTGCCAACATGGCGCTCTCTAGAACATACATCTATCTCAATATAACAAAGATGACAATACTTAACAGCTGGGAGAGTAGAATTTCAACTAATAATAAACTCAAAGTCACCTGAATCATTCCTGGATGATCCCTGGTGTTATTTCCAGGCCAGGGTGTGCCATCTTGCATGATCCATCCTTCTTCAGGGACCTTTTGGGCTTTTGCAACGAGAGAGTTGATGTGTATTTTGAACTCTTCATATTCTCTCTGTAGGAGAAACAACTAAGAAGCATAAACGCATGCACTAAGAAGAAACATTTTTTCTTGACAAATAGTCTAATGCAGAGAAATATTTACCTTCATAGCCCTGCGGTCTTTCACAAAGGATGGATCAACTTTATCCTTCAAGTAATCAATCTTTTGAGCGAAGTACCATTCCGGAGCTCTAGGCTCAATATTGTATTTCTTGCAGAAAGGAACCCATTTTTTTGCAAATTCAGCTGTTTCAGATAGAGCTTCAAAAGTCAACATTGCAGCACCATCATCAGAGACATAGCAAGAGNTGTCGGGCTGGTCAGGAGGGGAGGGAGAGGGAGGGCATTTTAGGGAAACTACACCAATAGTCAACCCTTCAAAAAAATGAAGAAAAGTCCAAATGGGAAGTTTTTTCCCGGACGGAGGGAGTATTATTTATTTATTTTTTTCTCTCTAAAAATAATTTAAATTGAAATAATTCTCTCTTAAATAAATTATATTCATTCACTTTTCATGTGATCTAAGAGTTTTTCTCTCCAAATGTGATCTAAGATTTTTTTTTACATGTGTAGCAATTTATAAAAAAAATATTCACAGAAAGTAACAATACATAATCAAGAAAACATTAAAATTTCATTAACAAATGTACAAAAAAAACCTTATTATTCATTTTTGTTATGATTGTGGTTTGATTTAAATAAAAATACAATTAACAAATGTACAAATACAATATATCTATATTTTAAAATATTATTCAACACTTATATTCCGTATTTGATTTTTTAATTGCTCACCAAACAGTTGTGATTGTAATTTGATTTCATTTTGTTTTCTCCAAACATTTTTCTTTTATATTTCAGAACTCATTTATTATCTATCAGATTTCAGAACTCATATATTATCATATCTCCAAAACTCGTCAAACGGATCCTAAATGATTTAGGCCTCAAAATTGGAAATAGAGTTGTTTGAAGATATTTAAAATCCTAATTTAATTAGTGATAGATGGGTGTAACTAACAACGAGAATGGTTAGCAGTGACAATGATAGTCGGTGCTGGAGAATGGTCAATGTTTACACAGATATCAATCCCCAATATTCCATATTGATATACTTCGGAATAATCTAAGGACGTGTTTGGTGAGCAAACACGATATGTATTTTGATATCTCCAGATATCTGAATTCTTTCTTGATGTTTGGTAAAACCAAAAAAGTTATTAAATTCGATATCTCCAGTTATTATGAGATTTGATATCTTTCTCAGCCTTGATCATCCCTGCCAACTGTTATTATTGTCACCACCAACCACCACTTGCCAGTTTATACTAATTGAATCATTATTCTAAAATTTTTCAAACAAATTAGTTTTAAATATAAAAAATTCGGGAGATTGAATGATTTCCTATATGTATTTTTGACTTCAACAAACATCATTTCTCTCCAATTGTGCATGAAACCGCGTGCAGCTGCAGCCTCGATCATCCGCCGTCGATAATGGTGCGTTCTACGTCTCTGACAACTTCAATTACCCACAACGATTCTGCAATTTGAAATTCGTTCTTTTCTATTTTGTTTTCTCTTTCTGATTTTTTATGTTTATGTTCTGAAACATTTGAATCGAGCACTTGAGCCTCTCTCTTTTCATCCGCTTTAAGTCGGAATATAAAATTAGATCTAGTTGTTGAAATGCGACATGCCTGATCTGCGTACAAGCCCAGAAAAGATCAAATAGAGATTTTGACTATTGGTACCTACCTTAGATGCTGATGATTTCTCTTCATATGATATGTTTTTTTTTCCACTTAATTTTGGGTGGTTAATCTTCCTATTGTGTTCTTGACTAGTATTTTTTTTTAAAAGAGTCATGTTTCACTAGGATGCAACTTTTTTAGATCTAGTAATGTACAACTTTTTTTGGATCTAGTAAGGTACAACTATCTACATTAGAATTCATTAATTATAGTTGTACTTTTAAAATTATTTACTTCTTTCGTCTTGTATTTAAGTTCGGACTTTGACTTTCATGGAGTTCAAGGAAATGTGAAATTGAGTTGTTGAAATACGGAGTATATGCAAATGAGAGAGAAATGATATGAATTGCACAATCCACTTCTTTAAAAAGAATGTGAACTTTATTGTGAGACGTTCGGAAGAGGAAAATTGGAACTTAAATTTGGGACGGAGGGATGATTAGTTTAACAAAAATTAACATGTTTAACTTTCTTGGGATATTTTTTTTTGAAATAGTACATTAGACGTAATCGAGCACTATTGTCTTGATTTGTGCTATGAACACACACGTCTGCTTTTCCCTAGTTCTACGTGTCTCCCTTGTATGGCTTGCTAAAATTTTATTCTTAGACTAGGTCTCGCTGTTGCGGAGATGCATAAAATAGATGAATTTGTTAAAATTTCTTAGTTGAGTTATTGAGTGTTTTGTTTACTAAAGGTGTTTTTTTGTACTTTGAATTTGAATGAAATAAGATATAAAGGGTTAAGGGAAGAAGAGTAACACTACCTTTTGTCTGCATTTATACCAAATAGTTAAGTTTAGATTACTGCATGCAGTTGTTGATAGGTCGAAACAGACAAATGGGTGTATGATGAGCAAAATAACTGTGTAACAAATGATTAGTCATATCTGTCATCTACCAAATGACTGCTTATTCTTTTCATATTTTGATAGAGTGCCACATATGCAGTTATTTTATGTTATTAATACTTATAGTAGAGTCAGTTATGGTCATTTGTTTATTGGGTCAAATGTTTTATTTTATAAATATTAGTTATTGAGTAGTAAATAATGTGTAATTGGGCCTAACTTGTAGGAGTAATTGCTAAGTTATGTGGTAGTGAGCCTAAAGTATAGGAATAGTTACTAGGTAATGTTGTAGCGTGCCTAAATTTTAGGGATTGATCGTTATTTGGCCTCTATATATATTGAGGCTCGTTATTTGTAGAAGTTTTCCAAGAAGTAATTCAATATTTATTATTTGAGATTCTCCTTGGCTTTATTACTTATATGAGTTTAAGATTCTTGCTCGTATTTTGATAAATACTTTTCTTTTATTATTTTATAAAGTTAGAAGCTGATTTCATAATTTAATAAAAACTTCCCTTCATTTATTCTCCCTGCCAGTCTTGGGTTCTATAATATTTCTTTTTTTAAACAATTATGTATTCCAATCCATCAATAGGCAGGAACAAGTAGAGGAATGTCAAGAAAAGATAAGCCAAGAGGGCGTCATCAAGGTCTGAATCAGAGGAAAAGGCAAGAGATCAAAGAAGCTTTTGAGCTCTTTGATACAGATGGATCTGGTATTAAGTTGTTTCTCCTAATATCTTTACCTTAAATGACCACATGTGTTAGAATCGGCTTTTAACATTTAAACTTGTAATCCTCCACAGGAACAATTGATGCCAAAGAGCTTAATGTTGCAATGAGGTTTAGCTATTTTCTATCGACTTGCTATATAACTACAATGGATAAGGACTAATAAACTAACTCAATCTCTTTCTTGCAGGGCCCTTGGCTTTGAGATGACAGAAGAGGTAAAACAAAAACAGAAGTTTCTCCTTTTTTCAGTTTTCATTTTAATGTAGGTTTCTCTTGTTTCCGAAATTTGTTTATTTTTAAATAATGCAAGATAAGAAAGATATTGAAATAGAATTTAGAGTCATTCACTTATCATTTACGGAGTATGTGTTTTAAGTGCGGTTCTCTTTGAAGCTCAAAGCTTATGTCTTTAACTAAATACAGTACTCCCTCCGTCCGGAAATATTCTTCCCATGTTGACTTGGCACGCTTATTAAGGAATAGTAAAAAAAATGCAAAATTTTCAAAAATGCACATACTATAAACTTTTAAATCTCCTTTTATTATTAAAAAAGTACTAAAAAAGTAGATTTGTGATAAAATAGAAGGGTATTATTGATATTTATCCTTAAAAAGTATACTAAAAAAGGAAATGGGAAGAATATTTCCAGACGGACCAAAAAGGAAAGTGGGAAGAATATTTCCGGACAGAGGGAGTACATCAAACTATTTTCTAATCAAATCCGAGTGGTATATTTGGGTACGCGTGGGAAGAAAGTTCCAATATTAGATTAGCACTGTTTGAAAATGAACTGTTAGTTGTTTGTGTTGCCCATTTGAGTAGTTACTCCAAAAGGCTTATAACGGCTGCTCCAAAATGCTTCTCTAAAAGCTTGAAACACATGTTTCTTGTAAATCAGTTTTTTGAGACCAAAAAACTCTCCCAGAAACTTACCAAATACTTCTAATAGTTTTCTTTAGTCCACAAAGCTCCTTGCCAAACATGCCCAAACTGGACTAGAATTTACAAAAAAACAAACTTGGTGTAAACCTTAACCTTTTTTTTTTTGGGGGGGGGATCAGTATGCTTCCCCTCTAAATTTACTTGATTTTACATGAAATTATTTGTATTTGACACTTTACTCCGAACTTGTTGGGTTTGTAATACTCCAACAAACCTTTGGCATTTTTATTACCTGTGTGGCTAACATTGACATTGCATGTGGATTTTCTATGGCAGCAAATAGAACAAATGATTGCTGATGTGGACAAGGATGGCAGTGGGGCCATTGATTTTGATGAATTTGAGCACATGTTGACTGCAAAGATTGGTGAAAGGGATAGTAAGGAGGAGCTAGTGAAAGCATTTCAGATTATTGACCATGACAAAAATGTCTGTTTTTCTTCTCTCTGCATTTTCAATAACTTGGCTCTTTTTTTTATTTTTAATCTTCTGCGCCCAGTATCCTCTCATCAAGACTAAGTCGGACCATGGCCTGGTAGGCTCCCCATATGTGACTCCATGCCCAATATGGAACCACATGAAATTCCCAGAGGGATCCAAAAATGGAGTCGACCACATGACCTCTCATTGGCATTTGCAGCTCCTAAAAAGTTGTGTCAGTCCGCGGGAGTGCGGGTCATGGCATGACTTATTTTTGCTTTCTTCGTGCCGGAGTATTTGCCTAGTTTGCCTTTTCCAGTCAAACAAGACCATCTTCGATCGTCAATTAAATAAAACTTGCATTGCATATTAGTACATTGAAATAATTTTTTGAGTGTCTTTTTGCAATATATCTCTAATGAAATCCTTTTTGTACTAATATGCAATATTATTTTTATTTAATTGATGATCAAAGTTCATCTTTGAGATGGAAGTAGTTGCTTTTAGTAGGTGGTGGGTTGATAATTTGAACACAACAACATTTGCAGGGGAAAATATCTGTGGCTGACATTCAGCGCATTGCCAAAGAGGTGGGCGAAAATTTTACCGAAGTAGAGATGCGAGAGATGATTGATGAAGCGGATCGTGATCGTAAGACTCTTTCAACACTCTGAATTACATACTACTTCCTATGCCCAAAATAAACTTCGAAATTATTTATGATTATATATAAAACAAATTATTTAAACCCAATATATTCTTAAAGTATATTTCAAAATTAATCTAGGGACATTAAAGTCAAATTATAACTCAATATTTTTTGATGGTAACCATGGCCAAAGCTTATAAATTTTGACGACAAAAGTCAAATTGTAAAGTTTATTTTGAGACGGGGTTAATTGTTTCGTTTCCTAGTTCTTAGAGTTTCTAGATGTTGATTTGTTTTTTTTCCTCTTTGGATTTACACAGGTGATGGTGAAGTGAATTTAGATGATTTTTTGAGGATGATGAGGAAGACTAGCTATGGGTACTAAGATTCAGTGCTAATAAACTATGGGTTCTTTAGTTTATTTAAGTGATGAATGAAATAAAGGGATATTTTAAGTTTCTAATAGAAATAGTAAAATTAGTGTTTGTTTCTTTAAACAATGAATGTAGTTTAAGGGTGACCGTTAACGCCGTTAGAACTGAAAAGGTAATTTTTTTTACTTCTCAAAATGTTACTAACTGTTAAGGTTGTACGGAGGATGTGTATTTGACTGCTATCTCACTACATCAGTATTGAAATGATATAATGTGTGTTAATTATAGATTGTTTTGACAATGATGTTTGAGTATGATTTGGTGTTGGGTCAATGAGTACATAAGTGTGATTCTTTGTTTGTTGTCTTTGTTCATTAAATTTTTTTGTGATGAAATTTATGAATTGTGTCTATTTTTTCAAATTAATGTTAAAGTATACAATATATAATGTTATTGGATCTCCATCATCGGTTTATATTTGTTGAGTTAGTTTCTTGATATGATTTCAAAACTTTGTTAGTTTAGAGATCACGAATATACAATACATACTCCGTATACAGGTATTGACTCCTTAGTGTTGCGGCATAGGTCGGGGGTGGGCGACGGCTGTCAGCAGTGTAAGGCCCAGGTAAGTACCTCTTCCCTTAACTATTCCCCAACCCGGACGAATCAGCCCCCCCCCCCTTCTGCCATCAGCACTTGTTGTCGTCGGCCACCACCACCACCAACAACCGCCACCCACCCACATCCTCACCTTCAAAACCCAGCTCCCTCAAAAGCACCCAGCTCTAGTCGCCACATACCCACAACAGTGCCCCAGCAGATCCCCCTGCCCATCCTCCGCCCTTACCACCTGTCCACTCCCTGCCCTATCCCAACCCCCTGCCCAACTTGTGGCCTTCGCTTCTCCCTTCTCTTTTACTGTTATTTTGGCTACTCCTGTTAGTCCTGTTTCACCTATTTGTGTTTTGGTGCTATTGTTGTTCATATTTCTAGCTATTTGATGTGCTACCGTACACTTTTTAATTTTATTGTCTATTTTTATTTTTATTTTATTGTTGCCCTTAGTTGCTTTTATTTTAGTGTGTTTTAAGCTTCTTGTCTGCTTTCCTCCCTTGGTGTTGTTGAGTAGGTGTAGTGGTGCTGGTTGGCAATGTAGGGACCATCACAGGTAAGTCAATTGAGCCAGTGCAAGTTCTCAAGAGGAGAAGAATTCAAGTGGCGTGTGTATAAGAAACTAGATGGGTGGGCACCAAGGCGCAAGAGGTAGACAGTTTCAAACTGTGGTATTCAGGCTTGCCTAGGGGAAGGCATGAAGTTGGTATTTTGGTAGCGCCAGAGCTACGAGAATTTGTGGTGGAGGTAAAGAGGATCAGTGAATGGCTGATGGCTATCAAGTTGGTCTTGGGCGGATGTGCAATCAATGTCGTGAGTGGCATAGCACGGATCCGGTGGAGGAGTTGGGATGGGGAGAAAATCGCAGAGTTGATCTCATTTGTGCAATTGAAAGGTGTGTGGGAGTCTTGCGGGGAGGCCACTGACATGTGGGTGCAGACTTCTAACTGCATCAGGGAAGTTGCCAGGGAAGTGTTGGGTGTGAGTTGTGGTTCTGTGAGTAGGCATAAAGGTGACTGGTGGTGGAGTGATTTGGTTCGAAGTAAGGTGGAAGCCACGAAGGTGGCATATCTGAGGTACATTGATTGTTGTGGTGATGATGATAAAGCAGCTCGGCTAGCGGAGTATAAAATTACCCGTAAGGAAGCTAAGCTAGAGGTTTCGGGGACGAAGAATGCAGCTTTTGAACGCCTCTAGAAGGATATTGAAGTTTAGGGTGTTGATAAGCAACTTCTCCGGCTAGCTAAGGCGCAAGAAAGGAAGGAACGGGATCTCGACCACGTGAGATGTGTGAAGAGCAGCGACGGTAGAGTGTCGATTGAGGCTACATAGGTGGCACAACGTTGGGCGGATTATTTTTGTGGCTTCTTAAATGCTGGAGGAGACCCGAGGTTCGAGCTAGGTATGTTGGGGTAGTCTGAGGCGCTTCGAGACTAGATATCGCCGGCGCATTAGACACGAGGAGGTTGCTCGAGCATTTCATGGGATGCGTAGTGGGAGAGCATTGGGGCCACATGAGATCCGGTTGGAGTTTTGGAAGCATGCGAGACGTGGTGGGTTGGTATGGTTAACCAAACTTTTCAATGTTATCTTCTGGACGGCTAGGATGCCGAATGAGTGGAGGGAGAGCATGTTGGTTCCTCTGTTTAAAGCTAAGGGCGACATGAAATTAACTAGAACTACAGGGGCATCAAACTGCTTAGCCAAACCATGAAGGTTTGGGAGCGAGTCATCGAGTATAGGCTGCGGAAAAGGGTGTGCATTACAGAGAATCAACTTCGTTTCATGCATGACAGATCGACCACAGAGGCCATTCATCTCATGCGGAGTTTGATGGAAGAGTATAGGACTAGGAAGAAAGATCTTCATATGATGTTCATCGACCTTTAGAAGTCATACGATAGGGTGCCAAGGGAGGCCTTGTGGAGGTGTCTTGAGTATATAAGAGTTCTTACACCTGCGTGATCAATGATATGTATTGTGGCGCAAGAACTAGGGTAAAGACCGTCGGGGGCGACTCTGAACCTCGCCTTAGTGATGGACGTCCTGACGCGAGGAGTCCAAGAAGAAGTTCCGTGATGCATATTTTGATGCATATTTTTTTTGCAGATGATATTGTGCCTATCGATAATACACGAGAGGGCCTAAACAAAAAGTTAGAACTTTGGCGCCTTTCCATGGAGACCAAAAGATTCAGACTCGGTAGGACCAAGACTGAATACACGGAATGTGGTTTTAGTGGCCAAGGGACAGATTCAAGAGTGAAAGTGAGGATTGTCTCTCTCCGAGTGCCCAAGATTGACAAGTTTCAGTATCGTGACTCAGTCATTCAGGCATATAAGAAATTAGATGGGGATATTGTGCACCATGTTGGAGCAGCTTGCACTAAGTGGAAGTGGACTTCAGGAGTGTTATGTGATAAGAAGATTTTGCTGAGGATGAAAGGCAAGTTCCACCGGGTTGTAGTCAGACCATCTATGCTCAATGGGGCGGAGTGTTAAGCATTAAGAAGATTCACGTGCAGCGTCTGCATGTGGCAGAGATGCGGATGTTGCAGTGGATCTGTGGACATACGAGGCTGGATAGAATTTCGGACGAGGTTATTCGAGGTCAGTTAGGCATGGTGCCAGTGGAAGATAAGCTTCGGGAAGCTAGGTTGAGGTGATTCGATCATGTCAGACAACATAATGCTGACGCTCTAGTGCGGAAATGCGAGAGGCTTGCGTTGGTAGGTGGGAAGTAAAGGAAAGGGTAGACCTAGGAAGAGTTGGAAGAAGGTCATTAGACAGGACTTAAGAATTTTTACTCTTATTAAGGATATGACCTTAAATAGGAGCATTTGGAGAGATATGATTAGAGTAACTAGCTACGTGCCTTGAGCTAGGGTGTGTTGTTGTGTGCTGTATAGGCCTTTAATACTTAGTGCTTTTTGTTGTTGCTTGCAATACTCTAATTTTGTAACTTTATTTAGTTTATTTCTTATTCTGTGTGCTTGGTATGTTATTGCATATGTATATGTGTCTTCCTTGTTTCCTGTATCTATGGTAGCCTTTTTTGTGCAGTTTGAGACGGGAGTCTTATGAAAAGAGCCTCTCTACTTTTGAGTAGGGACAATGTCTACGTACATTCACCTCTCCAGACTCTACTCTCGCGGGATCCAACTGTTCAAAATATAGAGGAATGCATGTTGATACTATACAAAAACGATAATCTTAAATTTTATTTATCACAAGTAAAAATAGTACAATACGAAATTGAGTTTAAATCAACATTTAGTACATAAAAAGGATATCCGAAGTGTGATTGTGGTATAATCGTCATTTCTCGTTGTTGATGCTTTGTTAGCAACAATGTCTCCACTGATTCTACTCTTAGTTTGTGTACGGTATTTTGTCGAAGTGTTCCCACTTTGACATAGATAACCCTTGCTTCCAATATACTTCCACCGTCCCTAATTTGATTACAAATTAGAGTTCACGAAAAAAATCTCACTTTTTGATATTATTTTATTTATAAATCGGCATATCAACAAGATATTAAAAGGATAAAAAATTCTAGAAAACAAAAAGTGACACAAATATTTTGTTTATCAAATACTCCGTACTTAATAAAATTAAGTAAATATACAAAAATTATCGCGAGTAGAGAAAAAATTATAATCAATATGGAGACGAAAGGAGTATGTTTCTTTTCTTTTTACCATTGAAAAATGTTGAACTCACTATTTTTATCATAGTCACAAAAAAAATGTTAAAAACAAAGAAAGCTCGTTAATACGGAGTAGAAATTTTAAAAGTATTTTTTTCCTTGCTAAAAAAGACTAACTTCTTATTAGCATCCGAAATATTACTATAAATAATACTCTGTATGAAGTATGAGGAAACGTTGTACTCCCCTCGTCCTTGTCTTTTTTGTCCACTTCCATTTTGGCACAAATCAAGGAGAGGGTTAAATTAGATGAAAAAGTCTCAAATACCCTTGTTTCTAAATTCCACAAAGAATCATATCTAGCCTCTTCACCGCTACTTGACGTTATCTTCAAATTGAATGAACCTATTAAATTCACCCATTCCAATCGCAAATCAATGTTCATCCTCGTTGGTTTATTGACCTAGAATTCGCCTCACCCTAACATCTCCTATTTTTCTCCAAGTACTTTGGACACATTAGGGTGCGGTGAATTCTAGGTCAGAAAACTAACGAAGATTTAGATGAAGTGGAAGCAGGTGAAGAGCCATAAGCGAGGTCTACCCATGCCCCCTCCTAATGTCTCCTACCTTACAACAACAATTCAACACACACTTTCAAAACATCAATGCAAACAGTACAAAAAGATGCAATCAAAATATCAAAATCAGTCTGCAACTCATCTCTTAATTTGTTGTGTGTCCTGCATTGCTTAGAAATGCTTACATTTAGAAATTCTAAAACACTTATTAGGCACAATGGTAATAAAGCTGCTAAAAGGACACTATGGTTCCTTTTTTGGTGCCACCTGCTTTTGATTATAATCTTCATGTGGATAGTGCAAAAAGTTCTTTTCACATGTTCAGTAGCCAAACAATAAATGACCTTACACAACTGAAACCTGACAAAATTAGCCCTGCTGCTACAACAAGCAAAGAGGGGAGGGGAAGGGGGNGGGGGGGGGGGATGGGGGAGTCTAATGCCACCTATCCAAATCTACATACAATCCAAGAAATGATTAACTTAAAAAAAATAACCAAGTTTTTTGGGTGCAAATATATTAGAACTTGAACTGAATATCCAAATAATAGCATAGCATCACATCAAATGGTAAGTTCAATACCTTGGTAAAAATATCTATCCCTCAGTTTTACTCGCACCCACACCACCGGCACCATTGCTTTGTTTGGCAACATAAATCTGTTTGACTCTTGTAGACGAAAACCCCCTTTCTGGACCACCAAACGACTGGTTTCTACCATGGAACCCCGTTCTTCGATTGCGGGACCACTCATGATTCCTTTGAGACATTCCACTTGCCATCCCCCTATGATAACTATTATAGCCACTAGAATAACTCTGATGATGATGATGATGATGATGATGATGATGATGTGAAGGGGATAGATTCATCTCATGCCGAGTAGGCAGTGGAGACATTCTGACACCACTTGAGGTAGTGTGCTGGACTCTATTAATATCACTATTATTGTTATTACCACTCTTCCCGGCATCATCTAAAATGGCACTTGCTGCAGGATTCTCTGATGATGGACCGCCAAGTTGATCGGGAAACTGAGCTGTTGGGCTATTATTGATATTATTATGATCATTATTAACTGATGATGAAACAGGAAGCGTTGTCAGGCAACTCTCCGGTGGTGTTGATGTTGAAAGAGCATCCGGTGGGAACCTACTACCAACTGGGTGCCGCCCGTGGTCTAATGGCGCAGGTGGTATGACCTCTACCTGTTGCTGTGGTTGAGAGGGAGCAGAGTGGAGAGGTGACGCTGCTGAGTGGACACTAGACCAATGCATGTCGGGTGGCGGCCGCTAAGATTAAAAAAAACAGGAGAATAAGATCATAGTAAATGACGGGTACACAGTACGCAAGCAATATGTTCAACATTAGTTTGATTCACACTGCACATGAAGTTTTAACTTCTGAAGTTTAGGGTCTATTTTGAGGGTTTTGGAGAGGAAAGCATATGTGGCCAGTTTGGTATTTTTGTGGCTTTCAAGGCATAGTGCTTCGCGCTCCAGAAATAACTATGGTAATATTAAAATGTGTAGTAACTAGAAAGCTCCAACCACAAAACAACTCTAAAGTTGCAACTGTTGAAGGATGCCCAACTTTTGATGATATTATTAGTTATTTAGTTTAATGAAAACAAAATCTCACAGCACCTCAACCCCAACATTGCCTGCTCTCAAAACTTCTGTCAAAAATTACCAAACAGGATTTTTCCCCTAAGCACATTTCAGTCAAAGTTTATATATCTTCTTACTGAGCATGTTTTCTAGAACAAAAATAATTAATAAAAAAAGGAGGTTGATATGCTAAATGGGCATTATGGCGAACAATTATGTTAACCCTCAATTTTATTAAAATCTCAACTATACATTTCAAAATAGAGACAATCCTCCATCCAAATAATCCTTAGGATAAGTTTTGAATGGAGGGTTTTAGAAAGAAAACTTTGGAGAACCCAGATGAAATGTTTTGTAACCACATATTGTGGTAATTGCTTCAATTTTATAAAATCTCATATATAATCCTTTCTTGGATTCTATGAATTTTCGGCAGGATGATCTACATGCTAGCATCTTTAAATCCAATGGTGGGTCTTGTATAAAATCAATCCGAGTAAGGATCATTCTCACTTGAACCGCACCCTATACACACACACATTTGGAGGGTTTTATTAAAATATAAACTAATCCCATCAAAGACTTCCCTTTCAAATCCCTCAACAACCATCACCCAAAAAGATCCTTATACATTCTCGAATATCTCGGGAAATCCTCGTGTATCTTTTGCGATGTAAAGGGTTAATTATTCTAGATAATTGCTAGTTCCAAAAAGAATTTAAAAAGGGCAAGAAAAGCTGTACTGGAAATTCTATTTACCTGAAAAGGAGAAACATCAAACATGGCCAAGGGAGAACCCATAGGAATAAGTGGTGATCCAGGAGCAAGATGTTGAACAGGAGCTGCCGATGCATTTCGCTGTGTGGAACTGATATTCATATCTCCATCGCTCATACCGCCCATGGAAGAACTTGGGTTATGCTTTCCAGAAGTAATATATGTGGTGCCCATAAAACTCAAACCGACCTGTCCAAATTGCCCAAATGGTGCAAAATGATTGTAGACCACCATGTGCGGAGGGGGGCCTTGAACCCCAGGCATTCGTCCAGTTGAGCTGTACAATGGACCGGTAAACCCTGTTGGGGGGCCATAGAATGAATCCATGGAAGAATGGCATTGTTGCCAAGCACCAAGAGGCCCTGAACCTATGGTGGTACTCTTTTGAGGCTGATTTTGGGAAACAGTTGATTCTTCATGTGGCCCAAATGAAAAGATAGGACCTCCCAAGACAGGATTCATCTCATAGAAAGGGAAGTGAGAAGGCTGTCCTCCAGGAAAATGAGAAAGTATCTGACCTGACGGATTCTGAGGGTCAGGTAAACGCGGCCATAAAGATATCGGATGGTTTTCAACAGAAAGATCTGCAGGAAGAGAGACAGTGAGGGGTTCTTCCACTCTTGATTGACTTCCCACTTGCGGATCACCTGGAATGTGTTCCAACACAGGGAGACTTAGATGGTGACAAATACTGAATACAATAAAATTAGCAAGCTCACAGAAAAGAAGGGTTGATCCCATCTACCTCCCCGACGTTTAGCCAACTTACTGAATAATCCCCAAGGTTTCTGAAAGCTAAAAATATACCTCAAATAATCCGTAAATGACACCCAAAGATGATAGAGTATTATGATATTAGTAGAAGTTTAGTCTTTCACTCTTTCCTAAATAAAGTACTCTTGTGAACATTTGTCCCAATTTTTTGTTTTCTAAAGAACCTCAAATATATTAACGATAAGATGCAATATAAATGCAATACTCAGTCAGGAAATCTTAATTCCTGCTGATATCATTATAATTAATCATACTTTGGTGCTAAGGTGTCATTCACGAAAAAGAGGACTGATCAGTGGGTCTAATTGGCATATATATAAACATCTAGGGCCCATTTTGTAATGTTATCCACCTCAGGGGAGGTGAATGTAACTAACCCAAAAAGAAGGAAAAAGAAGAGGAAGACATATCCAATCAATTTCTCAACCTTCAAAGACGCTTTTAGTTTCTGAAGCAGTTACAGAACCAAGACCATTCTCCACGCCTTCCTCATTAGTGATGGCTGCAACAGCAACAGCAGAGGCAGCTGCTTCAGCTTCAGTCTCAGAATCATGTAAGCTAACAGAGGAGTCATTTGGCAATTTATCAAAGAGAGAACAGTCACTTTTAGTTGCAGAATGATTGTGGGGGATTTGTAGATCAGAAGACCGCTTGGAGCCTGGAGCTCCAATCCCATGTGAAACGATATGACAACTAGCAGGTAGGACTGTTGGGGATGTAACAGCACCTGGTGGATGGACAATTCATTTAAAACTTTAAAGGAGTTTATTGAGTATAACCGAGTGAAATCTTTCTATAGTTACTAAAAATATTTACCAAATTGAATTTTCTCTCCAGCAAGCAAAGAGTTAATTGGGCTTGTAGTCAACGTAAAAGATTTGTCATTGGGCATCATAGTCGATGATGATGGTAAGGCAGGCTCGCTGACTGAACTACTACTGTGACTTACAGAAGAAGAAACGTGTGTCTCAAATTTCACAGACTTCATAGCCTCTTCAAGTTGACTCTGTGTCAAGTTCAAAACCTATCCAATAGTGAGTGAGAATATTTTAACATTCAAACAACAAGGTAATAAACATAATGAAAACAGTTGGCTCATTCAATAGAAAACTGAGCCATACAAATGGAAACGCTTTACTAGTACTAACTGCAGTAGGACATCTTGAACAAATGTATTTATGATGTTACTTGTTCTGACCTGTTGATTAACACATGGAGGGCACCACGACTTCAAAGAAGTTGCAATAATGGCATCTTTAGGTTTATTTCCTTCAAACATCAAGCTAGTTCCATCACATCCAGCACCAGATACGACAGTAGCAGATGATGCATGATGAGATCTGGGGAAAAAAATAAATATAAATGAACGCCATACTTATAAGATAAGGATTATGCCTCATAGCACAATCAAAATAGGAAATGCATACTTAATTGATCTAATATCTGATTCAGTTTCAACATCTTTGGCAGGAGTACAAGGGGGAACAACTGACTGTAGATCGGTAGAACATCCCATGGGTTCAGAGATGTTAGTTGATCCTTGCCCCTCAGTAGCAACAAACACCGACTGTGTTTTCTGCGGATTTTTTCCACCCGCATGTACAGATGCCTTGTTTAAGCTGGTTGAAACTGCAATGTTTTGTCTGGGAGTGTAAGGTTTACGTGGTTGCTGTTTGAGATAGATAAATAAATAAATCAGGTCAATATGGAACTAAAAAAGAGCAAACAGAAATATTCAATTTAAATTAGCTGAATATTATATGCATCATTAGAACCTTTAAGGCCCGGGACTTTGCTTTTATTTCTTTCTCTCTCTGTTCCCGGCGGTCATTCAGCATTTGCCTTTTGGATCTTACTTGAATAAAGTCATCTTCATCACTGGGGGCTTCAATACCAGGCTGCTTAAAAACTCGTACAATACCACTCTGCAAGGGAGCATCAACATCCTCAGAAATGTTCCTCTTCAAATTCCCCTCACCAAACCTACAAAGACTACTCTGATTCTTTAGAGCATGATCCTTTCCAGAATCAAAGTTCTGAGAACCATATTTAGGTGACTTGAAATTCTCAGATTCTACGGTGCATTTCATGGATTTGTTAAGCACAGAACCTCTCTTAGATCCATTTCTTGGAAAACCCCCTCCATATCTTCCATTATATGTTGCATTATCATCAAAACAATTATCATCACCAGAGAGAAGCGCAGATAACTGTCTCTTATCCCCATTCTCTCGAATTCGAAATTCTGTCCGCTGGATTGTCCGCCGTGGTCTCTTCTGAAACCCAGCAATATTTGAGTAAGAAGTTTCAGATGCATGCGAAGATGGCCTAGCACTGCTATTTTTAACAGCATACATGAACCTCTTACCCTTTGAGCCAGTGAATGACCCTTGAGGGTTAAATCTGCCAGATAACATCCTCCTTACAGGCTGTGCAATTTTCCCCTTAGACGAACACAGATTATTCTGAGGATCTCCACTACTCTTCTCCTTATTTTCACTTCGGAAACAAGCTTTCTCTGGAAGATTACCCTCAGTATCACCAGAAACCTCAGAAATGATCTTACATGTCTGAGCATTGTTTTCTGCAGCTCTGACTGAAGATAAACTTATACCTGAAACATTTCCATGAGACTGCACGGGAGAACCAGTTACAGAACCAGTTTGTTTATTCAGTGAAAGAGATGGCATTTCAGCCAGCTTCCCTGAAGAAACATTGTCACCATGTTGCTGAGTACGCAGAGAACCTCCATCACATTGGTACACATTATGGTTATTGTTTTGTAAATTTGGCTGGATAAAAGACAGCCCTGGCGAAACTCCTTGGGAGGTAGGAGGTGAATACCTGAACTGACCAAACTGGAAGAAAGAAGGTTGTGATGGATGCAGGTGAAGAGGCATCTGTATCGAACCGATCTGTATTGCTGGCACAGGAGATGGTATCAAAGATGGACCTGAGAATAGTCCAAACTGAAGTTTAACGGGCAAATCGGCTTGACTTGTGGCAGAAGATGGCTTGTGCACTGGTGACAAAGATTGGTGAGCAGAAGAAAGGACACAACTAGGAACATCAACACCATCCGAAAGAACAGATGTAGTTGAATTATGGGGAACAATTGCAGGCCTTCTTACAGTTTCCTGCATAGCCATTTCATTTTTACTGCGAGAATTTAATTGTGATGAACATTCTGCAGGCTGACAACACATCTCATCAACTTGGACGTCATTCATAGCTCCCTGTTCTTCAGGGATGTTACTGTGGACATAAGTTTCTGCTCTATCAAATATCTCTTCATTTCTTAAATCCCTCTCAAAATTATCACTAGGTATGGCCACTTCAACTCCCTCATTGAAGCCTAAAACAACGTTGTTTGAATTAGGAGATGATAAACTTTCTCCAAGGTTTAAACCTTCAAATTCTTGGTTCAGTTCAATGTTATCATCTCCTTCATGGAGTTCGTCCTCTTCCCTGAAACCATCTTCCTCATCATCATACTCCTCTTGCTGTGGCAAGTCATCATTGTTTTCAATGGTCCATTCTTCATCCTCGACAACAGAAATAGAACTAGACACTGTTCTTGTGGCATCTTCTATAGAAACATCATTCAAGACGGGACATTTATGCCCAGAAAATATTATATTTTGCCCCCCTGCTGCAGTAGATACAACAGGAGAATACCCAGACTCATCCATCTCATCATTGGAGAGGTGAGGGGGTGAAATTGGAGGACTTGTAACTGATAGGGATGATTGTGAATCACACCTAGAGCCCATGTCTTTTCTCAACGTCTCTTCTATGGATGTGTTATCGTGCTGGAGATCAATTAGTGATGTGCCCCTGCTTTCTACATGGCCATCATAATTTTCAGTAGATTGTGTGTTTACAAAGCCTGAAGTGCGAGCAAGTTCATTTTCACCCCTGGAAAAATTCCTATGAGTAGTTGAAAGTGTAGGAGGGGGAAGTACGTGTGGCTGTCTCATGGAATATCTGGACTTACCATAGGAGAAATGATCATCAGTTTCCGGATTAGGATATGACTGACCTGGATAAGGGAAACGAGAACTGCCACCATGAGAATGGCCCTGCCCCCATCCAATATCACTGTACCTTTCCCCAAAATTGTCTTGATATTCTGAACCAAACTCTCTGGTTCTGTTGAATGGGTCAACATCTGCAGAAAGCCTCCACCTATCTTCTTTTGGCTCCACAAATTCTTCTGTGAAAGCTTCCTGCACTCCATCTTTCATAATAAGACTCCTAGATGACATGTAGCCACTTCCTCCATATAAATCTTTTTGAGGAGCTACTCTGACCCCCCTAGCAGATGCATCTCTTCGTGGAATGCCGTGACAAAAATCAGGATCCACACGTGAGCCACTCCCAGTCCCAAATGCATCCCTTCTCCATGAACAAGTAGATTTACCTGCATCACCAAAATCTGAATACCCATCTCTTGAGTGATAAGGCCTAAAACCTATCTCAGCAGTTCCGCTCAGAGCAGGTGTCTCAGAATATGTTGAAGTTGTTAGCCGCTCCACCATCCTCTCACTCTCATCCCAGTTATCTAGATCTGAAGCCTCACTTTCCTTCACGACAAGAGATAGTTTTTCGTCAAAAACAGTGGTCGAAATGGAAATGTCAGTTTTTCCTCTGTCGGCCTCCCTTTTTGCAATCTTAGCCTCCAACTCTAAAAGCTTCTGCTTAGCAGCCTGTTTTCTCCTTTCTTCCTCTAGGAAAATCCTTCTCCTCTCCTCTTCTCTAGCAGCCCTCTGTTCATCAGCTTTTCTAATAGCCTCCAGTTTCTCTTGCTCTTCCCTCCAAGCAGCTTCTCGGGCTTCTTCTTCCAACCTTCTACGCTGTTCTGCTTCCTCCCTAATAACTCTTTGCCTTTCTTCTTCCTCCTTCTGAGCTTGTTCCAAGGCTCTTTCTTGTTCTTCTATGATTCTCTGTCGCTCAAGCTCTTGCATCTTCTGAACTCTCTCAAGTTCAGCCTCAAACGATTCCCTGACAGGATCGTGGAAATCAATCTGCTTGGTCACATCCTTTTTCCTCTTGATGACCCCAACAAGACCCCCTGACAAGAGGTCCCTTTCATCAAAACCTGCAGCTCCAAAGTCCTCAACATATGGTTTCTCATTTCTTGAAAATGCATGTTTTTCACGACCAAGATTGGGTATCGCGTTAGAGACTGAAAGGGATTTGCCAGGTGAAGCAAATGAAGGTTTAAATCCGTTACTGTTTTGGAGACCAAATCTGTTAGATTGGTATGATTCCCGTGAATTATTCCACTGCTTTTGTACTTCTGATGAATGCATCGCTTCCTTTTTTGCAAATGCGGAGTCACAGTTTGCAGTTTCTCCAGACTGAGGTGGAGCATACTTACTATCTTTCCCTATATCCCTGTTCTGTGTGTATGTTCTGGAGTTAACACCATTTCTGCTGTTCACAGAAACTGGAACATTCCCATCTCTTGGAATAGAAGAGGATTTCCACGTGCTTACTTCCCTTCCATCTGTTCTCACGTCCCTATGATGAGCATCCCCTCCTCTAAGGACTTCACTGGAAGACACAATTCCTGTTTCGGTCTCCCTTTCACCCCTCCTTTCATACTGATTATTAGCTAGTTTATGTGGTAAAACACTGATTCTGGGAATGTCAAAATCACTGTTCCAGTAGTTTTCACTTTTTACCATTCTTGAGTCTCTACCCCTGTCTATGAAGCCATGTCCAGTGTCGCGTTCATCATCAGCCCAATCAGACCTTGGATTTATCTGAACTAATGGAAGTGGGCCTGTAAGGTACTCTTCTTGCTTCCAGGAGTGACCAGACTGGCTTGAACGGCCCTTATAAAGACAATCAACATCATTTTCGGCTGGTCTGTTCTCAAAAGATTGGCGGGAAGGGTGACCATGAGGGCGCATATCAACTGAACCAAAATTGTCAATTCTGTGATTGGAGTACTCTTCTTCAAACTTTTGCTTTTGATTCGCACCCTCCTTTTGTTTCTGAGAAGACACTGAAGGGATGGGCAAAGCAGCCTGGAGAGAAGGAAAATCCTCACCCCGCAAAACACCTGCTTTCTCAGTTGGTGGGGGTAAATGCTTGGTGGAAACAGTAAGTGAAGATCCAATTCCACCAGGACGAGCGGAAGGCGGCATATAAGCACCATTCTCATGACGATTCAAGCCATCGGCCCTATATCCAGTATCGTTCGAGTCTTCAACCACTTGAGTGTCACCAGTTCCATCTTTTCCCTGTCCCCCAACGGCCGGAGCAGGTTTTGACCAACCCACACCAGAAGAAGATGGCCTTGGCCCACTAGCAGGTCTACCTCCACTGGTTGCACCACTGACTGATCCAGATACATCAAATTTCTGGTGCTCTTTCCTCAGGGATGGCAAATTCAAGGGGGGTGGAACAGATAATTTAGGTCCAGCTTTCTGTGAACTCTTGGGCCGTGACAAGACCACCATTCCTCCACCTCCTCCTCCACCCCCACTAGCTGGCCGCCCGCCACGACTGTTTCCAGCCTGGCCATAAGATCCACTATAAGATTGATGAGCATACTGATGAGGCTGTCCATAAGACCTGTTCAGATTCACAGATGCAAACTTGGTCCCGATACCGCCAGGATTGGCCATCTCAGAACCAGGCACAAATATCTAACCGCCCTATCCGATCCAAAGCTTGGGCAGCGCATCAATTAACAATTAACTCGAGTTTCCCCTGTGCGTCAAAAGAACAAATTTTTATCGGAATCACTAGCCGATAGATCTCACAGCCAACGCCAAAACCCTAGAAAATCACTAGCTTATAGAAGAAGAAGAAGTATCTATAACGATCAACAAATCGAAGAGCAGGAGATTTAAAAAAAAGAAGAGAAATTCTCAAACTCCTGCGCTGATTAGGGCTCCAATAGATCTGAAGGTGAGAATCGAGATAGGAAATTCGGAATTGGGAATTGGGAGTACGGCGTATGATAATGACCTTACCTCTGACGGCGTAGGATAGATCACGGCGCTGCACTATAAATAGAAAAGATCACGTCGGAGGAGGGAGAAGAAGCCCTACTGCACTGTCTGGTCAGAGAGGAGGAGGAGGAGGAGGAGAGAGAGACACAAACAGAGTCGAGACGACCCTTTTATTATGTCCTTTAGAAGAAGAGAGAGAGAGAGAGAGAGAGAGAGAGAGGAACTGGGACTGATGGATACCCTTCTTGTGTACTTCGTACTTTTCAGATGATTTTTATCCCAATTTGTAAATCTCGGCGGCGAAGAAGCATCCCTTGGTGACGTTTCTAAGGTGGAGCCCTTCACCTAGGACATTAGCAAAGGGAATGCCAAAAAGAATGACGGACTGAAGAAGTATACCTCGGCGAAAAGTCTGACATAAATTGGCGAAGTTTTATGTTGATGTGTCGGAGGAAGTTCTGCAACTCCCAGAAATCCAAAGTGTTCTGAGGTGTGTCACGACGAAGTACAACACCAAGAGGATCATGGCCGAGCGTGACTAGGAGATTACAGTTTATCATCATATGTGTTTGGCCTTAGGGACTTAGCACTCCGGTGGCGAGTGTAAAGTATACGTATACGACAGTCGGCGAGCAGACCACTAAACTGTGGGGTGAGATACCACGCAACCAGTGTCACTATTCACATCGGATAAAGTCAGTTAATAATTGAGCTACTTTTTAAAATGACACTACTTTTGTGCCTTCTATTGTGGGATAATTAACATATTGGCCTTCATTCAGGCATAAGCTAAGAGATTATAACAAAATATAATATCTTTGTAAAATATGTTCTGACATGATGAACTATTCATATTGTGATGATATATAAATAATATGCATGCCATGTGAAAAGTGAACGCAAACATATATGTATATATTTGTGGATCAATCTTTGTATTCTACTGTTGATGTATCACTCAACTTCACCGGCAAACACGTAGGCCTTTTGATCTATCTACATGTAGGTTTAGTGTAAAAGAAAATGAAGGTGGAGCACATCCTATGAGATGAAGGTGATCCGTGGACATTCATTTTTAATAATTTGAATAAATATTTTTCATCATATGTTATGTTTCAAGCACTGACCCAACTATTATATTTTAATTAACTTCATATTTTTTAAAATTATTATACTGATGTTATTCTAAAACACTTGCACCGTTATTTCAAATAATAATTTAAAAAAATTAATTATGATGTTACCAAGTTAATACTCTAGTCTGGAAGGGACAGTAGATATTAGCGGGTTTGAATCTTATACGGAGTACAAGAATATTTAATTGTGACTAAAAAAATTAAAACTCGACAATTATTTTATAATTTAATTGTGACTAGAGAAAAAATAAATTATAAGTATATATAATAAAATGAATACATTTTTATCACTTCGGATTGTTTACAACGTATCACACATTGATTATGGTATTCCAATAAATAATACTTCATACTCCGTACATAGTGGCAATATCAAACAAAATACATTTTATATACAGTATATTAATTTTTCTTTCATTTACTCATTATAGTCATTATATCAAATATCTAATATATTAACTCATTATTTTTTAAAAAAATATTATTTTTTAATTATTTAGAAGTTTTTGTCAAGTGAACCGGCCTAGCCCGAAGTCCGCAGGTATCCACACGGGCCGAGCTCGGGCTTCAATTGTTAGGCCCGCTATACGGGCTGGGTGAGGCTCGGACGTAGAAAATTCTCATAATGACAAGGAACCAAATCAACCAAAAGTTCAAGCTTGTGGTTGTGGCCCAAGAAAGGTTATTTATATTCTTACACGTCCCCTCACATGCAGGCGTAGTCTTTTTCGAGCATTGCACGTGAAACCTTAATTTTTTTCAAAATTGGGTGATGTTGAGTTTCGAATTCGTGACCTCTTAGTCAACAAGACTCTGATACCATGTCAAAGAACCAACTCAACCAAAAGCTGAAGTTTGTGGTTGTGGTTCAGGAAAGGTTATTTATATTCTTACACAGTAAAATTACTACTAAACGTAATACTTTGTATATATAAAATATTTAATTATTAGAGTATGAGTTAGCTAAAATGACACAAGTGCTACTAGTCTCATCTGCTTACACTAGTTTTTTTAGGTTATCTACGATGCCCCGTTTGTAAAAATGACTGTTCCTACCCCTCCTAACCCTCTTCCTAAACCCCCATCCAGCCCCGCCCCCATCCCCCCTCCTGCCCATGGGGTGAGTTCAATTTTCACCTAAAACTAAAGACAAAACCGAAGGTAAGCTGGCGGTTCATTCGATTCAATTTCGCATAAAAAATATATGAATCGTTGGTTATTTGGTTTGGTTTATGCGGTTTTTATTTTGGTTTTTTTCGGTTTTTAAAAATAAAATTTATTAGCATTAAAAAGTTGTAAAAACACTAATCAATTATTTGCATTTATATTTTTATGATTTTTTTCATATCACATATACTTATATAAATAAAGTGAAGTACCTAAGAAAGTTTGGTTTATTTCAGTTCGGTTTTCTAAAGTGAAAACCAAAACGGAAAACAAACAATAATGGTTCAGTTTGATTTTTTACATTCGGTTTACATTTTTTCAGTTTAGTTTTTTCTAGCTCGTTTCGATCGGTTTCGATTTGGTTTACGATTTTCGGTTTTCCCAACCCTACCCGCCCCCTCCATACCTCAACAGTATACTGCAAGTAGTATACTTCGAGGGTAGGGAGGGGGGCGGGAGGGCAGTATATTGCTGGGGTAGGGAGGGGGCTTGGGTGGGCCGGTGTGGCGGGTTTAGGGGAAGGCTAGGAGGGGTAGGAACTGTTTTTTTACAGACGAGGTATCGTAAATGCTCCAAACAAATTTGTGTAAGCAACTAATATATAAGTAACTGATGTCATTAGACACTACCTTAGAGTATATATATGAACCAAGACAAACACAATAGAATCATATACTTTTATGCAATTCCTCATAAAAATGGTACAAATACAAAAAGATATCAAATTATTTTGGAACGAGTTAAGGAGAATGAATTTCACACCAACCTTAGTCAACGAGGCTCCATGTTGTCTAATAACTCTCTCCCAAACTGTTTATGTTGTCGTTAGTTTGACGACGACAAAGCAAAAGAAATATTCTCTCTATCTTAAAGTATTTTATATTTTACGCAAAACAAAGTAAAATTTTAGTTTTTCAAATTTATTTTATTTAAAAATTAATGTAGAAATATAAATAAAATTTACATATTTAAAAATTGCACAAAACAAAAGTGACAAAATAATTTATTTTATCAAAGAATCAATAAAAATACACAAATAAACAAAAATTCTCGTGACTATTAAATAATCCTTAATGAATAATACTCCGTACTTCTTTCGTTTCTTAAAGTTTTTCCGATTTTGTGTTGATTTTCTAAAAATGCTTTTGATGTAATGTTAAAAGTAAGGTGTGATGGATAAATTATTAGTAAAAATGTATAATGTGATAGGTAGAATAAGAATTTCTAGGTATAAATATGGTTTTTTAAATAGAAATGATAACTATTTTCATATTCCCAGTGAAACCACCCGATTGCAGCTTTGCCTGCCGTGGAGGCGGTGGAGCCATTCCCAAAAACGGAAGCCTATTTTTGTCAAGGGAAATGGATGGATCCGAAGCCTCTCTGTCCACTTCTCCATCTCAATATACTCTCAGGCACTGCAAAATCAAAACTTTTTCCTTTCTTTCTTTCTTTCTCATAAAATCTTGATTTCCCCATTTACGAAATTCAATTACATCTGAATTCATCTTGTTTGATTTCCCCTAAATTCGAAATTCAATCATATCTTTGAATTCCTTGTGCGATGCAGCCAGCAACGCCATTTCTATCTTGCTGTCGACAGGATGAAATTCAAGATGGTCTTTCTCTCCCACCCTTTTCTCTACCTCTTTCTATCCTCTCCACAAATGCTCCTTTTTTTGCAAGTTTTTTTTTCTTCAATTTTTTATTTTATTTTATTTTTTGTTGTTGAATAGGAGACGCTGGTGGACCTATTGCGGGTGGCTGGCCGCCTTCCATGCCTTCCGGTGGTGGTTTGTTGCAGTGCACGGGATGAACTAGATGCTGTTTATTCGGCACTCTCTGCCCTTTCACACATTTCTATATTTGCACTGGTAATCCTTCAGAAGCTCTTTCTATTGAATCTGTTGATAATTGTCAGAAATTGGAATTTGAATGTGGGAGATTTTTGGGTTCTGTTTGCCATAACTATTAAGCTAAATGAACAAACGCTTTTCCTTTCAGAAATTTTACCAAATTCAGTAGATTCAGCCATTCCAACAAAGTAACACTTACCAATGGGCCCTTAAATGATAAAGGGTGTGTTACATTGGATTCTGTTTACCATGTAAATAAGCTCAATTAACAGAATAATTGAACAACCAGACGCTTTTCCTCAAAGAGAAAGTGTAGTAGATTCGGTCATTTCAACAAAATAATAATTACCAAATGGACCCTTAAGAGATAAAGGTGTAACTTGAATCTGTAGTTGCACATTGGTGTGGGTTTGGCTGTGTTAAGTTGGGTATGAAGGCTTGTTTTAAAGTTCGTTGGCATGTTATGGATAGTTTTGTTGGAATTTCAGTGGGGCGAGTGAACTGCGCAGAGTGTTGGGTGAGATTTGACCACTTACCCATATAAAGTCCGGATCCACTTTCTATCCAAAAGCTTAAGCTAATTGGTAGTGCTTCACCTTTCTTTAAATGGGAGTGTATTTTCTTTGATTTGTCCGGTGTGGGATTGAACCCATCACACGGATTCCCAACAAGTTTTGATGTAGATAAGTCTTTGCAGTATAGTGACCTTGGCGAACCAGAACGAATGCATATTTTTGCTAGATTTCGTCAAGCCGTGATGAGGTGGAATCGCCAAAGTGTGGTTGCTGAAGGGGAGAGAAAGGAGGAAGGTGAATGTCACGTAATAGTTGTAACAGATGTTTGCCTTCCTCTTGTTAACTCCGGCGAGTTGCCTTTTAGTGCTCGTGCCTTGATTAATTATGAGTTACCAGCAAAAAAGGTGAGAAGACATTTTGATTTGAAATAGTTCCTTTACATATATGATGTTAAACTATCTTCCCTTTCTTGTTTGTGAGTTCTCCAATAGCATTGAATTTTCTTTTTTCCTTTGGCAAGTTGAAGATTGTTTGGTGTACTTTCTTCAGTTCTAACATTTGGTAGTGTTTACAGGTCTTTTTGTACCCTACCATGTGACATTCCATCACTGCTCTCATTTTTTAATAATATAAATTAATGTGTACTGGAAAACAAAAAGAAACATCTACTTTGTGCTTTATTGAACACATTTGATCACCCGCACTCTTTTGCAGGAAACTTATATGCGGCGCGTGGCTACGTGTTTAGCAGCAGGTTCAATATAATTTCCACATTCTCTAATTCTTCATTTCTCCTTTATTAGGCTTATAGCTAATTGCCAGGTTCGTGTAGTGCTGAGCTGTTTTTGCATGTAGCAATGACATTATCAAAAAATTAATTTGGGATATTGGGGTGACACGAGTTTTCTCTTAAGAACTCATAGGTCCTCATGTTTTTTAAAAAACCATCAGGGCCCTTAATTTTTCTGTAAATACTACGATGATACCTTTCAGTAGTAATATCTAATATCCGAATGAATAATATTATTAATATGTCATAGTAAATTAAAGGCTCCATATTTTCTATTTTATCCTTATTCACATGGTCTGCTTGTCTTCTGCTATGATCACTATCCCATTTTCAACAGTCTGTTTTCTTTTTTAGTCAATTGCAAATGGAGAATAAGAAAACAGAGAATATTCCTTTTTAGTCAATTTCAAACCTTAGCCTAACTCTTAAGGCCTAAGGACTCATGAAGTTTTGAACATCCACAATTTCAAATTAGAGGACTGACTTGAGAACTCAGCTTAGGTTAATCAGAAACAATCCATCACAATGGCTCAACACTTGCAATTTTAATACCCAGAATGATTTCCTTCAAAGAATGAGTAATTTTAAATTAGACAAAGAAACTTAATGAAGTAGCTGATGTTTCATTTTAGGGATCCATTTCCAACTATCTGTTAAAGTATGACTAACTGTTTCAGAAATCTTAAGTGATATCCATGATCATTCCAAAAATTTGAAAAATATGAGTTATTTTGAGATTTGGGTGCACTCTGCTTATCATTCCTGGACAAATTATGCTAATTACTGCAAGTAAGAAGGAGAAGACTACCATTGCACCCCACCCCCACACTTAACCCCATCAGAGTTTGCATTATATTCCATACTCCATTTCACAAGCTGAAATTTATCTTTACACAGCTTTCTAGATAAAACCCATCAGAGGGAACTCTCTTTCAACCGATTACAATACCTTCACTATTGGCACATAAATATGTAGCAGTATGCACAAACTTAATGGCGTTTCTGGCTGTTCACATTTTTCACTTTGAAAAGTCTTCTAAAATAAGGTCAAGGCTTTGTGTTGTTCACCTTGTTCTAGGATTAATCTATTGTCCAATCTTCATGATTGCTAATCTATAAGTTGAGAGTGTTTGAGCATATCTTTTGGTCTATTGATTTTGAACGTGAATATTTAGTACTTTATCTTAGTATCTACCTCCGTCCCAGTGTATGTACTAGGACAAACTTTGAGCTTCAATTAATCAAAACTTGTAAGGTATACTAGTACAAGAATAATTTTATTGGATTTATCTTGTTAAAAACTTTCAGAATTTTATTTCATTATATTAATATGCAATACAAATTGAGAGTAGTTTAAGCTTAGGGTTCGTCCGGTTTGACTCAAAAAAGTCAAACTGGACAAATACATTGGAACGGAGGTAGTATTTGCATTATGCATTTAGTGTTTATAGGTTGTGGTTTTACATATAACTGGGATATACAGAGTTGTTAGTTAGATATGTACTTCAATACTTCAATGGTGTAATATGGGCTCGTGAAGGCAAATCATTGCAAGAGTCTTCATAATGTTATAATCCTTGTCTCTTTTTTATCTTCTTTTCTTTTTACTATGTCTCCAAACAATCTTTCTTTTCCATTTTAAGTAAAAAAATATGTGGTACATATTCTAACAGGCCTTTATTCATAATCTCTGCCAATATATAAATACTAAATCACTAAATCTAAATTAATTTAACATAATCCCTACTCCATAGTTAATCACACAACCATTCCTTATTTCCAGGCCTTCGTTATGTATTCCCTTGCATCCAGAAACATTTGTCATCACATTGTAATATGTCTGTGTGCATCTGTACAGATGGAATTGCGATCAATATGGTCGCTGGAGGTGAGGCTATAAATCTCAGAAACATTGAAGAAAGCAGTGGCTGTGTGATATCAGAAATGCCCATTAATGTGAGCCTTCTTGTTCTGGCATCTGTTTACCAAACCCAATATACTCATGTCCCTAAACTAGATTCACAGTTTCCGTTTCGTCTGTCCCAAAATTGCCACTCATACTTTTACACTATGTTTGGTTTGAAGAATTGTGAAAGAAAGGAAAATATTGAGGAGAGCAAAAGAATATTCAAGATCAAAAATCCTAATTTCCGTCCCAAAATTGTCACTGTTCTTTTCATTTCCTCTTGAATCAAACAAGAAAAATTATTTTCTGTATCACTTTCTTTTCACTATCAAAATCCTTGAACCAAACATAGCCTTATAAAAAGAAGTATGTAGTTCCCAACTTCCCATTATTTCTCTGCCTCCTAAATAAATTTTAATCACACAATATTCACATCTTTAAACTCTGGTCCAATATACTCTCTGTCCCCATTAGAAAGTTAGAATTTTGACTCCACGGAGCTTAAGAAAAGTTGAAAAGTATATGGTTGAACTTTGTTTCTTTAATAGGAAAGTAAAGAAATGTGAAACTTATTCTGAGACAACCCAAAAAGAAAGTTGTGACGTTCGTTTTGGGATGAAGGGAGTGTTAATTCCATTTGTGCATGAAGATGGCCCAGTTAACTTTGGGTAAAAAAGTATGGAAACATTTGAATGAACCAATAGAAAATACTATGATCCTAATATTAACTTTGGTTTTCAATAGATTTTTGAGATGTTGTGAAGATTTCAGATCCCGAAAAGATAATAGACGTTGTGAAGATTACAGGGACGGGCGGGTGGAGAAGGATTGCCTCAAAAGGAACATAATAACGTTCAATTTCTTCTCTTTATTTACTTCATTCTGTTGTTTTGAATTTGCAATTCTTATGGTAATATGGTCCTTTTGAACACTTTTATGCTCTGGAGTGTTTAATATGAACCAAAACTGATTAGAATCAACCGTTGCTCAACCCTTGAAGGGACTAAGGCTGCGTTCTGTTCGTCTGATTTGAATTGAATTTATTTTTTAAAAGTTTGATCTGATTTGATTCGATCTAGTCTGGTGTGATCTAATTGCAGCTACAATTGAAGCTCTTTTAGGGTCTGATTATAATAAGAATAAGTAATTAGCAAAAATAAATAAATTGAACGCAATGCTGCCTAAACAAGTCGAAATGAAATGATTTGATTTACTTGCATCTCAACCCTCATTTTAATTGTTTTAATCCCATTACTTTAAATATTTCCTTTCTACATTTATTCAATTTAGCTTATTTTTTCAATATTATTTTAAATTCCTTTTTTCAGTATATAGATCATTTTACATTGTTTTACATTGTCCAACGACCTTTCTGCAGTTGGAGTCAGGGTCTTTTGGAAACAGCCTCTCTACTTCCGAGTAGGGGCAAGGTCAGCGTACACACCCCTCCCAGACCCTACTGTAGTGGGATTCAACTGGACTGTTGTTGTTGTTGTTGTTCTCTTGTTCAACGACCTTTAAGTTTTATATGTTGATTATTCACCTGGAACCATTTCAATGATCAATAAATGTCAAGAGCGCTTGTGCACGTAGTTTCAATTTGAAACATTTTTTAAAAAATAAATTCGTTTTTCAATGATGTTTATGTAGCATGATAAGTTTAACATTTCACTCATTTTCTAGGAGAGAAATATGCAGCTAATAATTTTTTTTCAACCTAAATTTTAACCACAATTTTTTATTTTTCAATATTTTTCTTAAAAAAAATTAAATCTGTTTTGCAATGATGTTTATGTACCCATGATAGATTTAACATTTCACTCATTTTCTAGGAAAAATATGCAACTAATAGTATGGAGTATTTTTTTACAACGTAAATTTTAATCATAATTTTTAGAGTACTTATACCATACATCCGAATGTATGGTACATTTGCATTAATACTTACTTTTGAGTAACAAAATACTCATTTTCAAACATAATTAAATTTAAAAAAATGAATATACAATTTCTTGAAATAATAATTTTTTATACTAATATACGTTATTGTTTTTATTTAACTGAGGTCTAAAGTTCGTCTATTTTGACTCTAAAAGGTCAAACTAGACGAATACACCGAGAGAGAGGACTTTGAGAAAATGGAATATAAGACCTAAGAAGACAGCAAATGAAGTGGATGATGACTCCTACCTATACTATACAGGCAGAATATATGTATGTTTCAGCCACTAGCAAATTCTGCAGCAGCCAAAAAGAAACCATCCTGAGCAGAAGAAACTATTGAAGCACGAACGAACGAAAAAAGAGATGCAAAATTTCTGCTCATCACACTACTAAAAGAGGGTAAATTCGAAATCTGAACTACGACTACCAAAAAAACCGTTACTTTACCACATTTGACCGTTTATTCTCCATGCGTAGCACATCCATTTGATTCCTTGGCGCTTTCGCGCTCAAGGTGCTGGCTTGCTTCCTCTAATGAGGATAGTTCTTGCAAGCAAGAAGCAAGCCTCGCAACATTTTCCTCATGCACATTAGATTTTACTTTCTCCTTGTATCCAGATGCACTCATCGTCCGCGATAAGTTATCATGCAGCCTAAAAGAAATAGGAAATTAAAAAGAATTATTTTTCATTTAAAAAACAAGCAAACAAATAAATACTCCGTAAAATTGATGCCGGGTACTTTTATAAATTGATAGGCAAAAATCCCCAACTGTTCAAATGATTGATTCAGAGGTATAATCTCACTCACCTCTTGATATCGTCCATCCTTTTCTTTAGCTTTTCGCGTTCAGCATCCACATCAATCGTCCCTTGTGTCTTGAGGAAAACAGAAGAGCTTCGTTCACAACACCTACCACACATCCAGCTGGAACAGCATCATTCTCCTTTAGGACCTGGTAATTTCATCTCCAGGTAAGCATGACGAAAGCATGTTCCCAGCGCGGAGATTGAATAAAAAACTATTCTCCAAATTAAAAGTAAGAATATGCTCCTAGGGAAGGTTCAAGAAAACAAGTACCGATTGCCAAAACTGTTTTTTTAAATAATTATTAATACGTACACTTTCTCATTGTGGTATTGCACCTCTTGCTTCTTTTGTTCTATAAATGAAATTCTTAAAAATGATACTAGTTGGTTATTATATTCACCTATATTTGCAAAAATAGCTTGGACCGCAGCAGTGATTAGGACAGTTAAAAATATTTAAAAAACACTGACATTATAACTTATACCAGAGGAATTTTAGAGTGAATTGCATGACATATAAGTACATATGAAGTTGATTCGCGTGAACCGTAAGAGAATCAATGAACAAGGTTCCCTGAAATCATATCTGGTATCTCGAGTAGGAGGTTGACTTGGACTGAAATTTTAAAATGCAACAACGAAGGAAAAAAGGACTCCACTTCAATTATGATGAGGAACGAGCAGACTGTGCAACTAAAAGCAAGCAAGCACCAGTGTCTACAAGGACTGAACCAGAAACCCACTGAGAAAGAAGAGTTACAAAGGCTGCTTTTAAAATGGAACCAAGGTGCAAACCCATTTTGTTTAAAAAATGAAGAGAAGGATGAGGAACAGGATGAGGGGAATTAAAAGGCATTCTTGAGGAACCAAATGAGCTACCACCGGCTAGAATTTATGATCATCGAAATCATTTGAAAGAAGGCAAAACTGTCAACGAACATATATGCTCAATTTAAGAACGAGATCGAAAAAAATTGAAGAAATGTTCAAAACATAGTATATTAGAGCGAGTGCATGTTCTTTTTCCTCTCCAGTTCTCTTGGTCAAAGAAAAGATGGAACATGGACTATTACTACTTTTAAGGCCTTAACTGTTCCTGAGCACAATTTGGTTAATTTGAATAGACTTCACTGAGGAACTTAGATTAAAAGGGAAGGGCTTTTCTTTATTTTGAATTATCCCTTTACTGCTAAGGATGTGGTCGTAGTTTTTACTTGAGAGGTTACCAAAGTACACAGGATTTCAAAGTCAATAACTTTTTATATAGATAAAGAGTTTCTGAAAGCATGGGTAAGGTCTGCGTAGAACCACGCCCTTTCAAGTTTCTACGCAAGACCGCTACCAGCTTTAATTTAGTACAGTGAGAGAAGTTTGCACTTTTCACGTGCAAAAGGTTGAAGCAACTTTGAAAGCCGATGGTTCAGCTTCACTAGAACTAAAAGAACACTTCTTGCTCAAAATAGGATGTCCCTACAGGCACCATTAAGTAGCTCAAAAGGCAAATAAGAGAGTGGCTAGTAAGTATTTAGGACCACTCTTAAAGAGAAGTAGCCCATGAGTTGCAACTACCAGAGGCTTCGAGAATCCATCCGGTGTTTCATGTATCTCTTTTATAAAGGAAACAAGTCATTGGTCCATACTATAAGCCTCTACGCAGGAGCGCATATATACACATGGTGAACTACCATGTTGGTCCTCTACTAAAAATTGACAAGAGAAGAATGGATGAATACACAAAATCTTATAGCATTATAAACTACAAAAGTCTTATTTGCATCCCAAATGGTTCTCGGCCAAAAGATCAACAAGACAAGAATGGTTGAAAAATGAAAACACAAAATATTAAATCAATGAACACTAAGACATTAATGGACAAACCTCCAAAGATGACAGATTGCCAAGTGTTTTAATCTCAAGCTCGTGCTTTATGATAATCTCTGCATCATCATTCACTCGACCACGCACAAAAGCTACTCGCCTGTAGACAGAGGTTTATTATTTACATAGCAGGTAGTATAGCAATCAAGCTTCTACAAATTGCAAGGTAAGCTCAATTTGCAAGACATTTAGAGAAGTTAAGCAGCTATGCGTTTACCACAATTGCAAGAAGAACGTGATCATACCAGTAGTTCTTAACAATGAAAAGGGAAAATGGTGATAAAAATGTAACACAATAGACATGCTAGGGGAAATTACCTCTCAAGTCTTTCCTTATTAGGGATCAAAGATCTCAGTGAACGCAATTCTTTCACAACAGATTCGACCAAGTTCATCTCAGATTCTACATCTTCATTCGTCCAATCCTGCAGAGGCTCAGGTTTTTTTTATTTGCGAGATTAGCAGCTTAAGTGCTTAACATCATAAGCAAGATAGACCATATTAAAAACAAACAATTTATTACTTGTATTATAATATTGGGATTCAGAAATATACAGAAGTAATTTCCCCAAATATTTTTCTATTTAACTAGGTTACTCCATTTTTTTCTTTCGGTTATTCTGAACGCAAGCTCTCCCTCATTGAGAAATTGCATCAACTGCTTCAACAAAGAATGGCATATGAGGAATCGCAGCCACCCATCATGAAAGAAAAACTGTATAAGCAGACGATGCCTAATTTGGTTGAAAATTTGGCATTCAGGATGTTGGAAAAGGATGGCATTCTTTTGCTCAATTGATTATTCGTCGAATTCGAAAAGATTGGTGTCTGTGTCTCCAATCTCCATAAAAAAAATTGTTTGTTGAAGTGTCCAAATGACACTTTGACAACAATCATATGATTATCTAATATGCAAGTTTGGCATTGCAATCTACAATCTTCATGCTCCAACTTGAGGGATGTTAAAGGAAATATATTATTAAGGAAACAAACAAATTATTATTATTTTGATATATATATATATATATATATATATATATATATATATATATATATGGGGAATTTACCTAAATAGTACTAAAACATAGTCACTTTACCAATGTAGTATCGTATGTTTTTATTTCCCAATGTAGTACCATTGTTCAAGTAAATGTCCACCGCTACGGTACATTGTTCAAACTAAATGTCCACCATCAATGGACATTGTTCCCGCCACTAGACATTGTTCAAGTACTATTTAGGGAATAAAAAAATTTAAGCGCTACATTGAGAAAAGACATATGTTTTAGTGCTATTTAGTGCAAAGTTCACTATATATATAAATATTATTCCCTCTGTCCCAATATTATTGTCCCAGTTTGACTTTTGGTCAAACCATGACATGTTTTAACCACAAATTAAATATAACGTTTAATAAACAAATGCTATAAAATCTCTAATAAATCAAAACTACATCTTGAAATGAACCCAATCATATTAAATTTACATTATAAGTAAATATTTTTTTACACGATTCATGGTCAAAGAATATCACAGTTTGATCGAAAAAGTCAAACTAGGAGAATAATTCTAGGACGGAGGGAGTATTAATATGGCAGTGATTGTACATTATTCAGTTTTCTAGTTTACGGGATCCTATATATAACATGTGTTTATAGTATTGGGATTCAAAAATATACATAAATGTTTTCACCAAATATTGTTCTAATTTTAGCAATATCATTAAAAACACAGTAAACTGTAGTACTGTACATCTTACTAGAAGGATGGTTTTGGGATTCAATAAGTAATATAGGGAAAGTATGTGAGTTAAGCATTGATAGCATGGATGTCAAGCATGGGGTAAAATCAATAACTTTTTTAAACTGGTCACACTCAATAGTATGGCTCCATAGTCCAGAAAATTAGAGAAATTCATGGTTAAGTTGAACAAAGGATGACGGTGGGATGTGTAAAGTGTACTTGTTTAGACAAAAACCACTGCTTGAACTAAGCAAAGTATGACCAGATTATCACCGGACGAACATTTTTGTATGGGTCAAAGGGCTGAGTAGTAGAGAAGAAATACTCGGTGACTGAGATGAGAAGGCTAACATAATGTGTGGCATGCAGGACTAAATTAAAAATGAGAAGATGGTTGTTGAGGAACCTGACAAACAATATGACGATGTGAATTATATACATGGAGAGAGAGAGTGGCCAAGAGAGACACAGAACCATTTTGAGGGATACTACCAAATAGTATCACCGAGGGATACTACCAAATACACACCTTATTTATAGGCTCAAGCTACTCTATGATATTCCTAAACCAACTCGGACTGGTAATTCTAGGTTAAATATAACTAAGACACAATAATAAACATGCTAGAACTAAGTAATTCTAAATTAACTAGGGGTAGGACAACAATAATAAACCAAATATGATTTCTTAATACAATGGTTTGAGCATACGTCTTTGGTGAAGTGATAACCCATCATCACCCTTCCCCTTGAGAAAATCCTTGTCCTCAAGGCTCAAATCTGGATAATTCTTCTGCTGACTGGCTCCCAAGTCGCGTGTTCCAGGGGCAAACTGACCCACTGAACTTGTGCTTCCACCTGTGGGAAGGCTGTAATTCAAATTCTCCTAAATAGGCTGATAGTGCGTTGCATTATACTAGTACTCAGCCTTCATTAGAAAAGGCTCCCATTGTTTTGTTCTAGAGAAAGCAAAACATCTTAAGTGCTGCTCAATACCTAATGTTAACTACAGTTTGGCCATTTGTTTTTGGATGATATGCAGAACTGGTTTAAAGTTCAGTACCCTGAAGCTTGAAGATTGTTTTTCCCAAAAAACGGCCCATAAACACTTTATCTCAATCAGAAACCCCATGTAGCTTGATAACCTCTTGAGCAAAAACTACTACCACATCCTTAGCAGTAAAAGAATGCGATAAACTAAGGAAATGACTATATTTGCTTAACTTGCCAGTGACTACAAGGAGAGTGTCTTTCCCTTTTGATTTCGGAAGTCCTTGAAGGAAATCCATAGTTGTTCAAATTTTCTCAGAAACAACCAAGGGAAGCAGCAATCCTAATGGTTATCTTGAATATGCTTTGTTCCAATGACGAGAGCCACATTTCTGCACTTGCTGAACTTCCTCATTCTAGTCCAAGTAAATAGCCATTCTATCCTCTTGGTTGTTCTTAGAACTCCTGAATGGCCTGCACTTGGTGAACTGTGAAAGCAGTGCAACTCTTGAAGTATCATCTTAGCTCTTTATCGGCTGCTACTAAGACTCTTCTTTAACAATGCATCCACCCCTCAACCAAAGATTTTCATGACTCTTAGGGTTGCTGCTCATTTGTTCCTTTAATTTTTGTAGTTCAATATCGTTTTCTGTCGCTTCACTTGAGTAACTTCTTGCTGTATAGTCCATGTTGACAATGTAATTTCTAAAAGCTCATCGTTCTGAATGCTGACATTATTCCCTTCAACTTGTTTTTGTCAGGCCAAAGCATCAGAACCCTTATTGCTAGATCAAGTTCTATAAAAGATTTCATATTTGAGGTCCAAAAGTTTTGAGATCCATTTTGCTACTCGGGGGAAGTAATCCTCTGTTCTAGCAAACACCTAAGACTTTTTTGGTTTGAAATATTTGAATTTCCTCCTATCAGGTACACTCTCCAAAATTTAACTGCTTCTAGGATAGCCAACATCTCATTTCATATGTAGACCATGATTTTTCCTTTCAAATAATATCTTTACTCAGATATGCTAATGGGTTTCCATTTTAGACTAGTAATACTAAACTAAATAAAACTAAGACAAACAATTGTAAATGAACTAGACCTAGGTAGTTCTAAATCAACTAGGGGTAGGACAACAATCATAAACTGAATAGGATTTGTTAATACAATGGTTTTTGCCTGCGCAATTGGTAAACCTATAACCCATCAGGCAGACATGCACCACAGCATTTTAGTTGGGTATACTTGATTCACACAATAACTAATATAGCAATGTTTTTCTCCACATAAAAAGATGAAATATACATGGAATTATTATTATTAAGCTAAATGCAGGGTGACATGATTTGACACTAACATGCCTATATTCAAATGTAGACAGTCCATAAGAAAATGTAATGGATCACACCTCTGCAGATGATGGATAATCTGATATCATGATGGATTCCTTCTTACAACCATTTCTCGAAGGGAGTCGCTGCCATAATTCTTCTGTTACAAATGGCATAAAAGGGTGAAGTAGGCGAAGTCCATTATCCAAACAAATCCACAAGGTATCTTGGGCATATCTTTTTGCAGAGGCAAATTCTGGATTACTACTAGCAAAGTACGGTTTAATAACTTCAATGAATACATCACACAGTTGATATTGCCACCAATGATGAACTGCAGTTGTTGCATCAGAGAATTCATACGCCTCTAAAGACGACACAGTTTTTGAAATAGCTTTGTTCAAAACCGATAGTATCCACTGACAGCTAAATGGCATGACATTCGGGACTATATCAGATGGAGGAGTGTAATCATCTCCGAGTTTGCTCATGGCAAATCTTATAGCATTCCACAACTTGTTACACCATTGACGATATCCAACCACCCTTAGAATATCCAGATATATTTTATCAGACTGTAAAGAGCAAAATTTCAAAGTTAAAGATTGCCAAAAGAAAGAGCCAATGAAAAAGATGGGAAGAGCCAATGGACCTGAGCTGTATACGAAACAAGAGCAAAACGAAGAGCATCAGCACCACATTCAGGAATACCATTAGGGAAGTCCTTTGTCTGTTCCTCTTTCGCAACCTTTAATCCATTCGGGTCCAAGTGACCCTCCTCTAGTCTTTTCTCTAGTTTTTTGTGAAGCCCTTCAAGAGTAATTCCAGTGATGACATCAAGAGGATCAATCGCATTCCCCAGGGACTTGGATATCTTGCGACCATGGGCATCACGAATCAATGGATGCAAATAAACCTGCAAAAACCAGGGGCGTCCATAAACTAAATAATGATAATAAGAAAACTAATTACGTATTTAGTAGACTGTGACTACTTCACCTTTCCAAATGGTATGTCACCTCCTAGCTTAATTCCCAACATTACCATACGAGCTACCCAAAAAAAGAGAATATCATGCCCAGTTTCAAGGAGAGAATTGGGATAAAATGCATTCAAGTCATCAGTATTGTCAGGCCATCCCAACACAGATAATGGAAAAAGTCCAGAAGAAAACCATGTGTCCAGAACATCGGGATCCTGAGTAAGTTGAAAGTTTTTCCCATCAAAGACCTTTCTCGCCTCTTGATGAGCTTCCTGCTCAGTTCTAGCAATGACCCAGTGATTGTTGTATGCACCAAATTCCTTTAGTTCATCATCATCTAGTGTCACATACCAAGCAGGAATCCTGTGACCCCACCAAAGCTGCCTTGAGATGCACCAATCACGTATATTACCAAGCCATCTGGAGCATCAAATGCCATCCATTATTAACATGAGGGAACAACATGATAATTCAAAGAGATAGCAGCAAAGAGAAACATGAACACGTGGACGATACAGTATATGATAAAAAAATTATAATCTTAAGACCAAGTCATGTTTCCCAAGGATAACATGTATTTTCACTTAGACATGTATATAGCAAAGATGACCAGTCAGACATTCACATTAAAAAGAAAAAGTACAGATGTGGTAATGACTTTAATTCTGAAAGCCATGATACTTTATTCCGCCCACCAAATATGAATCCGGGTACATACAACACCAAATATGATGCAAAAATTATGCCTACTGAATACGTGTTAAGTCTTTGAAGAAAAACTTTAAATCCAAAAATCAAATGCGTTGAATACATACCTCTTCCATTCTGCTGTATACTGTTTTGGAAAGATATATAATTTCTTGTTGTCTTCATCTGTAACAGCATCAAGTGCTTCCTTGGCCATACCTTTGCAGTTCACGTACCATTGGGGCTTTATCAAAGGTTCCACAACATCATTGCTTCGTGAACATATGCCAAGAACCATATCATTATCCTCGTCACCTCTGTAGAGACCCTGAAATACATAAAAGCACAAAACAGCACTTCAGGTTTCTGCAAAACAGAAGACATTTCCATCCATAAAAATTGTACTCATATCATGCAAAAGTTAAGCCAGTTAAGTTCTCCCAGAAAGTAGTCTCAAATTAACAGAGAGTTTCTAAACCAATAATCCTGCCANCGTACCATTGGGGCTTTATCAAAGGTTCCACAACATCATTGCTTCGTGAACATATGCCAAGAACCATATCATTATCCTCGTCACCTCTGTAGAGACCCTGAAATACATAAAAGCACAAAACAGCACTTCAGGTTTCTGCAAAACAGAAGACATTTCCATCCATAAAAATTGTACTCATATCATGCAAAAGTTAAGCCAGTTAAGTTCTCCCAGAAAGTAGTCTCAAATTAACAGAGAGTTTCTAAACCAATAATCCTGCCATAAGATGTACATATAGCATAGGTTGAACTCCAGAATGGAACTCATCTTCAACCACACACAATCATATACCATCAAGGGAATCAAATACAGAAGCCTAAAAAGTCAATTAACTAACTAGAAGATTCATAAATATTAAAACCATTTTAATTGTCAGACTTTATGAGTGTGTATCAAGATAAGTCAACGCACCTTTTTCTGTAAAGCTTCAGTGATAGCCGCACGGGCCTTGAAACGTGGCATTCCTTCAAACTCAGGACCCCCATTGCTATTTATTTTTCCATCATCAGTAAAAATGTTGATGAACTCAAGGTTGTGACGCTTGCCAACCTCAAAATCCTCAGGATCATGTGCTGGAGTAATCTGCAGGTGAAGCATGTAGTTTCAATTAGCATTAACATCACTGGAGGTGGGGATAAAGATTGACAGGAAAAAGTGAATTTTATACCTTCTCGGCACCAGTCCCATAATCCATATGAACACTCGAATCACAAACAATTGGAAGTCTTCTTCCATCAAACGGATGAATTACAAATTTCCCATGGAGATGCCGGTATCTTGGATCATCAGGATGTATAGCAACAGCTGTATCTCCCAACACAGTTTCCACTCTGGTAGTGGCCACAACAATCTCCCCTAATTCCCCTTCCAAAGGATAAGCAAATGATGTCAAAACTCCAAACTCAACAGGATTTTCATATCCAGGAACCTTTAATGGTTTTCTCTTCTCAATTGCAATTTTTACCACCTAGAAAAATCAAGCATTTCCAAAAGGTAATAAGATACACTCCTAGCATAGGAGCTGTACATGAAATTTCCATGGCTCACCTCAATATCAGATATCGCTGTCTGCAAGATACAATCCCAATTCACGAGCCGAAGATCCCTAGGATGGAGACCAACAAAGTTTCATGGTAAGGGACAACTAGGACAAATCTTTGAGCAAGACAGGTGATATGTGGGCAATATTATCAAACATGTGACCTATAATTGCTTACCTATATATAAGGCCTTCATGGTAAAGCCTAACAAAAGCCTCAGAAACAGCTCTGGACCTTTTCTCATCCATAGTAAAACACTGTTCTCCAAATTCAAGTAGTTAACAAAAATAACAAGGTTAACATGATTTACAAATGTGTTACTCAAGTCAAGGGTCAAGAACTCAAGATTAAACCTTACCTCACGGGACCAGTCCAGGGATGCACCCAGCTGACGTAGTTGTTTCAAAATGGTTCCTCCACATTTCTCCTTCCACTTCCATGCCTATTACGGAGACATTAACAAATTATTTCAATACACAAAGGTTAACCAACTTAAAATTTCTCTGTCCTGTAATCATATCACTATGAAAAGAATCAGTTTTGAAGCCAGAGAGCAATGGCAAAAAGCACACATTGAACAATTTCATATCAAAGGTATACAAATCTACCCATCAACCCTGAAATGAGAAACAAGTGCAAACTCACTTCAGATAGAAATTCTTCACGACCAATATCATGCCTTTTTAATTGCTTTTCGTGCATAATCTTCTCTTCCACTTTCACCTATAACCAAAATTGTAACGTACCTATTAGAAGACTGATCAGAAAATGGCTAGGATCTGCAAGTATATATGCAGGCTATATAGATATGCAGGATTGCATAAATTTGTAGGACATGCTATCCAGATGTCATAATACTAAGCACAGATATACATATTGGCATAATAATTTAGGAAATTCCGTCTAGATGCCACGATGATCAACTATCAGGCGTCTTACTCTAAATTAATCCAGACAATATTTCTCCTTCTTACTCTACACACCAATATTATAGTAGTGAGTGAAGTTTCCTACTATAATATTGGTGTGTAGGTTAACATTTCTCCTTCCACTTCCATGAAGGCTCCCTCATGGAGCGTGGCCCGACTATTTGTATATTTCTGAACAACATTAAGTTCAAGTGATCACACAACATTCCAACCTGTGTTGCAATGCCTGCATGGTCGGTTCCAGGAACCCACAAAACATTAAATCCAGACATTCTTCGCCATCGAACAAGTACATCCTGTAAGCAAAGTAAAATAATGACTAATTGAACTTAAGGCAAACTAGATGATATACCCAGGAAAGCTTGTATATAGGACCTGAAGGGCAGCAGTCAGGGCATGGCCAATGTGTAGTTCTCCAGTCACATTAGGTGGTGGTAGAAGCTGCATTTAGGGAAAGGAAAACTAACAGTCTTGGCATGATCACAAGACAGGCATGTTATGTAGTCTAATGCCCCAAAGACATACTCACAATCACAAAAGGAGGTTTGGAACTCTTTGGATCCGCCACAAAAAAATTAGACTTTTCCCACCATGAGTACCACCTGAGCCGACATTAAAAACCACAATCAGCATAGGTCGAAAGTGAAATAAAGCACAAAAAAACTCACGCTTTCTCCACAGCACTAGGATTGAACGCCTTTGCCATCAGACGGGAAAGTTGTTTCTTTTGTCCGAATGGGGTATGAGGATCAAGAAAATCTTCAGGGTTTTCTTCCCCAGTGTCTCTTTTAGCATTCTTTTTCTTCGGAGCTTTGTTTGCGCCAGAGGTTTGTTGTGCCTAAATACAATGGGCAAAGAACAGTATTCTTAAATTATGCAAATATCAATCTTTTAAACAATCAAGTGGTCTACACACGAGAGCCAGAATAGACTGTGACAGCTAAAAGAGGACATACCTGAAGCTTAGCAGCTTCTGCCTTTTGTGCAGCCTTCAGTTTCTTCAGTTCTTTCTCTTGAGCCTATGAAGCATGTAAGCATGAGTAATATTTGCTAATAACTATATGATCAAAAATGAATTTGCTCAGTATAAATGTTTCAACTAAAGCAACAAATGAAAACGTGTGTGGAGTAACACTATAAAAAAATACATGGATATCATTTAAAAAACTGCAGAAGAATATACGGAGTATTTTTAACTAAAATCAAGTTACATTCCTTTCTCGGATATAAATAACTAAAACACATGAAGCATGATCAACCTTGATAATAGTTATAACAACAACGACAATAACTGTGTAACCCAAAATGTGAAACAAGGGTCACTATCTCAAAATAAATTCACAATGCCAATATTTTGAAACTTAATTGACACCATTTCCCCACTTTATCAATTACAAAGCCTTAAAAGGTTATATCTTAAATCCTTTTAAAAATCCACAAAGGTTAAAATATCAATCTTTCAAAGCTGACATGTTATTTTGCTAGATAATAAAACACCCATAACCGTGAATCAGTGATAAGACTACTTGTGCTGGAACTACTAGACTATGTGTGCTCTTCTTCATCAATGATTCATTGCATTGTATCTTGTAGCGTAAAGCTATTATACCTTCTCTTCTTTCTTCTTTTTCCTCTCCAGTTCTTCTAGAGTCAGCTCCCGCAACTGCATAATTCCGTCCTGTGTCTTTGATTAAACACAACAAATGATCGATACATTATCTGTTAAGCGCTTTCCACAAAGGGCTCCTAGATGCTAACTTACAGAATAAATAAAAATGAGGAAATTTTTTTCATCTAATCGGATATTTACCATGATTCCGGGAGAGTATGGGCCGGCCTGGCGGCTTGTAAGAGGTATGGGTTAGCTTTAGACAATCTCCAGGTGCTAAAAGGTGGAGCGTGGAATTGCAGCGGCGACGGCGCTGCGAGGGAGAGCGAAACGGAGTCGGCGGCGCACCGGAGAATGGGGGGGTTGTGGGGCTACTAGGCCTAAAGGTGCGGGAAGAAGCGCTATATTAACAAAGTGTTGTGGGCTCCAGTCTGGCCCGACCAATTGAAGCCCGATACGAGGCCTGGGACGGTAGGACCTTCCCAACCAACACTCAACGGATTATTTTATTTTTGTTATAGACAAAATGAAATACTCCGTATATTTTAATACTCCCTCCGTCCCCCTGTATTTGTCCACATTTGACTTTTGAAACTGTTTATCTAAGCACTTTGACTCATCAAATTCTCTCAATGTGTACGCCTAAATATAGTCATGTGTGATTTTGTTTGATTTGTCTTAACATATAGATTATTAATATATAATTTCTATAATTTTTTAATATACAAATTACAAGATAAAATGGATTAAAGAAGTGCATTGGATGGTGTGAAAAAATGAAAGTGGACAAATATAAGGGGACGGAAGGAGTATGTTTTATTTGTGATTTTAAAATTTGTGATAGATTGTTTATAATCCATGAAATAATTATACATGCATTTGAATTATTTTAAAAATCCATACATTGTTCTAACATTAATTATTATTAAGAAATTGACCAAAACTTTATAAATAGTATAATAAAATAAAAAATTGGTTTTTTAAACATTGTTATCATTACTATTATAAATTTATTAGCATAAGAAAAATATTTGTCATTGTCATAAGCAAGAATCTGTTTTGTAACTCAAAGAATTATTATCTCTAAACTATTTTTCATGTATGTCAAAATTTATCAATAAAAATATAAAGATAACATAAAAAAGACATTACCTAACATTCAAAACAATTTAAAATAAAATAATTAAACAACGTATTCCTCTCTCCTTATCGCTTTCTCTTCCATTTATCTATGGCCAAGGACAAAACATAATACCTATTTTTCAGTTTTGAGTTTTGACTAGATTAATTATAAAATTATTCTTCACGACAAATGACTTATTTACCATTTTAGCCAACTAAAAGGTTTGTAAGGTTGTGTGAAGTACGGTGACAGAGAAGAATATCAAAACAGCGGAAAGAGAATGGGTGCCACAGCGGCGTCGTTTCAACCCCGTCTCCTCTCGACCTTCGTCGGCGACACGAGCTTCCTCTCGCCGGCTAATTCACTCCACCGCCTTTTCCCCGGCAAACCAGGTGCACTCATACTCTCTATTTTTCTTCTCTATGTGTTATCCGGTAAAACGCACACCAACTGTTTGCTAGAATTTCACAGTTGCACTTCCCCTGCATCCTTATGCGCCAGTAGTGCCCCTTAGATTAAAACGAGTAGGCTAAATAGTTATGCCTATTCACTTATCCGCAGAATAAGCAATGATCACAATAAAGAGAACTAGTAGTTCTTGACATACCTATTTGACTGAAATGATTTATACCAAATTTAGATTCGACCATGATTCATATCAGCTACTAACCCTTTCGGTCTTGTTTGTTATGCTGCTTATCACTGTTGTCCATGGTTTGTTTATAAAATGGATAGCTGTATTTGTTCCCATTTCCAGTTTACATGGTGCGTCTCTCAATGTAAATCCTGTTGCTATTTGACGGGTACAACGAAGGGGATATGAACAGCCTCGACTAGGAACGAAAATAAATTTATCCGAATTCATATGTTTATTTGGATTATTACAATAAATAATTGAAATAAAACCCTAGCCGGAGCACTAAGTGATCGGAAGCAAGGAGGAGATGACCGAACTGAGTGTCTGACGGGACCAACTTGCTGATGCATTGAGAAAAAGACGGCAGTGACGGTCACAAAATAGAATGAAATCAGAATGCGAGTAGTGTGGACAACTAACTGGAGCAGTGAACTTCTTGAAGGAGACAGTACCTGAAACAGGAAATAGAAGATTGGAATTGTCGGATCTCCTCTCAAGGTAGAATTGCCCGCCGATCGTACTGCTTAACGTGGACACTCACTATCGTGCTAAAGTGTTGTATAAACGCACTTAGCACCTACACACAAAAGTTCTGCTACAACACTTGCCGACCGAAAATCGTATGTGAGAAGGTTGGAAGAATTTTAGACTGTCTCTCTGCTCTCTTTTGGCATTCAGGAAGATGCCCAGAATTAATAGGCAACAAGAGGCTCTTCAATTTTCAAAATAGAAAGATTAATGAGGTTGAATGATCACTTATGATCTTTAGTGCCGCCCGTTATAGATGCCAGGTTCAAATCCTTTCCCAAAAGATTGGAGATTAATGACCACTTAACTTCGAAATTGGAACTAATTTGAACAAAACCTATAAGTTGGTATAAGGTTTATCCAAAAAGAATAATGCCATTGCCTTCGAGCTCGGAGAACGGAGCCGATATAATTTGCCTAAACACCTAGAGCCCAAGGCCCATGGCCGTGGAACGTGGGTGACTGGGTGCCGTGCCGAATGGACCGCGACGCACACATAAGCTTTCTTTTTGTAGCCCCCACAAAGCTTTTTATTACGAATTGCTCCCACTGATATATTGGAGCATTTATGTGGTAAGTTTCCCATGGGGGACAAGTCCACATAAAACTTCATCTTTTTTTTGCACTCAACGGGTCAACCTTGAGAATCAATTTCTCATTCACCCGATCACCAGTTTTGGCGTATAATATATCAAAATGTTCGTCTCACTTAGGGAGAACACATGCCCATTAATTAACGGTCAAAACCGTTAATGGATCCCATTGATAATCATGTTTAAAGTTGGTCACTTAAATGCCCAAAAATACCAACAAATCCATGGTTTATAAAATCCAGGCGGTTTTCCAAAGATCTTAGATCCACCAGTTTTATGGTTTTCCATGGTTTATAAAATTCAGTTCCCATTATACATTTATACCCATCTTTTCTTGCATTCATATTAAATCATAAACTATCTGAGCAAACCATAACATTGTATGGTAGTTCTTATTTTCCTAGGTGCCAGGCCTCCCTTAGCGGTCTATGATTTCCTCCCACCCAAGACCGTCTAGGCCTCACCCCTACCTAGACACTAGGCTCTAGTCTACTTCCTAGGCGATGCATAGCACTCTTTAGATCACTGATTATGTTTATACCCCATACATTAGCTTTATATACCATACCAGCTTTCTAGACATGATTACCATACTAGTCCAGTAGCATACCATACACTATGTAACCATGCTGCATCCAATCCAAACAAGGCCTTATCAAACATGCTCCTAAACCTATATAGGTACTGTACATGGCTATAGGCTTCTACTTGGTACATCTTGTCTAATTTGTCTTAGAATGAGCATGAGGTTCGCCTTCAAACTTTCAACTGTTATTTTTCCCTTTCAGGAAATAAACATTTACTGATGCAAAGAGCGAGAACTTTTTCGGGATTGTCAAATTTCTTATTTAACAGAAGGTTTGCCATTTTAGCAATATGTACACTTATGCGACATTCTTATTCTTGGATTTGCTCTTACCAATGTTGAAATCCACAATATTGGTGCATTTATGGAATTAAAGTAGGACCTAGACAATAGATTACTATAATCATTTTTTTCATGGTATAATGCTTACTAGTAGGGTAGTAGTTACTGTGGTCACAAACTTTTTCTTCAAGTGACTTTTTGTTTTGAGGAAAGTGAATTGGTTTTTGAAGGGGAGCCTTGGCGCAACGGTTGAGTTGTTGCCGTGTGACAGTGTAGTCACGGGTTCTGAGTTCTCGAAGCAACCTCTTGCAGAAATGCAGGGTAATGTTTGCCTACATTACACCCTTGTGGTGGGACCCTTCCCCGGACCCTGCTCGCAGGGACACTTTGTGCTTCTTCACTCTTCATTCGCTGAATTTACTTTTTTTTCCATTTAGATTAATTAAGACTTTAACTCTTTTAGTATGTCTACACTCTACTGTCCAAGAATTCTCTCATGTTTCTGTTCTTGATTTCTACCAAAATTTCCAGAAACATAAATGCTATTCCTAATGGCAAGCGTGAACCTTTGAAGCCAGGAAAAGTCTCTCCTTGCAGACCAGTTCCTGATCACATACAAAGGCCCCCATATGTGAGTTCTAAGAAACCGCCTAAGGTTTCCAGTGTACCTCAAATACAGGATAAAAATGGAATTGAGAAGATGAGAGCTTCTGGAAGGCTTGCTGCACAAGTCCTTCAGTATGCAGGGACCCTAACCAAGGTGGCATCTAATGAGTTCTTTATTCCTTTTTTTCGTTTATCATAATGGGGGAAAACAGAAACCATAAATTGGGCATTTCATATTAGTTTACATGCTGCCATTTATGCTTAAAGTAAATGCACTGAGATCAACGTGTGACCAAATTTTCCAATATTATCATATTAAACAAATGGTTTATTGATGAAAAAAATTCTGCCCTATGTTTCCTTTGGGCTCGTTTGTTAGTCTTTCTTTTTTCAATGTTTTTTTTTTGAATTGTTAAATTGATGCTTCTATATCCAAAAATTCTCTAGCATTTTCTCCTATACCGTTGGGAATACTGTGTGAACTATCCATGTACATGGGTCAGACAGCCTCTTCATCACCTTCCAAAAAATTCTCGAACAAATTCGGATAATTTTGAAAATGAGTGAGCAGTAAATCAGGATCATCTGCATAAAGTTAGAATCATGGTACCCCACACTCATTTAAATCTTGTAGCTAAATCTCATGGCAGCCAGGCATCACAACGGATGAAATTGATCAAGCAGTTCACGAGATGATCATTGAAAATGGAGCATATCCATCACCTCTTGGTTATGGTGGTTTTCCAAAGAGTGTATGCACCTCTGTGAATGAGTGCATTTGTCATGGAATCCCTGATTCAAGGCCACTTAAGGTTTGCTATATATTTTAAATTTTTCTTTAACTTTTAAGGACACTATATCTGATATTTCTCTGGTCAACCACTTATGTTTGATGCTATAGGATGGAGATATAATCAATATTGATGTTACTGTGTATCTTAAGGTAAGTTTCTGTGGTGTTATTCATATCTCAGTATTGGCTATTTTGCTGTAAGCTAGATGGACCCCACACTCATCAATGCGTTTAAAGTTATACCATGCTGTATAGAGTGATTGCACCACTTGCATGTACTTCGTATATCATTATAGTGTCTATTTGATTTTTATATACAGGGCTACCATGGTGATACATCAGCTACTTTTTTTGTTGGAGATGTTGATGAGGAGGCCAGAAACCTGGTACAGGTAGTTTTGTTTGGGAGATGCACATTCTTATTTACATGTATTTTCCCCCTTTTACTAGGAACTGTTACACACACACACACACACTGATCCACACACTAGAAGCATGACCGGGCCCACTTAAAATCAAAGGTTCTGTGTTCTCATGGTTTTGCTTTCGTGGTTGTCTAGTTTCTTCTTACTTTGATTCTCGGTTCTATCTGAGCTTAATTTTGAAACCCATTGGAGTTTTTAAATCATATCTGCGGTTTCAGGCTTGCTTGTGTCAAAGCATCAGGGTATCAGTTTGTGCCTTGTTCAGTTTGATTGGTTTCAATAAGTCAAATTTGCTAACAAGCCATTTCTATTAAGACATCATTATGGGAAATAAAGAGCACATTTTTCAAAATGCAGCTGTATTTTGAGTAACTAGACTATTATTTCTTATGCTAGGCGCATCATGCAATGCAATGTACACATCTACATTCTGCACATTTGTTCTTATCATTACCACTGTGCTCTCATCTCTTTGTAATTGTCTAGTCATCTAGTTATACTTCTAGGTACCATTATATCAACTGCAATTCATTTCCTCATGAATTAGGTGACCAAAGATTGCTTGGATAAGGCAATATCAATTTGTGGCCCAGGAGTAGAATTCAACAAAATTGGCAAGACTATACAGTGAGTTGTCTCCATAATTTTGAACCTGTAACACTATTATAATCTTTTAGTCATATTAAGCTTCCGTTTGGCCACATTATTTGGCTTATTCTTCTTATTAGCAAATTAGCATGGTAGTGGAATAGGTGTCCTTGACTTGCTTAAATGCTTGTTTGGCAATTTACCAAATGCTTTTTATTTGAAAAACAATAGATTCAGTCATTTCAGAGAAGTAACCTTTACCAAACGGGCTCTAAATATGTGAATATGTGATCTGTTATATATTTCGCCTTTGCTTTGCATTAACTTTTCCATATGCAGTGACCTTGCAGATAAGCATCATTATGGTGTTGTCGAACAATTCATTGGCCATGGTGTGGGACGGTTTTTTCATAGTGATCCAGTTATTCTACATTACAGTAACTTTTCTACTCCCTCCGCCCTTCTGCCCCGCTGGGATATTCCATCTTTGTCTTTTCTAGTCAAAGATTAAAAAAACTGACTTTTTTTCACTTGACATAGTTTGATGAAAATCATATCCCCTATCCCATAAAAAGTTTCCAATTTTTTTTTGTTTGTTCCAAAAAAGGTTCCTCTTTCCTTTTGAGGAAGGAATTGTGAGCAATTTCTTTCTCCTCTGCACACAAATCAATGAGACACTTTCACCTTTATTTCTAAGAGTGCCTGATCAATTGTGGAGCCTTATTTCGGGATGGAGGAAGTCTATTATTTTTTAGCTTTTATAAAAGTATTTTCTACCCATATTCGATGTGCGTGATACTTTCTCCCGGCCTTATAGGGAACAATGTCCGAGGACACATGGTTCTCAATCAGACTTTCACAATTGGTAATATTTTTGTTTCATAACTTTCCCTTACTGCATTGTCACTTCTAAATCTGTTCATCTTGTCGCCCCATGCTAATGTGTGGGTGTCTGCACAGAACCAATGCTGACAATTGGTAGCATACATCCTATAATGTGGGATGACAAGTGGACTGCTGTCACAGAAGATGGTAGCCTGTCTGCACAATTTGAGCACACCATTGTAATAACACAAGATGGTGCAGAGATACTTACTCAATGCTAATAGCTAAAGGAGGTAAGAGTGAAGCATTGCGTTGATTATGGCGCGGATATAACTGTAACATTTGATCTAAATTTTCTTCCATGAGAAAAAAAATACGAGTAATATTTAAGGCTATGTTTGGTTGGAGGGGAGGTAAAGGAGATGGAATGTGAGGATTAGAAAGGTTTTCAAAAACTTTCTAATCCTCACCATCCATCTCCTTTTTCTCCTCTTTCCCCTCCCTTCAACCAAACACAGTCTAAGACGTAAGACCCATCTTCAACCCATTATACCAAACTCAAACCTAAAATGCACTACGGACCCAAAATGCAGTAAATTACTCCAAACTCAACATCAAACTCTAATCACAATATATTCTTCTTTTCACTTCTTTTTATAGCTTTTAAATTAAAAAAATGCATTAAGCTATAAAAAGTTATATATAAACACATAAACAAAACAAAAATAATTCCCAAAAGCTACAAAAAAAAATGATTCTAGTTTCTTCCAACTTCTTCCAACTAATTCCAGTTTCTTCTAACTCCTCCGAGTTTCTTCCAACATATAACTGTCTTCGAACCCAAAAGAATAGACCCTAAGTCTTGTATATCTACACCTCCATAATTCATTAGTTCTCACTCGACTTGGTTTACTTTGTCAGATTCATCTAGTATTCTTGGCCATGGAGTCAGAGAGCTTCCATCTGATTGTCCTTGTTATTGTGACCCTACCTTAGCCATGTACGGAGCAATTCATCTTTTGCAGATATGGACTTGAGAACTTATCTCTAACGGTAATTCAACTGTTTGAATCATTGCATTTGAAGGTTGAAGATCTTCGGGGCGGGGGGGGGGGGGNTTTTGGGTTTGTGATGGTTTTGCAATAGAAGTATATACTGATGTTTGTACTCCGAAACATTTTGTCCAATTGTACATGGTGTTGTCTAATTTCCGGGTAAATTATTTCTTTGTAGTGCTCCCCATACAATTTGTCCTTTTAGGTTGTAGGTAGAGATGACAATTTCATCCTTGTCCAATGGGGATTTGGACCACCTGACTTAATAAAATGGACCCGATTCAATAAAATGGACGAAACCCCCAAAATATATTGATGATACTCGGCGATGGATGGATTGAGTGACATTGGGTCGGATATGGGTGGATGTCGATCCACCTACTCGGCCGTATATTTGTGTTAGGTTTTTAATATTTATACCAATGCTTTGTATATGTAAAGAGAACTAAGACTTCTTCTGTTGCACCAAAAAAAGGAAGGATTGTAACACCTCGTCCACACTGGTGTGTCACCCAAACTGATTCTCAATATCAAGAATTCATTTATTTTGTACAACAATGAAAAGTCATTAAATTACCAACTGCGGAAAATTAGCCTAAACATGTCCAACAAAATACATCATTGGGTTCAAACGCCAAACCCAAATGAAACTATTGAAATAAAATGTTTAATGTTTTAATGAGAAAAAGGAATGAATCAATCAAAACTTAACACATATTAACTCCGTCCCTGAGTATTTGATCGGTTTTGATTTTTTTCGGCCAACTATATCTAATATTTGACCTGGAACTAAATAAAATATACATTATATATTGATTAGATAAATAATATTTTGAAAAGTCAAAAGCGGACAAATACTCAGGGACGGAGGTAGTTTTTTTAAATTTTAATCAATCCAAATTTAACACATATACATACCTTATTACATTCCTTTACACTCATCATAGCACGCATTTTTACACTCCGTCAAGCCGCATCAAACCTGCTATAACACATGGCCTAACAGCGAACATGCCTAAGCACGTCCCTTCGGGTGTGTAGGTCTTTAGTACTTGCCTGCAGTCATCCAAAAATAATTATATACTCAAAAATAGTCGAGTGACCATTCAAAAGCCGTAATCCACATTATAAGTATGAGAATGGTAATCTTGCACCAATTAATATTGATGTACATAATACCTACATATATTAAAATTTGTATAAATCATTATTTTGAGATGTAGTAAAAGAAAAAATGATCAATAGTTTATGAAAGCCCACATAAAGTTTTCTTTTTTTTAAAAGATTAATAAAGTTTATACTCCGTAAAATCATTCTTTATGTACGAAGCATATTTTTTAAAAATATATTTGAAAATAGTGTAAGGGCACTGAAAATACCCGTGAAGCCCCGGGGTTTCAAGTCTTTTCTCTCTGCCACGTCAGCTTTAACTTACCTCACAGTTTCAGTGGAAATGAGTTTGAAACCCCTGGGCTTCAAATTGGGGCTTCAAACCTTCATTTTTAATATTTTAAATATACATATTCTAAAATTAAAGTAATAAATTATAATTATTTAATTATTTAAAAGAATCGAAAGGAGAATAGTTCATTAAAAAATTATATTCATTAAAAATATTACATCCATAAAAAATACATTCATTAAAAAAATTGCATTCATTAAAAAAATATTACATCCATAAAAAAATACACTCATTAAAAAAATTACATTCATTAAAAAATTATTACATCCATAAAACTGATTATTTGAGTGACTGAAGATATGTTCGATCAAATTCGCCGTTAGTGCATTTTGAATCTCTCGGCTTCGAATTTCTTGGCGGTTTCTTTGTGTCTTTTCTTCGTCGATTTCTTCGTACATAGGCAAACTCGTTGTCCTCTACGATCATATTATGAAGAATAATACATACATATATGATGTTCCTCATTTTTGTTTGAGAAAAACATTTGGACGGACAATCTAGAATGTGCCACTTAGCCTTCTAGATCCCAAAGGCTCGTTCAATATCTTTTCTCGTCGCCTCATGGACTTTTTTGTAAGTCTGGCGTTTAAGACCCATTGGTTCTAAGAGAGACTTGACAATCGTGGAATAATCTGGATATATTCCATCGATCAAATAATATCTGCGCTTGTAAAACGTCCCTCTAAGCTCAAAAGACGAGTCGGGTGCGGTCTCATTAATCCAATCGTCAAAAACAGGCGATTGATCGAGAACGTTGATGTCGTTGTTCGAGCCCGCTACACCGAAAAAAGCGTGTCAAAACCTCAAGTCATTTGAAGCAACATCTTCGAGCACGATAGTAGGCTTGGGATGATCCCCCCGGGAGAATTGACCATGTCAAACAGTGAGACAATTTTTCCATTCCCAATGCGTGCAATCAATGCTCCCAAGCGTGCCAACAAAGCCATGTTTAGCGGCATGCCTTGCCTGTAACTGCTGAATATCGCTCGCTGTAAGCTTGTGTAAATATCTTTTATGATAAATTCGAATAATAGCTTTAGAAAATTTATAAACACAGGACCTGATGCTCTGAGCCGACATCTTCAAGTATTCATCGAACATATTAGATGTCGTCTCGTACGCCATCTGACAAAGCGCGACAGTGCACTTCTGAACAATACTAAATCTGTGTCGCCCTCTCGCATCAAAGTGTTGGGTGAACCAATGCACCTCGCGTTTAATATCGGCGAGTATGTGTTAAAAGAAAGGACGACTCATCCGAAAACGATTACAAAAATCCTCCGGTGTATAAACACATGAAGTATTGAAGTAGTCGTTGAGAAGTGAAGCGTGGGCAGCTGCTCGATCCTGGTTTAAATGTTGTTGCCGAGTCCGGCATCGGGAGGCTTCTGCTTCTTCTTTTTTGCCTTGTTGCCACCATTGATAACAACTCGTGGTGAAACAGCGAAAATGAGAGCTCTCTTTTCATCACCGGATGAAGATGATCTCATTTTTAAAATATATATTCTAGAAATAAATATAATAAATAGAAAAATATTTGAAAGAATATTTGATAGAATTATAGAGAGAAGATAGTGAGAGATGTGTGAGAGATATGTTTGTTTTGATTGAATTTATAGATTTTTTTAATTTAATTTTTTTGGTGGTTAACGGCCAAAAGAGCCGTTGGGAAGGTGGGAAGCAAGCGTCAAAGCTTCTAGTTATATGTATTGTTAAACCTGAAAAATTCTATTTTTGTATTAATTATTTTAAAACAAAAGTTCTGTATTGTGGTCTTAAGGTTCAAATGTGAAATGCGAGTCTTCTCACAAATTTTTCATGAACTCATAGTTTAGATGCCTTTGTTTTTTTAAGGCCAAATATCTATTTGTCCCTAATATTTTATGTTTTAAGGTTTTTAAAATGAATATAGACATAACGATTACAAAAGCTTTTAAAAGCAAATGAAGTAATATGAACCAATGGGTCTTATTTTTATTCATAAAATCATTAAGAATCACCGCTCTTGTAATTTTTTTGTTCATAATTACCAACTAATTAATGTTATTCTAAAATAAATACAATCCCAACCGTAAGTGATTGGATACCAAAATATTTGATTCTTAATTCACTCGAGGTTATTGTAACATTACCATACCTACCTTAAAAAGCATATTATTCAAAAGTGATATAATAATAAAATATTAGGCCTTTACTCAAGAATAATGGAGAATATAAAAAGTATGCATAAAAAAATATTCTGAATACAAACTGAAATCAAGTCAATAATAGAAGCTGACTAATAGACATAAAATGTCATAAGTAATACTACCATAAGTAATACTATTATTATTATTATTACTATTATTATTATTATTATTATTATTATTATTACTACTTTTATTATTATTGTCTAACAAAAACTGCACCAACCAAACCAAAGTAACATATGTACTCTGATGTTAACATTCCATATAAAATTTGCGGAATCAACCCATAACCCATTTTTTTCATTAAAAAAAAGGAGGAATACCGAGTTATAGAATTCCCACAAATAAAGTTGAAACATTTTTTTTTCATTTTATTTTTTCTCATTATTCAAAAAAACTTCTTACTCTTGTTTCTTTTAAAGTAAATACGGAGTTATTTTATTTAATTTTTTCTTAAATTACGTGAAAAAATAAATAATTTTTTTTAACTTTGACGTAGTGAAATTAAGTAATTTTTTACTGACAAGAAAAGTACCCTCTCCCTCAATATAAGAAAAAAGAACAAAACTTACCAGGCCGCCCAAGCGCCCACGTAGGGTAGCTTTTTAGATGGTCGAGGACTCGAGGAGTGTTAAGTTCGAATTTTCGAGTCGATTCTTAATAGCGGCAGCGTGAAAATTTTAGGGAGAAAGACCAAAGTAAGACTAAAACATTGAAAATATACTAAAATAAGACCTCCATGTTTTTATTTTCGAAATAGAACTTAAAATGCATTTACATTACGAAACATTGTCATGTTCATTACCAAAAAATATATGTAATGTGCACGTGTACAATACCACATTACGACTGTGCGAAGTCTTATTTCGAGAAAAAAAACATACAAGCCCTATTTTGGTACTTTTCTTTATGTTTTAGTCCTATTTAGGATGAATTCTAAAAATTTTATATAGCTTTTTGAAGAACAAAACCCTGCTGATTGGTCACGTCAGCGTCCAAAGTCCTTGAAGAAAGAAAGAATAAAGGCACACCAAAAGTCGTTTTCTTGAGGGGTAGTCTTGCAATTTGCGGGCCAATAAGGGCATTTCGCATTTTTGTCTCCTTCTCCTCAGTTGTTTCTCCTTTCAGAGGGGCATTATTCATTCATTTATTCCATTCATTCGCTGCAAAGAAGAAGAAGAAGAAGTCCCCATGACTGGAACAAGTGAGATATTTTGGGGCGAAAGCTCATAGATTGCAGATGGTTTCTTGGTCTTTGCAGACATGGGCTTCCTTAATATGACTATTAAGACCCACTTTTCCCTTTGGTAAACTTCGCCGCTCTCTCTTCAACTTGCAGCTTTTTCACTCTCCGATCATCGTTTTGGCATCACTTTTCCGAGCCTTTTGGAATTTCTTGGTTGAGTTTATTAGAGTGGGGCTGTTTTATTTGCGTTCTTTAGTGTTTTAGCCCTCAAAACTGGAAGTATTTATGATGTCATTAACTGCCTCACCTTATTTTTACTATAAAAAAATGATCTTTGTCTGGGTTTAAGGGTTTTTACTTGGAACGTATATGGATGGTTTTTGCTTCTCTTAATAATAGTGTTAAATTCCTAACTTTATTTACTTGTTACTATTATGTTTCTATTTCTGCTTAGTTCACCTTTGGACCTCTCTGCTAACCCTAATGACATTTGAACTTAGATTCTTTTAAATTTTATATGATTACGGATGAACAAGCAGTGTTTTTTTTGTTTTGTATTTTTAAGAAATTGAATACAGCTATTAATTTTTTAATGTTTTCAGGGGCATGTTTCGTCTTGTTATTTTGCTATCTGCCCTTCTTACTGCGGCTAATTGGCAACCTTGTCTAGCAACCACTGAATTGATCCAAGAAGTTTCTGTTCCTCTGTCAAGTATAGACAATGTTGTATGCCCTAATCCAAACTCGTTTTGCTCTACTTCAACATTGGCTCGGGTGTTTTCTGAAAAAGACAGTTCTGCCCCTATACAGTCGAGTGCCCAAGTATCAGATTCTGGGTTTTTTTGGTTACTAGGTGGTAAAAGTGTTTCATGTTCACTGAATAACGAGGATTTGACGATGAAAGAAGCGGATAAGAGTGACACTATGGGATTGAAGTTGACAGATGGTTATTTACCAAACATAGAAGTTAGACCTCATCTGCTTGACTGGGGAGAGAAGTTTTTATATGTTCCTTCATTAGACTTTGTTATAGTGGCAAACACACGCAAAGACAACATTTCGGTTGTTATTGAGCCTTATAGTACCAACTCTCAGTTCTATTATTGTAACAGTTCTTGTGAGGTAGTGTTGGGTCCTGGAGAGACTTGTTCAATTTGTTTTGGGTTTTTGTCCACTTCTTTAGGCCTATCTTCAGACCACCTTGTTTTACAGACAAACTATGGCGGTTTCTTGGTTAAAGCTAAAGGCTTTGCTATCGAATCACCTTATGGGGTTCGACTTGTTATTCTTAGTGGAAGGGGGAGTAAGAATTTCACTCTCTTTACCCATTTTTATGAAGCCCTTTGTGTGGAGGAGGTAATTTCTTGGGCATCTGTTTCTTTAGGAAATGCTTCCGTATTGACACGAAAGGTTTGTAGTGTTAATAATAATGATGATGATGCAAAAGTTGGTACATTCTCTCTTGATGAGTGGATGAATGATACATTCATAATATCTCTAGAAGTGGAGAGCACAAAAAAAGCAGACTTTGTGTCGTTGTCTCTTACTACCACTATCAAGCCTTGTGGTTATGGTGGGACCGTCTTTCTTGCTCTCTTTGCCCACAATGATTCTCATGCATTGAGAATTGTCAACATCACCAAGGTAGGAGACGATAACTCAAAAAGTTTTCAGATTAAACATGTTGAAGGGTTAATGCTTTTCCCCCACACTGTTACTCAAGCAGCCTTGGTTAGCTACAGTCTTCAATCTCATCATCCTGATATAGATGTAAATTGCAAAATCTTTGTACACACAAATGGCTCTGGAAATTCTCGGGTTGAGATCCCGTGTAGAGACATATTCAGTATTTGTGAGAGAGATAATTCAGAATCTTCTGAAGGGGAGGAAATTGTACATGTTAGATTGAGTTCGTTGGACTATAACAATTCACAGGTATGCAAAGTTCTGGTTCTTGTTGTTCTTCAACTAATTCCAAGTTGCTGTTACTTATTGATGCTACCGAAACCCCAATCCACAGAGAGTCCCTTTAACATTGAATAGAACTTATAGTATAATGATATTTACAAGAATTGTGCATGTTAAAATTGAGTTTGTGTTAAAGATCTAAAAATTTCTCTAAAAAAGAGCCATTAGGACACATATTGAGAACAATTTAGTCTGAAAAGATCAAATCTTTTGTTTTCTTTGCAAAAAGCTTGACTTTTGGAGGCGCGCTTATTTGTACTTTTCAGAAAATTTGAGGATCATTTGATAACTTGACCAGAATTTGATAGACCATAGTTGTAAATAACCAATTCGTTCAAACTACAGCTCATCAAGATTTTTCTTTTGTTCATGATGATTGATTTCATTGAAATTACATATATGTAATATGAAGGGATGGATTGGAGCAGAAGCTGAAGAAGCAATGCCGATGAACTGGAGGTCTCAAGCAACTGCAAATAACTTTTCTGTTCTTGAAAATCCCGAGGTTATATTCCCCGTGATTGAGGTTGGGCACATGTCTTCGGAATGGATCACTGTTAAAAACCCAAGCCAGGAACAAGTTCTTGTGCAGTTGATCTTAAATTCTGCAGAAATTATTGACGAATGTGGGCCCCCAGAAATGCACCTGCAGGCTTCTTCATCCAACACTTTAATGGGCAGTAACAATTCTTGTGTTTTGGCAAGATATGGATTCTCCATAGACAACAATGCAGTGACAGAGGCTCTCATCAGTCCTCTTGAGGTGGCATCTTTAGGTCCTGTTTGGTTTCGCCCCGGATCTCCATGTAGATGGAAAAGCTCGGCTCTCATACGAAAAAATCTTTCTGGTACAGAATGGGTTTCTCTCAGTGGGGTTGGGGGGTCAGTCTTTATGGTTCTGCTTCAAGAAGATGATCATGAACCTATTCAAAGTCTGGATTTCAAAATGAACTCACTCAATTCATCTTTTCCCGGAAAATCTACTGGGTGTTCTCAAGCATTGATGAAAGAGGTTTACGCGAAGAACACCGGCGATCTCCCCTTAAGGGTCATAAGAATTGGGATTTCTGGGACAGGATGCGTGTCGGATGGTTTTTCTGTAAATTCATGCAAAGGGTTTTCACTGTCGCCCGGGGAATCCCAAAAGATTGTGGTCTCTTATCAGACAGACTTTTCATTGGCCACAGTACATAGGGATCTTGAGCTGTCTTTGAGTAATGGGATTCTTGTCATACCCATGAAAGCCACTCTTCCTATCCACATCCTTAGCTTATGCAAAAAGACATTTTTGGAAAGATTAAGAATTTCTCTCTTCCGAATGCTCCTTGTTGCTTTCATACTCTTTCTTTTCATAACTCAGCTAAGAAAGCCCCAAGCTTATGACTACTACTACTACTACTATACTCCTAGGAGTGGGAAAAGCCGTTCATCAAGAAACACCATAGTGGCAAAACCTCCCGTAGAACAGGAGAAGGGAACCGTTGCGCGGGACCCACAAAAGAAGAGCACTGAAGTTGGGAATTCAGATACGCGAGAGATGCAACAAGATGGGAACAACAATCTCAGGGTCAAAGTTGGAAATGAGATGGGGAAGAGGAAGAGGAGGAAGAAGAGAGGCTCTAGTGGTGGAGGGAACAAACTTTTTGATGTCTCAAGCAGTAGCCATAGTGGGAACTCCACACCATCACCCTCGTCCCCCGCACCCCACTCTCCCGTTTCCTACTCCGAACCAATTCGCAAAAGTGAAGTGGTTCGTGAGGCAGGTGCTTCTCCAAAATTGGTAAATGACAATTCTACCCTTGGTACTACTCAAGAGAAGAAGCCTAAGGTGGATACCAGTCCTCCTCCTTTCAATGGTGGCACGCCTGTCTCACCATTGCGGGCCCCGGGGTCGAGGTTTCGCGGGGAAGAAGGAGAAAAGGTTGAGGAAATGAAAGGGTGGAATGAAAAGTTTGTGACTTATGACATATGGGGTGATCACCTGTTTGGACTTCATCTGACAAAGGACAATACTTTGCCAATGAGAGCCCCAGTTATACATAACAACTCTGATAGCTTTTTTGCAAGAGGTCCACAGATCCTAATGACCAACTACTCTCAACAGAAAGTTGTAAGTTATGATCATGATGGATATTAATAAATATATTAATAATAAATTACTTAAAACACTTATCATTATTATTTTTATCATTTGGTTTTATTTGTTAATATAAACTTAAACCAAACCAAATCCATTTTTAAACCAAAGTAGGATGGAGGTGATTTTTTTTAAAACCAAAGTGGACAGTATGCAAAAGAGACCACAAATTGAAGATAAATAGATAATAAGTACAAGTACTTTATTTTTTGTGGTTTGGAGTTGAAGTTGATGGTTAGATGTACATTTTTAGGAGTGTAGAAGAAAACTTGTTGGAAAATGTCTGTTGCCATTTTCAGACCCAAATAATAGAGACTGCTACTGATTTAGGTCAGTTTAAGGTGGTCCTGACTCCTGAATGGGAAAATTAATTAGGTGTGTTTATGTGTTTAAAGTGGTTAATGAGTGAAAAGAAAATTAGGTGTGAAAGTGCACCTATTAAAAGTGGAAAAATAAAAATGCTAGTATTAATCAAGATTGACACCATATTTTTCATACAGTAATTGTGAGTGCAAAGTTATTATTTGTGAGACATTAATATGTAAATAGTTAATGTGAGAAAGACTAAAATACAAGTAAATCATAATAAAAGAATCAATGGTCGCTTGATCTGTGCGCAAGAACCTTTGATGGCAGAAGCCATGGCATGTCGTGAGGCATTACTCTGGTTGAAAGGTAAGAGGATTCGTGCATTCAAGCTTTTCTCCGATTGTCTACAGTTGGTCACGGCTATTGAGCAATGGGATCGTGGCCCCTTTTCTTCATATCTTGGTTCGTTGATTGAAGACTGTTATGTTTTACTTTCTTCTTTTGAGTCTGCATCTATTTGTTTTATTCGTAGATCTTTTAATTCTGTTGCTCATACTTTAGCGAGAAGTGTTTCTACACATCGTTCCATGTGGGATGACACTCCTCCGGAACTTATTGTGGACCTTTTAGTTAATTAATAAACTAATATTTCCTTTCAAAAAAAAGAATAAAAGAATCAAAATAGGACTTTCATATTTTAATCATCAAAATAGAACTTACAATATTTATAATGTCAACATATAATTAATTCCAAAATTACTCTGAAATTACAAATTGCAGTGTGATATTGTCACAGTCTAAAGTCTTATTTTAGGGATAAAACATATAATCCTTATTTTGGAGATAAGATATAATACGTAAGAGTTATGCTTTATTTCTATTTTGGGTGATTTTTTATTATTCCGTTTGATTTTTTATTTCTTAGAGCATCTCCAACCTTGTATACTATATTGGCTTGCTATTTTTATATTTTAACAAGTGAATAATGACATAGCAAGTGATATTTTGTTACATTCTCCAACCATGGCTTGCTAATCCATTCTACAACTCTTAGCTTCCTATAATTTGAAGAGCTTGTTATATTTAACAAGTTAAAGTTATTTTTTGGTAAGCTTGCTAAAATTAAACACACTCATTGGAGAAGAAAAAAATAGGTTGACTTGCTATTTTATAGCTTTTAGCAAGCCAAAGTAGGATAATTGGAGATGCTCTTACATATGTGAAATTTGAGTGTAAGGGATTGACTCTAGGGCCCGCTTGGTGTGTTTTGGAGATCCGATAAGATATGTTTTTCAAATTCTAAAAGAAAAATAATATGAGTTTTGAAATTTGAAATATACGTGTTTGAAGAAAATAGAAATAAAATGAAATTAGAATCATGACTGTTTTTATTAAAATTTTTATGTCCAATCCCATATTTGTTTTGTTCACAAAAATGTTACTCCCTATTATAATCTCTTCTTGTGAAGTCCAGCACTTGGAGAGCAGAATGCATTACTTCATGGAAAATGAAATGTGTCTTTGGATTTTCAAGCAAGGTGAAGATTTATTGACTTGTCAATTATTCTTTTGATTGTTTAGGGGCAAGGTGAAGATTTATTGACTTGTCAATTATTCTTTTGATTGTTTAGGGTGATTTATTGAAGTGAATTTGAGAATGAAGTGTGATTTATTGAAGTGATTCTGATTTTCAATTAAAAAAATGAGAGAGGTAATTCTAATTTTCATGAGGCGATTTTAATTTTCATAATGTTAAATGAGAGTGGTTGTGCATTTGTTTGTACATTTATTCAGACAATTCTAAAAGATTATTTATACAAAATGTGTGGATTATATACATATGTTTTGTTCAAGGAATTTGAAAGAGAAAAGAAAAGAAAACGAGACGTAAAATAATTTTTTCTTGTTTGGTTAAAGAAGAAAAGAAAAGGAAAATGCAAGAATAAGAAAATAAAAAAGCAAAATGTATCAAGAGGATAGAGAACAAAATTTCTCTCTTTTTAGGCGAGGAAGATGCGAGAAAAATATTATTTTTCTTTTCCTTCCAAATTCTCTAAACCAAAGATAGGGTTTGAGAAGTGTCCAATCGCTGATTCTTAAAAATCAAATATTTTGATTAATAAACATGTCTCATTATTTAAAAACGTAAAATCAATAAATATTACTCAGTAGTATGATATTCTCTGTTCTGAGCTAAATCTCTACGAATTTGTATTTGGGTACTTCCATAAGACCTTTTACTAATAAATTAGACTGAAGTTATATATTTTAGATTTTTCTCTCATTTTCTTTCGGTGTGGGAATAGTTTGATATCCCAACACTTCTGCCCATCTCACACGAACGGATCTCTTATTACCAACTAAACCCCTACAAATTTTTCACCCTTTTTCTTGAGTCAATTCCAATACATCATTAAATATTTACAACAAACTTTACAAATAAAATTTTAACTACAGAGATACCTTTAAGCCTGTTTTGAAATTTTTGTGTACTTTAAAATTTAATACTCTATTCGTCCTAAACCATTTGTTTAGTTTTGACTTTTCAATAAGCTAGGGTCAATCTTTGATAATTAATTAAATAAAAATTATATATTAATTAAATAAAACAATATTTTGAAAGTATTTTACAAAATACATCTAATAAATAATTTTTGAATCAAATTAATATCAATTTTATTTAATTAATAATCAAATTTTGTTAATTTTACTTGCAGAAGTCAGAATTAGACAAACACACAAAGATGAGAATAAAAGTAAAAGGCAAGCATAGTACTTGTATTATTTCCAAGTCGTCTACATGGAGCAAGAGTGTGTGTGGTGTATCTATTATTGGATGCACATTCAATATGCATGTACATGTATGTGCCTAAGACTTCCATATTCGTCCTTCCAATCCGACATTCTCCGGCCCATGCACAACTCAACCCATCTCATCTCACTTCCCATAGGAAAACTACAATTCCCATTGTCCATCCAAGGACTTACAAAGCACAAAATCCATGAGAGGGTGTGTGCAGGGTCATCTCCAAGGAATTAGGGGCCCTGTCCGACACGGAGAAAATGCATTATTGTGTGATAAAAAAAGTAAAATCTATCAATTAATTTTTTTAATAATATATAACATTGTAGTAATAATAAAATTCCAAACTCATAGTCTTATAAGTTTGTAACTATATACTCCGAACTTTAGTACTTAACCGAAGACTCGTGAAGTTCTTCTATTATCCTTGAGAGAAAATAGGTTGATCACCTCTCCATTATTTATTAGATTTACTGATTTAGGACTGTATTTTTAAAAATAAATCAAGATTTTTTTTATATAAATAAATATATGCATATATGCATACAAAAAATTGGGCCCATTCAAAAATGGGCCCTGGCCAAGTGACCACCTTGCCCCTCCTTTGAGCCGCCTCTAGGTGTGTGGATATTAGATTTAATTTTAAATTCAAGATATATAGAAGCCATGTTTTCAAGTGCGATATCATTATATATCAAAAATAAAAATTGTAAAAACTCACACCCTCTTATGGATTTAAATATTTAAAAGCAAAATATTTAAATTCAAGATATATAGAAGCCATGAACGCCTAAAATGAGTAAACACTAATCATGATGATGAAGTAGGGTTTTTTTAAGTCTTGAGAATATTTTAGGAGGATAAATAAAAGGAAAAATTCACACGAATACTCCAAAAAATACAACTTTTTACGAAATGCTTTCAAATTTGATAATTAACATCTTTGCTCCCAACTTCCTTATATTCTCACGTCGGTACTCAAAAAACATGACATGTATTTTGAATAGTGAAATTTGCACTAAATAGTACTAAAACATATTTTTTCCAATGTACTCCGTAGTACTTAAACTTTTTTATTCCCTAAATAGTACTCCGTACTTGAATAATGTCTAGTAGCGGGAACAATGTCCAGTGATGGTGACATTTAGTTTGAACAATGTCTAGTGGTGTTGGACATTGACTTGAACAATGACCATTGGACATTAGATAGTGGTACTACATCAAGAAATAAAAACATATGATACTACACCAGAAAAGTCACTATGTTTTAGTACTATTTAGGTAAATTTTCCTTTTGAATACTCTTTTTCTATTTTAAATTTATTAAAAACGGGAGTCCTAGCTTGGTCTTTTAATTATTTAAAACACTAAATTTTATTTAACTATATTTTTTTGTATAGGTAATTACTCCATTTACATCATTTACAATTATAAAATTTTATTTTATAAAACTCCGCAGATAATCAAACTCAAACTATTAATTTATCATAAATAGAGTATTACGGAGTAATAAACATTTTGATTTTATGAGGAAAATCAAATGAAAAAGATAAGATTACGAAGGAGATGAAAAATACTTCGGAGTATACGAGAGCAACAAAAATATGAACACAGTGCGTATGAAGAAGACATAGGGCTCCCATATTTAATAAAATTAAAATAAAAAAATACTCAAAATACAAGTTATCTCTTTTAATCCACGTAGGAACTAATCGGGCAAGTGAGGAGTAACGACGTAAAAATATAAGAAAGTTAGGAGCAAAAATGTTAAATTATAAATCAGAGACTCAGAGAGTATTTTAGTAAAAATTTGTAATTTTAGAAGTACTCGAGTAAACTTTTCCTAAATAAAAGGACAAAAGAAGTGAAGTGCCAATAGTTAAACTTGACATTCACATGAGTGATGCTTAAATGGTTCCAAAGTCTATATTTAAAATGTGGATCTTCTCACATTTTTCATGGGCTTTCAAGTGGATATTTTCTTTTTTAAAAAAGCACACTTCTTTTATAGGAGTATTATAAATGCACTAAATCTCATATAATGAGCATGGACGTTGGGTCTACGAACACCCAAGTATTCAAATCCGCTATGCTACTTGCACCCCACTAGTGTACACTATTTTGTAAGCCAGTATTTTGCCAGTGCTTTCAGACTAGCATGGAATATGTGTGCAAAATATTATCAATCACACTAGCATTCTGTGATAGTACATACTAGCATTTGTCAATACAAAACATTGGGGTACAAAATAAGATATTTTTATTGGGATAAGAATAGCATTATGCCATTCAAATGCCTAGCACCAGTATTCGAATGCTAAGAGTATCCGCATTAGAAGGAGAAGCAAAGGGAGGACTACTCCCATTTCTCTCCTCCACATCATCTTTTTGGGTCCCAACACACAACTTTTCTTTTATTCCTCTTCATGTCTTTACATCAAAAGGACTACTAAAATATTATTTATTATTTGACCCATATGATTTTATTATTATTAAATATTTTTAATTTAAAATTGTTTTAGTGTAAAAATTGGCAAAAAATAAAATTTTGCTTCATTAGTTAATAAAAAAAGTAACTAACTTCATTTTAATAAATGAATTTGTCTCAAATTTAGTTTTTATAAAATAATTAACTTCATTTTAATCTTTTACATATATTTCTCAATAAGTCGACTTTGAAAATTTGTATGGTTGAAAATTTATTTAGAAGAGATGTAATTAAAGACGTCCCATATTAATTCCAAAACGGAAAAAATGAAGAAGTGTAGAATTAATTTTTAGACAACCAAAAAAGATAAATTCCAAATTCAATCAAGTAAACAAAAAGAGTTTTAAAATTTTTCTTAAAAATTAATTCAACCTATTCGTTCAAAAAAAAACTAACCCAATACACTTTTATATACTCTGTAATTAAAAAGGAGTCACATGTCATGGAGGGATTGGGCATTTCCTCAATCTTTTTCTTCTTCTCCGTGGTGGAGTAGTCCTCCGTGCTCTTGCAAAATGATCAAGTAGTTTGCGTGGTTCTTGGATATTTGAATACCAATTAAGCTACTTGTATCCTAAATCGCACACCAATAAGTTACGTATATCCTAAATTATACACTAAAGGTATGCACTAATGTCAATGTGATGGTTCACACATGTACAAAATGTTACTGCAAAATTTTTTGATCGCACTAGCATTTATCAAAATATTAGTGCGTACCTTTGGTGTTCACTTTGGAATACATTCTTTGGTGTAACTCTAACATACTCCCTCCGTCCCAGAAAGAATGTCATGGTTACTATTCTAGCCTCTCGATAACTTTTGTTTGTTTACTCGTTTTGGTTGACCATTTGATAAAATAAAATATTCTTGTCGCATCTTGTTTTGTAGAATTTTTCATATACTTTTGAATGGTGTAATTTTTACTTTTTATTACTCTACCAATTTGAAATTAAAGTAATTTTAAAAGAGACGATATTTTACACGTTGTTCGAAGTGTTACAAATAAATTGGGAGGGAGAGAGTAGTTGATTTGAATACTTATTGAAATATTCAAACACTTCAGGTCTGACCAGAAGAATCATTAAGACTGTTTGGCGTGGGATCGCTGCATCCCCACCATCTCTATTTGTCAATTCAACGTCATGCCAATTTTTCTTTTTTATCTTTTTAATTCAGGGGCCATGCTCATCGTTTTTTTAATGCAGAGTACTCCGTATTACTTTTATAACAATTCATTTCATATTTTATACTTAAACTAAAAAGTTTAAATTAAAATTTTTATTAATACTCCCTCCGTCCACAAATAAACTTTACGTTTACTATTCACAGGGTCAAACTTTATTCACTTTGTTGGCCTATTTTCATCACCCATTTGATAAAATAATATAGTCATGTCACCTCTAGTTTTGTAGATCTTTTGATATAGTTTTTTGATATGTAATTTTTCTTTTTTAATTCTACACCATTTTTCATATAAAATGATTTGAAAATAACTTCAGTCAAATATCGTAACGCGTAATGTAAAGTTTAATTTTGAACGAAGGGAGTATTAAAATAAGGAGTAAAATTTATCGTTTTTATTTTATAATATTACTTTTATAACATTTTTTAAACTCAAGGGTGTCGTTGCTCATTCTCCCTTTTTGCTTTCGTTTTTTAATACGGTGAAAAGGAAGCCCACTTCTGAATATTCATGATGAGTTGACGCACGTGCGAGTCACACCGGAGACAGAAGTATTGATTCAATGTGCATCATTAAATTGAGAAAGTATATAGTGACACTACAAGTACATTGTAATCAACTCAAAAGCAGTCAAAAAATCAATACGGAGCATAAGAAAGAATGAAATACCGGTTAGAATTTCTTGTTTTATCCAAGCACGACATATAAGAAAAATTAAAATTATGCAATTTTTAGGAGAAACATGTAAATCAAGCATTCTTATTTTATTTACAATAAATCATACATTCTTTTTAAAAGGTTTTTTAAAAATGAAAATGTATATTGTGACACTCAAATACTCTATATAAAAATATGGATACCATCCTAGTGGAACCGGATCCCTCATAAAATTTATTACCGTAGTAAAAAAGGATAAACCCCGTCTCGAAGACCCCTCAAATTTGGCCGAATAGTACGAGGTATATTCAGAACTAAGGCACATCATTTTGGCATAACCGGAAAGGGAGGGGGGGGGACTGAAATAATCCATATTTTGTATACTACGTATTCCCTATTCTATAATTGATTTTTCTTGTGCAATGTTGTGTTCATATCATATTTTCCAACGCCCAAACCGAATAAGGTCAAATCGTGAAACATAGCTAAGGGTGTGGGTGATGTCTAATGGTCATATTCTCTCGGGTTTAGATTAGCCATAACAGAAAAAGAAGCACTTACATGTGGCAAATGCATTAGAGACGCAAAGTTCCTACCATGAGAAACTGAGTATGGCGTTCTCTGGTTGTAGGCCTCAGATGGAAAGTGGCCATAATTCTGGGGCGGGAGAAACAATAAGGTGCCCCGGTGATAGTGTGTATCAGGTCGGATATCAAATGAGGATTTAGTTTTAGCGAGATGACTAGCATTTGCACGGTTTCGAGGTCTTTGACGAGTTGATGAAGTTGTGGCTTTGGGTCTTCTTCCATGGTGATTCTTCGGTTTTTTGTTGCTTCCATGTTTGTGGTTGTGATCTTCATGCTTTCGCTTTTTTGTGCCTAATTATAATCATTTAGGTAAATAATAAAAATGAGCTATGAAAGAACCACTCCAACCCAAATGCAATGTGTTGTACTCGAACATTTGTCAAATTTGACTTTTTCCAGTCAAAATTGGTTAGCTTTGATCACAAATTAAATAAAAGTGATATTACCTTTTGATACAACAATACTTTTATTAGATTCATTTTATAAAATATTTTCAAAATATTATTTTATCTAATTAATATACAATTTATATTTTATTTAATTATAGATCAAAGATTAAAAATGGTTGACTGCAAAAAATCAAAAGTGGACGTCTAGACGAATACTCAGGGACGGAGATAGTACCTTTTTTATCTGTGAAGGCTTGTTTTCTCTTCATAGATCTCATCTTTCTAGTTTCTCTGACAAGTCTAGCAGCTGCTCCTCGTTGATGCTTCTCTGCAAGCACTCTTAATCTTTCCTTTTCATTTTTCCATCGCTGATAAATGGAGCAGAGAGAAATTATATTTCTACCAGCATTAGCTAACGAGTACATTTTTTTTATCTTTCACTCAATTATTTAAAGAAAATCAACCTTTTCGATCACCAAATTACATTTGCCATGAAATAGAAATTGACCTGTCTGAAGACTTTCAGTTTGTAGAGGTTCCGACCCTTAACAAGCAAAGGGAAAAGTGGAGGCAGCTTCTTAACACCTCGGTTCCACAACACTTCAACCTGATTTATACAAGAGCGCACATTAACTTGACTGATACTTTATATCCAAACAAGCCTTTCACATTATTATTTTATTTGTTTTCAGTTTATATGGATTGCATAAAACAGACTATGCTGTACTCATCCATACAGTAAAAGTATGTTGTTGTTTTGCAGCACCATAACTTTCCTTAACAACTCTTCCAGCAATAGTTCTCTTCCCTGAAACATTGCCACTCCTGGTCATCTTGTCAAAACTGATCAAGATAACTCATTTATTAATAGGAAATACAAAAATAGAGCCTACACAACTGCCCTTGAAAATTTCAAATCTAGTACTTCCTCCTACTTTAAAAAAAAAAAGAGTCCTCTTTAAGTCTTTAGGTTAGGTACAATTTTTTACTTTTAGACAACCCCTATCAAAGAATAAGCTTTTACAGGTTATGGATGGTCACTTATACCCACAAACCTTTTTCCTAGGATTGTTAGGAGTACTTCATTTCCATCATCTCCAATGGAGCCAACGGTTTACAATTTTTTTACTTTGGGGTATTGATGATTATAAAAAAAATGGCTTCTTAAACTGTCAATGCAACTTTCGGCACTCGTCATTGGTCTTTTGGAAAAGCCACTCTATGTTTTAGACAAAGGTATGGCTGCGTACATCCGACAGTTGCATTGACAGTAATGGTGAATATGAAGCTGCCTCCTTTCAGTCCTTTGTCTTAAAATGCAACCTTCATTTTAAAGTCCATTCTAAACTTGAATATTTCCAATCTAGTAATCAAAGTTTTAAACTACATGAGAGAAGAATGGTGAATACTTCTTGTACACTTTTTGTGTGAACAATACAACGTCTCCTTTGCAAACATCGCCTGGATGAAGAATCAAGGAAAAGAAAATTGGTTTGAAAAGACAGCAGAAAGAGCTGAATAAATCGTGTTTTGTTATATATAAAGTTAAAAATTACCAGTACAGTTGATATTGAATGATGATCTCGGATAGAATGTTTCACCCTTCCCGTCTTTAATCCTGATCAACAGAATTGAAAGAACATAGATGGGATATCTGAAATAAATACCAAGGAGTACACCAAAATAATGGTTTATGAATACAAGTCATACGTGAAAAACGGTGGATGCTACCGGCATTTAAGAAGCAAGACATGGAGCTAAGGTGACTGACGGATTTCTCAAAGAGTTGAAATTGATAGGGTTATGGAAAAAAGGAACATGCAAACAGCAGATCAGGGAGCTAACTTGACAATCTATAAAAAAGTTGGTTTATTTATCCAGGCTTGTTCCTTTCTTATCTGTTTCTTTAAGTTCTCTCTGCTGATTAGTCTATTTGCGAATGTACATTTCCATGTCTCTTTAGGTCCTATTTAAAGGGACCATTAGGGGTTGACTATGAAGCGTGGTTTATCATTAGTTAGTCAGTTAGGTTGTTGTTATCTTTACATTGTATCCTCTTCTGCTACTTATTCTTTCCAGTGACATTCTCAGGTCTTGTATATAAGTTTGAGAAGCAGCGTTTGTTCATTGAAACCTCTTCGAAGAGGTGTACTTTCTAAGTCAAGTGTATAAAAGTTGTGTGAGTATTCATCCATCTAAGATGAGTTGTTTCAAAGCCATGTTTCAGCTCAGTCAACAGGGGAAAATAAAGCAATCAAGACTGAATTAAGAGAGAAGTATTTCTAAGCAGCGAAATAATGCTAGCAAATCATTACGAAATTGAAAATGCGAGAGATTGTAAATCGAATGACTAGGAAAGCTTGCCTCCAGTGCTCCATGATCCTCTCTATACACTCATCTTTAGTTCCAGACAATCTTAACCCATTCTTTCTCAAATATGCTTTACACTCCACCAACTTTAAATCCTGCAAATCACCCTTCCCTATACAATAAAGGCAACACAACAATATTACTATTAACTATGAACTGTATGATGATGATGATGATGATGATGCGATGAAGATGTACCGGTCATATTAAAAAATTGGCAAGGGCTAAAGCGCCATACCTAGAAGGAGACGCATAACTCTGCACAAATGGTGATCATTGTCTTCCTCTTTGACTTCTTCGGACTCAGAAGACTCGTCTCTTTCATCATCCGTCTCATTCCATTCACTTTCTTCGTTTTCAGAGTCGCTTTCTCTAGCAAGAGCAAATTACAAACGAGAAGAATTAAAGTTCATGCTCCAATATTCGATGTTCGACTTGTGAAAGCCACATAAGATTAGGTCAATCGGAGATCCCCCTAGATCACCTTGAGGTGGAGGACAAGGTATCTACGGCGTCTCCGTCGAATTCGTATTCCGATCCTGACGTCTCCGATTCATCTGATCCTGAAGACGAAGAAGAAATGAGGATTTGAGCTCGATTTTGGCATCTTTCATCCGCCATCTGGATGCTCGATATCGATCGGCGAATGAATTTGAAGGATGAGAGTTATATTATGATCGTATGAATGCGTTCAGGACTTCAATCGCGCCTTATTGACAACTATGGAGCCGAGCCGTTCCTGCTCTGCCTATCGCGAAATTCCTCTGACGTCTACAGGGACGATCAGGAGTTTGAACATTGAAGACCCCTTTCCAAAACAAGTTCCTCGACTTATTTTTTTACTCATTATTTATAATTAGAAATAACTTTAAATATAATTAGAATCAAATCAAATTTAAATTATTTCAATAATATGAGTACCAATCAGATCAGATGAAGATAACATGATCTTTATCTTCAAATGTAATTAATAGACACTTGTCTCATTCGAACATGTTAAAAAAAGGAGGAAGTGATATTGAACCCATCGGGATACACCAAGACACAAATAGACATACAAAGATACTTACACTATGTTTGGTTCAAAGAATTTGATACTTACACTATGTTTGGTTCAAGGAATTTGAAAGAAAAGAAAATATTTTTTTTTATTTTCCATACCAAAATGGGAGGAATTTGTTTTTCTCCTCTTAGTACATATTAACTTCTCACTTTCTTTTTCTTTCATTTTTCTTTTCATTTCCCTCTTAAATTTTTTGAACCAAACATAGTGTTAATGTCTATATGTGCTCAGACATTATTAACATACCATTTGGATGATGAGAAAAAAGGAAGAAAGAAAATTGGTGGAGAGAAAAGAAGCATTTTCGCTTGTTTGGTTGGATGAGAAAATGAGTAAGAAGAGAAAAAGAAATTGTGAGTGATACTTAAAAAGTTTTCTCACCCACCTTGGTGAGAAAACAAGTACAAAGCTTTTTTCTCCCATTAATTTTCTTTTCTTCCATATTTTTCTCTTTTCTCACCATTTTTTTATTATTTTTCTATCAATCCAAACATTAATTTTTTCACATCATTTTCACACCATTTTCTTTCCTTTATTTTCTTTCTTATCATTTTCTTTTCTCTCATTTTCTCATCTCATACAAACAAAAGGTAAGTGTCTGTGTGTGCTTATTTGTGCATTAGTGTACACTTGACATATCCCAAGTATTATTCCAAAAAAAGGATCAAGACTTATCGTAATTATTCTCATGGATAAAATCACGCACAATATATAGATATATAGACATTAATCATATGTGGACACAGATAATTATTATTTGCATTTGTATAAAATTATATGTGATTGTCATCGTGAAATACCTGTAGTGAATTTTTAACGTTATCATTCATGGGGCGCTCATGATATGTACTTCGGGTCAACATTAGCATGAGAGTGGGGTTGGGCCGTTGGAGTTTGGAGTGGGACTGGGTCTCAGGATTTGTAAGTAGAAAGTAAAATTTAATTATAGGCAAAATAGAGCATCTTAGAGCATTTACAATAGGAGATTTTTTCGCCCCGCACTGACTTCTGTCATTTCAGCATTCCACTAACTTTCCGCCATGTCCCAAAATCTTGTAATGCTATCGCCCTGAAAACCGGCCTCTCCGTTTTTTTTACATCATTCATCATTTTTAATTATAACTTTTTTTAAAAAAATAAAATACATATAATTAAAATAAAAATGTTAAGATTGACATTCTTTATTAAAAATAACATCGATATAAAAGACAGAATACACCAAAATATAATTTAAATTTAAAAAATAATTGAAAAGCATCGAAATAAATACGAAATGAATGAAAATTAATGTTACAATTAAGTATTATTGTGCCTCTAATTTTTTCAATCAAATCATCTTGGATGGTAGCATGGCTTCGTTCATCTTGCATACTTGCACGTTGATTTGTAAAATCTTGTAATTTGGGAGGTGGCCCTTGAGTCGTTGGACCTTGGCGAACTGTCTCCCTAGAAGTAGATGTGGCTCCCTCATTTATAAAACGAGTGATGTTGGCCCCCTTGTCTTCAACTATCATGTTATGCAATATAATACATTTAAACATGATGTCCGAGATGAACGATCGACACCATGGTCGTGCGGGGCCTTTCACTATTGCCCACCGCAATTGGAGAACTCTGAAGGCACAATCCACATCTTTCCGCGTGCAGACTCTTGTTTCTGCGCGAACAATACCCTCTTGGATTTGTTAGAGATGCAATTGTGTTCACAAACACTGACCAACGTGGATAGATCCCATCCGCTAAATAACATCCCATGTTATATTGGTGACCATTTGCGGTGAATTATACGATTGGTGCACGTCCAGCATAGACATCGTTGAATAAAGAGGATTTATTCAACACATTCAGCTTGTTGTTCAATTCGGTGACTCCGAAGCAGGTCTGCGAAATCCTTAGACGATGATCGGCAATAGCCTTGAGCACGATCGTCGTGTGTCCCTTGTAACTGTTTTGTGAATGCACCCCTCCACGCCACAGGACAAGTTTTTACTCCCAATGCATACAGTTCACGCTACCAATCATCCCTGGAAACTCGTGCACTTGTTCGTGCATATTGACTAACATTAGAATGTCTTAGACAGTCGGTTTTCACAAGTACGTCTCTTGAAAGCTTCAATAACACCTCGACAAAAATGTTGCAAGCATTCTCGGCCAGTAGAGTTCTCGATGAGGAGATACTCGTCGAACATGTGAGCACAATAGTCGTACGCGAGCTGCCTAATCGCGATTGTGCACTTCTGTAGAGTGGATAGGCCCTACCGCCCAACACCGTCCGGACACTTTTAGAAATAGACATCACGAGCTGCAAGTGCGTCCGTGATTTGAACGAATAATACACAACACATTTGGAAGCGGTGATTAAATTGTTAATCAGAAAACCGCAAAATGTCAGAGAAATCATCTTAAAACAAACAGCCAACGACCTGCTCACGTTCCCACTGAATGTACACCTGCGTACGGGGAACGGGAGGAGTAGCAGCCGTTGCAACTTGTCGTACGATTTCACGTAGCATCTCTGTTTGGACGTAAGGAAAATACTCATGGTATGCCGCAATTAGCATATCCACGACCTCATCATCTGTTGGAGGGAGAGCTATTATTTTATGATTTGAGAGAAATTAAGAAAATAGTATATTGAGAGAGATGAGAGTGGATGAATTGAAGTAGAAGATAAGTTGAATTTATGGGTTGAAAAAAAAGAAATTGCGCCGCGGCGGACTGCTGCAGTGGGCAGTCGCCACGAAAACGCGCAGGTGTCAAACTTAACCCCAAGCAATTGTGTCAAAAGAGTTATGGTGTTTTTGCTAATCAAAAAACTATAAAAGACATAAAGACATGTTCTCAAAGATTACTTCCTCCGTCTCAAATTAAAATCATGTTTACTATTCATAATGGAAGTAATTATTTATCAAAGTTTAGACTCGTTATATAGAGTTTGAAGTTTTAAAGCGTAATTATTTATCGAATCAAGATCCTTTTGGATATGTATGATATGGAAATTAAGTCTTTTAAAAATAATTGTATACTATTGGACCTTCCAAGGAAAATACATCTATCATGAACCTAAACAACACTAATCATCTCACATAATCAAAGGAATAAAATAAATTAATTAATTTTCACGCTGATAATTTATTGTTTGTGTAAGAGTGTCCATGAATTCTTATATGCGTTTAAGGTGCATATAAGAATTTTTCCTATTAGTATGACTAAAAGTTTTTACAAAATGAGTGAAACTTTCTAGTAGTCAAACCGTTCTAAAAAAGGATAAGTTCCATCTCCAAAGGCTCTCTAAAAATCAAACGGACAGTCGCTTGAGAAGAGATAAATTGAGTTAAAATCACAGACTGCCTAGTAAAGGTGAAGTCTGCACTTGATAATTGCAAAGATCTTATGCTTAACATATTGTCTTTAGCGTAGTTGTTAGAAATCAAACTCAGATTTAACTCTCTTTTGATACTCGCTCAACGAGCTGAGCGACGCCCATCGACATGAACAAACTTTTCCAAGTCCTATAAGAAGGAATGAATCTCTAAGCAATATGTTTGGATCTTTTAAAGTTTTTAGCATGGAATCTAGAGTCTATGTGTGAAAAACAAGAACACATGCATCTTATTGGACTTGTTTTATACACTAAAAAGAATAGAATACATTAAGATTGCTAAAATCTTCAGTTTAGAATCTACAAAAATAAATGCAGAAAAATATGACCAAAAAATCAATAACTATAGGAGTAATATTTTTTGCCAAAAACCAACTTGTTACAATACTTTCTCCATCTCATAAAAAAATTCCACTTTCAGAAAAAAATTGTGGTTCACATAATTTCTCTTTTTGCACCACTTTCAATCACCAAATTTCACTTTTTTTTAAAAATCTCAATGTCGAATCAAACGTGAAATTTTTTTACGAGACTGTGATAATGCATTTCTTAAGCTCCAAAAACTAGTGATTTGCAACCACACAAGGGTGGGCAGAGGACCCATTGAGATTTACACCATTTAGATCATATTGATTGAATCACAACACTTGGTACAACATATCATCAACCCCCTTTTTGCACACAGAAGAGACCACATGGTGAATAAAGTGTGAAACAACTCATTCCATGGGGATATACATATATTACAATGATACAGCAAAGAGTCCACTAACCAGCCAAGAAACACTACCAAACAGTTCAAACAAAGGTCAAACCACGGCGGACCCTTCAATACGCCAAGAATGCTCGAGGGGAAACAATGGCGCTGCATAGCGGCAACAAGAACAGTCTACTTACAATCTGGGCCTCTTTTTTTTTTTTTGTCATAGAGAGTGGGCATTTTTTGACAACTTGTGGGTGTCACACTGTATTATATCTTTAATTATCATGTCAGTGTAAGTCCACAGATGGTGTCATTGAGCCTTTGGGGGCGTGCGACTCGACACCCCACGTAACAATTTCACGAAACCCAGGAAGCTTAGCTTTCCATCAGTGTGCCTGATCCAGTCATGCAAGACAGCATGCAAAGGAACAGAAGGACCAAGACCAAGTTCCTGAAAACAACATAGTTTTTTTCAAATCTTTATTTCCTTGTCTATTTTCATCCCTAGTTTCTTGTTCTAGTATTTTGTTTCAAAGGACCATAGATGTTTAAGGAATTTGAAAGGAAAAGAAAAGAAAACGGTTTCTTTCATTTTCCTCACCGAAATGGGAGGAAGTTGGTTTTCCCTCCTCCTAGTACATTTTTCCTTATCATTTTCTTTTCCTGTACATTTCGGTTCCTCCTAGTACACTTTTCTTTTCTTTTCCTCTCTAACCAAACATGAAAAAGTGTTGTCCCTCTCATTTTCTTTTCCTTGAACCAAACATACTGTTAGGAAAACTCAAAACAAATTTATTAGAAAGATCATGCGAGAAAGTAATGAGCTCTAGTGGAAATTTTATATTTACCGAAGCTAGTTCTTCAATGATGATTGCCCTATTCCCATCCTTTTCAAAGATTTCATAGGCACAGCGTGCATGTTGTTCCCAACGATCAAGAGCCTCAAGTTGATGGACACTCAATGTGGCTGCGCAGAACTCCTCCAAGTCCATCCTCCTGTACTGTAGTGCATTGAGCTGCCAAGAATATAGGGGAGACACATCAGCAATAGATATGATGATGACACTGAGGCCCCACTTGCTAGCAAGTTTTAGTAACCATTTCACGTTGTCGTCAAGGCAAATTCTTATGTAGTCCTTGGGTCTACACTCATTTTATGGACCTTAGCATATAAACACAATGAAAGAATTGTGCCTTTTGCAAAAAGGAATAAAAGCCACTTGTAGGAGCATTTTTGAGTGTTGTTTCAGTAAAATAAGCCTTAGAAAACAGGCTTAGGACCACACGGAAGCACAACTCTTCAGTCAAATAAGCCTTACAAAACGGGCTTTTGAGTGTTAAAAGTTCGAATGGGAGCTGGGATTAGGGTGTACCGATGGAAGTAAATCATGGATGCGTGACTCTTTCATGGCATCTGTTGCATTCTTCATCAGTGCCTGACAGAAAACAGTCATGAGAAAATGCCACAAGTCGATAGCGCTAATCGCGTCAAATATATTTATCAAATCTAACCGTTTTAATATTTTCCAAACATATGGTGCCATTTTTGCTAGGTTCCAACAGAGAAAACTGCTCCTTCAAATAAAAAAGCTCATCCACAGTCAAGGTCTTGGATAAAGCCTGCAAGGAACACAGCAAGCACTATAGGATATATATAGATAATTTTTTTGCAAAAATTACTTTTTTTCTAATAGTGGCACAGACGTATACCCGCAAAGCAGCTTTCCTCAGAGCAGATGATTTCATGTAAGCCTTCATGAGTTTGAATATTAGTATATCCAAAGGGACTTTTGGGTTGCTACTGTTTTTTATCCAAGGATGACCTGAAAAGGCATAAGATACTAAAGTTAAGTTTGGAAAAATAAGATGAATAGCTATTGATAGCTGATAAGTTAATTTCTATCTAATAGTTGATAGCTTATAACTTTTACAAAGTAGCTGATAAGCTAGCTGATCTCATACATTTTTAGGCAACAATATTGATAGGCTGGTTTAGAAACATGAAATGACACACAGGTTTGTTTATTAATTCATTTTAAAATACAAATGAGGTTAAAATGGAACTTTATACAAAAAAAAAGTCATTAGCTTATTTGAGGAGTTACTCAATTAAGCATATTCAATAAGTTGGCCTAACCAAACAAAACTTATTCATAGAAATAACATAATGCTGCACTTTATTATAAGCAAAGCAACATACTCAAGGCTTGAGCGGCAGTCATTCTTTTGCGTGGATCCTTATTTAACAAACGCTTGACAAAGTCTTTTGCCTCAGGAGAGAGGGTAGGCCAGGGCTGTTCTTCAAAACTCGGATTGGCTTTTAGGACAGCCCGAAAGATACCGGATTCAGTTCGAGCCCAAAACGGACGACTGCCACACAACAGAATATATGCTATGACACCAATGCTCCAAACATCAGCCTCTGTACTGTAAGATCTATGTAGGACTTCAGGGGCTACATAATAGGCACTCCCAACAATATCATTCAGCCTTTCATCTGAAAGGTCATGATGAATATGGGTCAGACAATGAGTTTATGGGAAAGACCCATTTTGTGGGCATGTGATTATTATTCCCTCCCTCCATCCCAAAACTAAAGTCACAAAAGGGATTACAATGGTTGACAGAATTCCTTTTCAACTCAATTTATTTATATAATGGTACAAAATTTTAAAATAAATTAAAAGTGACATGGGTATGTTATTTTAACAAATGATTAACGAAGATAAGTGAAAAGAGAAAAATTGATCATTGAATAGTGTTGGTGATTTCAATTTTGGGACGGAGGGAGGATATACATAATATGTAAATGACAAAAGAGACAAGACATTTGATATCTGAAAGAGACACACCTGGCTTTACAAAATCAGACAATCCAAAATCTATGGCTTTCAGGACTGCGTTTTCATCCTTGGAAGTGAATAAAAAATTCTGGTCCAGCAACAAGCTACGGTTAAAAACATAGCATAATAAAATAAAAATGCAAATTTAAAGCAATCATAGAAACAACTGGAATTTCACCAACCTCGGGCTTGAGGTCCCGGTGCACTACACCTTGTAAATGACAAAAGGACACAACATTTAATATCTGTACTAACACAACTTTTGCATCATCTTCTGTGTATTTTCCACCTCTGCATTAGAAAAAAAATCTTTTTTTAATACACTAATGGAAATTGAAGGACCCTCACACATAAAAATTAAAATTTTTTGCATTAACAAGCTCAAGAGTGGAAAAACCAAATGACTTGAATAGACCTGACTCAAAAGAAATTACCTTGCCAATATTCTATCCAAAAGCTCCCCTCCTTCACAAAGCCTAAAAGACAGAGGAGAATATTAATGCTTGATAAGAGGCAGCCCAAAGGATAACAAAACAAAATCGAACATAAAAACAAGCAAGTGAAACAGCATTCCTAGAAATGTTAAAAATTACGCACAAGACATAGTATAATGATTTGCAAAATGAACTTAAAAGTGAATCAAATGAAATCCTCCATGACATGAAACTGACAAGTATCACACACGGCATTACTTAATGTTATGATCTCAAGCAGTTAGAGCTTACTCCATTACTATGTAGACATTATCATTGTCTTCATATGCATCATAGAACTGTACTAAGTTGTTATGTCCAGTCAAAGCTCTCAATATTATCACCTCCCTTCTGACATCTTCAATGGCAATAGCAGTTGTCATCTGGAAGACGAAGTTAGAATCACAGTTAGACAAAATCACAATCAGCAAACTATGCATAACAATTAACACAGAACTGGCAGTTAATCCACATACTCCTGCAAACACAGTATGCAGGAAAAAGAAGAGCACATTACTGCCATCCAAAGATCAATCAAATATTTGGAACTATTAAGCATAAAATGAAAGAACATAATATGCAACAATTCAGAGTAAGTTATTGAGCAGTTTTCAAGAACTCTTACACTATGTTTGGTTCAAGGAATTTGAGAGGGAAAGGAAATGAAAATGAGAAGGAAAACATTTTTCTTGTTTGGTTAGAGAGGAAAAGAAGAAAAAAAGTGGAAGGGAAAAAAATGAGAAGGCAAAATGTAATAAAAGGAAGGAAAACAAAATTCCTCCCATTTTGATGAGGAAAATGAGGGAAAACATGTTTCTTTTCTTTTCTTCCAAATTCCTTGAACCAAACATAGTGTTAAAGGGTAAAATTTATCCCATAAAAAGAAATAACTATAAAAAAATGTTCTAACTTATGCTAGAAAACAACAAACATCATACAGAAGAAAGCCTGAGTAAATGAACAGGGACAAAACCAATCAGAAATTAGTCAAATGTGACAAAGTCAAAAACAGTTCCGTGAAGAGATCCAGTTTCAGTTATCCACAAGTTGTAGTTTGTAATAGCTAAAGTCAATTCTAAATATATTAATACTGCGGAGTAATAATTACCAGATAAAATTGAGACAAATTCAAACTAAAACCAAGAATGGGAGTTGAGAAAGATGTTGAACCTCACCTTTGCTTTGGGGATGACCTTGACTGCAACATCTTGACCCTTCAGCTCGCCCTTCTTGAACTTAGCCCTGCAAGTATACCCAAAATGCCCTCGGCCAACCTCCTCTCCAAGCTCGTACTTGGTTCCCAAATTCTTCGAAAACCCAAAACTTTTGTCCAGTCGACCCCCCTCTGGCTCTGCCCCTTCTGGAATTGCAGCCCCGTTCGGCTTCACAGAGCCATGCCTTCGTGCAAGAACAGCTCGGATGTGCTTGGCAGGGGACGGCGGAGGGAACGGCCGCCGGAAAAATCTCCTCGGCGTGGAGTTGGAGCTAGGGCCATTCGCCGGGGATCTCGCCGGAGACTTCTTAGAGAACAGGTAGTGCGCCGGGCTCGGACTGTAAAACGGGAACAACGGAGACTTCTTGCCGGCCTCAACTTCCCCCTTCTTTACATTCGTGTGGCAGCTCTGATTCTCGCCGTTCTCCAGTTTCTCCTTCGCCGGAACAGAACTTTCCGCCGGCTGATCATTCCCGGAATCATTGGGTTCTATAAAGGGTTTGGAAGTGCAAATACCCATCCCCGGCAGGCGAACCCCTCACCTTCTTCTCCGATCACAATTTATTTCTTTAATCAAATTAAAGAAAAGAAATTCGGAAACTAATTCAAACCCGAAACAATTACCAATTACCATACAAAATCAAGAACAAAATCGAATATTTTGCTAGGGTTTTTTTTCAAAATGGAGCAAGAATCACAGAAACGGGTCTATAATCTTGCAGAACCTGATAATGCGGAAACGACGATAAATTCGCTTTTCGAGTTCTGTCTTTTAAACGAAAAAAGAAATAAATGAAATAAAATAACAAAAACAATAATGGAAATAAATTGAATCCGGTGAGATTTGTAGGAAAAAAATCTTTCGTGGAAAAGGAAAATTTAAAATTTAAGCGGGTGGTCCATGGCCGAAGTTAGGACGAGGCCACTTGGCAGATAATGATTGGCTTTAGGAGTGAGTGTTAATTAGTTGACGTAGAACCACCGCATTAAACCGGTGACACTATCACAATTCACAAAAATGAATGGACAAATTGCAATAAGTTCCATGATGGGGAATAACCCCACACCGGCCTAAGACGGACATCAGCACAAATTTCCTAAGTATCGGTTTTGAACGTTTCTGTCCGGCTCTGCGCTCCGCTCGTCCTTCCTGTCCGGCTCTGCGCTCCGCCCGTCCTTCCTGCCCGGCTCTGCGCTCCGCTCGTCCTCCCTGCTCGGCTCGGCCAACCAAGCCGAGCCCGAGCCCCGCGACAATGACATGCGGAAAGCGACGTTCAACGGAGACTTGAGGAAAGCGATAGGATGAAAGGGACAAGACGTAAGGACATGTGACGTCCGCTAGACGACGGACATCGATTAGAGAGCTTTGACTTAGCTTATTGTACCCCCTATAAAAGGGGTGGCAACCCTCATTGTAATGGATCCCGATTTTGAAATCAATATACTCTTACTTTGCATTCTCTCTCTCTAAAACTTCTATTATTTTATACTCTCGGTGGTTTATAGCCATCAAATTGGTGCTTTCATTGAGAGGAGAGGAACATACTCGTAGGTTAACTCCCGAACGCGAGAATGGTGCAAAGAAGAAGAAACGTCCCCACCACCAGCCACGTAGTTGGCGAGGAGAACGCACCGGGCAGCGGCAACGGTACAGGAGGTATCGGCTCGACTCCGGACGCGGTCCAGGCGCTGTTCGGCTAGGGTGGAAACGTGGCCGGCGCCGGAGCTGGCAAAGCTCCGCTCGGCTCCCACGCCGAACACGCTGCCACTTCCCAACACAAGGGGAAGAAGAGTTGGAGGAGCAGAAGGAGGCCCGGCAAGGCCCTGGCGATCGAGGAGGTGGTTGTGGAGGACGTCCCGGAGGAGGAGGACGATGAGTCCAGTGAGTGCCGAGTGTCAGCCTTCAGACGCTTAGGAGGGGAAGAGACCCGGGTGTCGGCCTTCGACAGGCTCGACCGCGGACCGGAAGTTCGCCCGGGCGACCTCCGCCGACAAATAACCGAAGGCAGGCGGAGAAAGGCGTGACGAGCGGAGAAAGGCGTGACGAGGCCCGAGCGGAGCGGAGCGGAGCGGAGAAAGGCGTGACAAATGTCCGCGACATCAAATGCTCGCTCGGCGAGGCCCGAGCGGAGCGGAGAAAGGCGTGACGAGCGCACCCAGCATCGCCATAGCCCGACGAGAACTGAGAAGACGAAGGTCTCTGACCAAGGGGTATCTCGGCTCGCTCGTGAGATTGCCGAGCTCAAGTGTCGAGTGGAGACCAGGGCTCCATACAGCCAGCCCATCTTGCGGACGGTAACCCCGTTCACTCCGAGGGTCATGTCGATTCCACTACCGGCAAACTTTCGGTCGTGGCAGATCAAGGCCTACAACGGAACGACGAACCCCCAAGATCATTTGTCCAAGTTCTACGCTTCCATGGAAGCGGCGGCAGCCTCGGACGAGGTCAAGTGCCGATGCTTTCTCGCGACGCTAGAGGGCTCCGCGTGCGATTGGTTCAACCGGCTCCCGAAGGGAACCATTGACGATTGGGATACGCTAGCGGAAAAGTTCTTGACGCATTTCGCGGCCAACCGAAGGTAGAGACTACCTTACTCCCATCTGCTCAGCATATGCATCCGCAAGGGAGAGAAGGTCCGCGACTTCATAATCCGATGGGAGAAGGAGACTAGAGACGTGCACGGGGCGGATGACCAAGCTTTGGTGGCCATGTTCCAAGCAGCCCTTCCTTGCGGAGAGGTGAGGAAGGAGCTCCGCAAGAATCCTCCCCCCACGTACCAAGAAACCTTGGCGCGCGCTAAGTTCTTGGCCTCGGAGGAGTTCGATGATGCCCCCGACTCTGAGGCCGCGCCGACCAAGCGAGCTCCCGCAGATTCAGAGGAGATAGCGAAGAAGAGGAAGAAGAAGAAAGACCACATTGTGGGCCCGAGGACGCCCTCGGCGGGTGTGTACTCCGTGGGTGCGCCCGCGGGGACGGGTCGAGAGCTGGCCCTCTCCCCGCTCCCGCACGTGGAGACCTATGCGGTGTCCAGCGGCGCCAAGTACTGCGAGTATCACCGCAACAACACTCACAACACTAAGGAATGCTTCACTCTTCAGAAGGAGATGCAGCGACTCATCGCCCGAGGGCCGGCT
>OOIL02004480.1:3085381-3136589 GCA_900332095.2 Cuscuta campestris | reverse complement strand
ATGCAGCGACTCATCGCCCGAGGGCCGGCTCCGCGAGACGATGGAGCAGCCTCTTCCCGGGGTCCACCAGAAGGGAGAACATTGAGGAAGCCGACCGAGCCGGTCGCGGTGGCCACGCAAGCGAGGAACCCCGAGAAGAGGCACATTGGGCGAGAGTGTGATGATCTAGCCGAGGACGAAGCCCAAGGATATCCGGTGGGGTTCATCCATGGAGGAAATATCGGCGGGGACTCCGCCGCTCAAAGAAAGAGGTGGAAGCACATGGCCTTCGTCGCCAAGGTCCAACAGGCGCCGACGCCCAAGCTCGGAAGACGAGAGCAAATCCAATTCACGCAGAAGGATCTTCCGGACACGCCGAGCCCCCACCGGGACGCCTTAGTCGTGAGGATGGAGATCAACAATGCCATAGTGCACCGCACCTTGGTGGACACGGGAAGCTCGGTCAACATAATGTATGAGAAGACCTTTCAAGACCTCGGCTTGGACCGCAAAGATTTAAGGCCCGTGCCCACTCCTCTCTCCGGGTTCACGGGGGACTCCATCGAGGCCGAAGGAGTCGTCACCGTGCCCGTGATAGTAGGGGATGGTGCGCACAAGGCCAGGTTGAGGATGGAGTTCATGGTTGTGAGCATCAGCTTCGCGCACAACATGATCTTAGGACAGCCCGGCCTTGAGGACTTGGAATGTGTGATCTCCCCATACTACTTGTGCATGAAGTTCCCCACTCCTTCAGGAATCGGGGTGGCAAGGGGAGACCAAAAGTTAGCTCGATCGTGCTATGTTCGAATCACAAAGAAGTTGCCAAGAGATGAGACGTTGGTCGTGCACGCACAAGAAGAAATGCGGAAGCTGGAAGCACGGCCGAAGGCCGAGCCCCCTGAGGAGGTCGAGGAAGTGCCGCTCGACCCTCGGGCACCCGAGCGGAAGGTGAAGGTCGGGGTGAGCCTGACCGGGGGCCAGCGGAAGCGCTTAGTGGACGTGCTCTCCGCCTACCGCGTGATCTTTGCATGGGGACCCGGGGATATGCCGGGGGTAGACCCCAAGGTCATATGTCACTGCTTGGCAGTCAACCTGGAGGCTAGGCCGGTGAAGCAGAAGAAGCGGTTCCTCTCATCCGAGCGGATGGAGTTTGTTTCCAAGGAGGTGGCCACCCTCTAGAGCATTGGGCATATCAGAGAGGTTAAGTACCCGGAGTGGATGGCCAACGTGGTGCTGGCACCCAAGGGAAACACTTGGAGGATGTGCGTGGACTACACCGATCTAAATAAGGCCTGCCCTATGGATCCGTTCCCACTCCCGAACATCGACCAGCTGGTGGAAGAAACGGCGGGTTGCGAGCTCATGAGTTTCATGGACGCCTTCAGCGGGTACCACCAAATCCGGATGCACCCCGAGGACGAAGAGAAGACATCTTTCACTACCCCTGGCGGAGTATATTGTTATAAGGTGATGCCTTTCGGGCTCAAGAACGCCGGGGCGACCTACGCTAGGATGGTGAGCAAGCTCTTTGCACCCGTCCTCGGGAAGAGCATGGAAGCGTACGTCGATGACATGATTGTGAAGAGCAAGCAGGCGACCACCCATGCGGAAGACTTAGAAGGAGTTTTCAAGATTATGGAGAAATATAACCTTCGGCGATGATCTGTGCTCGGCCGAGAGATTGGATGGACGACATAGTTGCCTTCTTGAAGGATGGCGCCCTCCCGGACGATGCAGTAAAGGCCAAGTTGGTCCGCACTAGGGCACCGGGGTACACTTTGGAGGGCGAAAAGCTATACAAGCGAGCGTACAACGGTACGATACTCAGGTGCCTCCGACCAGCTGAAGCGGAACAAGTCATGGAGGAGGTGCACGCGGGGATCTGCTCCGCCCACCAAGGAGCCTATGCGGTATCAAGGAAGATAACCCTCCAAGGATATTTTTGGCCAACAATTGTTAAGGATTGCGCGGAGTTCGTGAGAAAGTGCAAGGTGTGCCAAGAGTTCCAGAAGGTACCGGGGAGGCCTTCAACAAACTATACCCCCACCAGCACAGCTATCCCGTTCGCGTGGTGGGGGGTGGACCTCGTGGGTGCGCTTCCCAGAGGTACCGGGAACGTGCGATATGTCATTGTAGCCATCGACTACTTCACCAAGTGGGTGGAGGCGCCCCGTTGGCGAGCATCACCGGAGCTCAATGCCAGAAGTTTCTCGCGAAGCAAGTCATCTGCCGCTTCGGCGTTCCCGAACATGTAATCACAGACAATGGAACACAATTCGAATCTAAGCCCTTTAACGACTTTCTCGAGAGTTGGGGCATCAAGCACAGCTATGCGTCGGTTCGGTACCCACAGACGAACAGGCAGGTCGAGAACGCCAACCGGACAATAGCCGACGGGCTGAAGCGAAAGTTGGAAGCTTGTGGAGGGGAGTGGGCAGAGGAGTTGCCCTACATATTATGGACTTACCGGACCACGCCCCGAAGGGCGACCGGGGAAACTCCGTTCGCTCTATGCTACGGATTTGAGCCAAGGGCACCCGCAGAGATCTCCATCGCAACCCACCGGGAGGCGGTCTTTGACCCCGAGCGCAATGAGGAAGCCCTGGCAGCCGAGCTCCACCTCGTGCATGAAAGACGAGAGGCGGCCTTCATTCGGGCAGAAAATTACCGCAGGAAGGTGAAGAGCTACCATGATGGGCGCTTGCGCGCGCGGGGGTTCGTTGAAGGAGATTGGGTACTGCGCAAGAGAACGGTGAGCCGCCCCCTAGAAGGAGGAAAGTTTGCCAAAAATTACGAAGGCCCATATATCATCAAAGAAGCGGTGGGCCCTTCGACATTCCGCCTGCAGACGCCGAGCGGAGGGGACGTGCCCAGGACATGGAATGCCGAGAACTTGGTTAAGATTTATCAGTAGACCTCTTATGTACACGGACCCCAAAGTGGGAACCCGTAGATCTTTTCGGTTGAACTCAATGGAATGAAGTTTTTTGCGAAAAGAACCTGCTTGAGCACCCGCGCTCGGCGCTCCTCCTCAGGAGGGAAGCTGAGTGCAGACCATACCCGGATGTTCTTCCCGGATGGAGGTCAAACACTCGCGCTCGGCGCTCCCCCCAGGAGGAAGGCCGAGCGCAGACCATACCCGGATGTTCTTCCCGGATGAAGGTCAAACCCTTGTGTTTGGCGTTCCTCCTCAGGAGGGAAGCTGAGTGCAGACCATACCCGGATGTTCTTCCCGGATGGAGGTCAAACACTCGCGCTCGGCGCTCCCCCCAGGAGGAAGGCCGAGCGCAGACCGTACCCGGATGTTCTTCCCGGATGAAGGTCAAACCCTTGTGCTTGGCGTTCCTCCTCAGGAGGAAGGTCGAGCGCAGACCATACCCGGATGTTCTTCCCGGATGAAGGTCAAACTCTCGTGCTTGGCGTTCCTCCTCAGGAGGAGGGCCGAGCGCAGACCATATCCGGATGGAGGTCAAACACTTGCGCTTGGCGTTCCTCCGCAGGAGAAAGGTCGAGCGCAGACCATACCCGGATGGAGATCAAACACTCGTGCTCGGCATTCCTCCTCAAGAGGGAAGCCGAGCGCAGACCATACCCGGATGTTCTTCCCGGATGAAGGTCAAACATTTGCGCTCGGCACTTCTCCTCGGGAGGAAAGCCGAGCGTAGGCCACACCCGGATGTTCTTCCCGGATGGAGGTCAAACACACACGTTCAAAATAATAACAAAAAAAACATAAAACAAATAAAAAAAACATAAAATCAAATTCATATCTTATTCATCCCTGAAAAAGGGGATAGTACACGGCGCAAATGCCGCAGAGTAGACCAGTGGCCAAAGGCACCAAGACCAAGGTGTTTGGTCAAAGCGCCACGCGGGTCAGGCGAGCCCGCGCTCGTCCTCGGTTAGGAGACGAGACGAGGCTGGCACGTCTATGTCAAGGCAGGCCTAACGTGAGCGTGGCCCCATATGGGCAAGCGCAAGCACCCCGTCAACGGCCGTTCGGCCTCCAAAACTTATTCGAGGAAATACGATTAAGGGTCGGAGCAAAACAATAAAGGCATCACAAACCACGAAGAGTCAAGGGTAATAGTTGCACAGTGCAAAAATACATTGTTCAAGCACAAAAACATTACATCAAAAAAGAAATAAGGGTGGAGTTCATCGGTGGGCCAGCCACGCTCAGTTACCGGCGGTGTCCTCACCCCCACCAGTGGCGTCCTCGCCTTCGGAGTAGTAGATGGATGAGTCAAACTCCTCAGGGTTCTCGCATGGCTTTGGGAGCTCCTTCCCATCTCGGATCCGCTCCAGCAGAACCTCTTGAGCCCGGTGCAATCCCATGGAGTAATTGGCTTGCCCCTCTTTGAAAAGGAGACGCTGGCCGGCGGGAGTTTGAGCCCAGACCTTCAAGAGATTGTCCATGCGGGAGAGAGCCGCCTCCTCGAATGCGGGGGAGGTCTGAAAGGCCTCAATTACATGCTCGGCTTCCTCACCAAGACGGCGCGCCTTCTCCTCAGCAGCAATGCGGGCCTGCTCCGCAACTCGAGTCCGCTCCTCCGCATCAGCGAGCTTCCCCTCGAGGCTAGCCACATGCTCCTGTAGCCTCCTAAGCTCCTCTTCGCCTTTGGCCTTCTCCGCCACATACCACTCGAAGCGCTCCACCAGCTCTAGGGCGCGCATGGCCACCTACAACAACAGTGAAATTCCGACAAAATTTGTTAGAATCCATCTAAGTGTCGGGCAGAAACGCACGCAGTCTAGAGCAAATAGTGCCTACCGAGCCTAACTCAAGCAAGAGGGTGGAGGCGAGGTCCTGCGTGGCGGCCGAACTTATCTCCATTCGGTCTGGCGGAGGGATGAAGCTCTGCAGAAAACGGCGAGGCTCATAGTCCCCATGCAAGAACGAAGGCTTGGGGGGAATGCCATCTTCACGAAGGCCGGGTTCCCGCAGTCAACCGAGTGCGAGGGTGGGGACCTCGCTCTGCTCAACGAAGCCCCTTCCATCGAGGAGCTCACATCATTGCGCTTCTTACTCGCCTGGGCATGCCCGGCGGTCGGTGTGGGAGTGGGGAGCGGAGGCCGCGCTTGGCTGGATTCCGCGCGCACCTTAGACTTGAACAGCTTCTTCCGATCGGTCGCGGAAATCATTATTTCACCTGCAAGAAAAGTAAGAGATAAGTTCGAATCTCCTGAACAAATTGCAAACGGAGCATAAATCCGCCAAATAATTGAACAAAGAAAACCTGAGGGTCCCTCCTCAAGCTGGCTCTGGACGACGCGGCGCTTGGGCTTGTCCTCATCATGGAAGACGAACCCGAACTTGGCAAGAGCTTCGTCATTCACTAAGACCCCGGGCTCGTAAGGGCCACCCGAACACAACTTATCCGTATCAGCAATAGCCTTGGAAGAGGCAAAGGGTTTGGATCGTCTACGAAAAGAGCTGAGGGGAGTGTCTCGGAAGGGGGAGGCTGACCCCACGGAGACGAAGACAAACTTGGACTTCCAAGTCCTGTTGGACTCCTTCTTGGTTTTAAAAAGTCTCTCTTGCCGCTGGCAGAGGGCGGCAAAAGAACCCCCATCCGACCCGAAAGACTTAGCCACTCGGAACAGGGTCAGTAGGCGCTCAAGGTCGGCACGCACGCCCATCTCCCGACAGCGGATCAAGAACCCCGCCAAGTACCGGTGCGAGTTTGGCACCAATTGACACGGGAGGAAGTCAAAGTACTTAAAGAAGTCGATGACCAAAGATTCGAGGGGGAAGCGGAAGCCGCTCTCAAGGGACTTAAGATGGATGGCAAAGTAGCCCGGAGGAGCGTCGAAGACCGACTCCTCTGGGGTAGGGCGACGAACGGTCACGAGGGGGCCAGCGTAGCGCACCGCCTTGAGGAACTCGTCACTCGACAAGTCGCACTTGCACTCGCGGATGAGCGAGTCCACGAGCAATGTGCGCTTCTGGAGGCGGGGTTTCCCCAGGCACCTCTACGGCCGCGATTTCCTCAATGGATGGGGAACCCGGCTGCGTCGCTTGACCGTCTTGGGGTACGGAACCCTGACTGCCGAGCACGAGCCCGTGCTCTGCTTCGGACGAACGAAGGGTGGAAGACTCGACAGACATGGAATGAGCAAAACAGAGGAACTGACCTCGAGTGCGTCACCGAAGAGACGATCGGAAAGCAGCGAACGGCGGAAAGGAACAGCGAGCGGCGGCGGCGGCGCAAACCCTAATGTATCTCCTCTCTCTTTAGAATGTGAGAATGAAGGAAGCTTTGGGGTTATTTATACTAAATTTGGGCCCGAATAGTAATGGGCCAGACAGGTGTCACGCTTGGACCGCCACTTAGGAGAAGCGAAGCGCCACAACCGTTCGCGGGGAACTCCAAGCGTCACCACATGCCCGCCAAGCTACGCGTGGGCCCGTAAGCTGACCGCCCACCGTGTCTTCTACTCTCACGCGCTCCGCTGCTAGACAACCACAGAACCCGGAGAGTGGGGGGCTTCTGATGGGGAATAACCCCACACCGGCCTAAGACGGACATCAGCACAAATTTCCTAAGTATCGGTTTTGAACGTTCCTGCCCGGCTCTGCGCTCCGCTCGTCCTTCCTACCTGGCTCTGCGCTCCGCTCGTCCTCCCTGCTCGGCTCGGCCAACCAAGCCGAGCCCGAGCCCCGCGACAATGACATGCGGAAAGCGACGTTCAACGGAGACTTGAGGAAAGCGATAGGATGAAAGGGACAAGACGTAAGGACAGGTGACGTCCGCTAGACGACGGGCATCGATTAGAGAGCTTTGACTTAGCTTATTGTACCCCTATAAAAGGGGTGGCACCCCTCATTGTAATGGATCCCGATTTTGAAATCAATATACTCCTACTTTGCATTCTCTCTCTCTAAAACTTCTATTATTTTATACTCTCGGTGGTTTATAGCCATCATTCCATTTTATATTTAAATAGAGATAAAATTAGATTAAAAAAATTAAGATAAACGAAAAAAGAAAAACACACAAACTTAAATACAGTTTTTTCTTATTTGGGTGGGTAAAAATGAAGAGAAATAAAAAAAAGTGGCAGAATAGACATAAAATATTTTCTCTGTATATAAGAAGAAAAAGATGTTGTCTACGAGTATTCTTTTTCTTGTAGACAAATTACTCCGTATTTTTTTCTACTTACCTTCATACTTATCATATGGATCTTCTTGCATAAAATGATTTTATGTATTGGGCTAAAAATAAGGAGATTCAATCATGTACTCATGAAAAATTTGTAAGAAAGTTTACATTTTACGCAGTACGTGCTAACTTTAAGACTATAATAGCACGACTCTTTCTTGTATTACCGCCGTCCCTGAGTATTTATCCAGTTTTGATTTTTTTGGTCAATTGTTTTCAATCTTTGACTTATAATTAAATAAAATATATATTGTATATTAATTCAATAAAATAACATTTTGAAAGTATTTGATATAATAGATCCAACAAAACTATTTTTGTATCAATATCTAATATCATTTTTAACCAAAAAAATCAAAAGTAGACAAATACTCAAGGACAGAGAAAGTATTTTTTTATTCTTTATTCTTTTTTGTTTTTCCTCTGCTTTTCCTTCTTCATTTTCTCTTTATTGTTTACTCATCCAAAGAATAATTATTTTTTCACTCTTTTTGCCATTAGTTATAGGATTCCTAGCGATTAGTGTTTCATTTCAATATTTTGAAAATCTTATCTAACGAATACTTTTAAGCTATGATGAATTTAAATTTTTTATAAAAGCTAGATAATTTTTTATCTAGAATCCAAAAAATTAGATTTTGATCAAATTTAAATTTTGCAATTAAAAATCTATACACTGGCTTTGTAAATAAAAATTAAAAATTTTGAATTTTAGAATTGAAACCTAAGAATATACATGAAACCTAAGTTCTCAAATACTACCATAACATCTTCAAAATTAAATTGTTGCAAAATTATTTAAAAAGTTAACATTAATCATAAGGGTTGTTCTCATGCAAAGCTAAACTTTAGTGATCCATTTTGATCACAAAAAAATGTTACTATCCCATTCTTATCAATTTTTTACTATTTTCTTTTTTTGTTTCAAAAAGTCCAGGATGAGCCTCATGCCCAAAGGCCACCTAAAACTGGCCGGATGGTTATCGTGAGAGAAAGTAAATTAAGTTATAATCATAGTCTAACTGGCAAAAGGTGAAACCCGCTTTTGGTGCTTGCAGAGGTCATACGTTACGCACTGTCACCTCCTAGCGCAGTTTCCAAGAATAGAATTCGAGTTTATCAACTTTAGTACTCTTTGCTCAACCAGCTCAACTACGCCCACCAATCCCTTTGTTTATGGGGTACATGTCTGTGTAACAACCATTTGCTTATAAACATTCATCTAAGAGATTACACTAGTCAGTACAACATAACGTCTTTTTTAAAGTAATGACAAAATATCACAATAAACGACTTCTAACTCAAACGTGGTTTGATCTCATCACCTTATCTTATTCCACCTTATTTGAAACCTTTTCAAAAAACACATATTTGCGCCCTCATCCTAAATGTTTCACTTATAATACTTAACAGACATCTTCAAACTATAACTCAAGCAAATCATTTTACCCCATACTTCAAAAGTACAAACAACACCCACAAATAATCCAAACTTGTGCGAAGCACGACGTGTAATACTACTAAACGGTAAAGAGCGCCGTGCGGTGGACGAGACCTTGCCTAAGCATCACTGCTGCATAAAGGCTCCAACAGGATCTTGATGGTATTGTAAAAGATAGAGCAGCTGCAACACAATTGAAGTACAAAAAGAAAGAAATTTGAATACCAGGTTACGAAATAGGCTCTTAATATCCATATCTATGAGGCATGAAATGAAATCCGAATATCAGGTTACCAAACAGGCTCTTAACATCCATATCCGTGAGGAAAAAAGAAAAAAAAGAAAACAAAGGGTCTGTTTGGGAATAACGCTAGAGATTAGCGTTAGCATTTTGGATAAAATTTCAACGGTGTATATTACTTTGAAAACGCTAACGCTAAATGCTTCCCGTAGATTGCCTTTTCAATACGCTAACGCTAATCTCTAACACTATTCCTAAACAGGCCCAAAGAATAAGACAATTTATTGTCTATAGTATACTGAAATTAAACTCTCAATCACAATTAGGAATGTTGATTTAATTGTATTCATTGGCTACTGATGATGAATAAAGATATCCAGTAAACACTTTATACTCTACTAGGCCTCCAACATTAATTTATAAATATGGGAGGCACTGAGATTTGGACAATTAAGCCTCTAGGTCAACCAAAAGTTAAGCTTGTAATATGAGGCTCAGAAAAGGATCGAAAATATATGGATATTGTTATGAAATGATGAAAATTTTCAAGAAAAAAATTGATATACTCTTGACAAAAATCCGTCCGAATGATAGGTCATTCTTGTAAGTGACACCACTACTTTTTTCCCCTAAAAATCAGTGATAGAATTTAGGATGGGTATGGACAACTGGATTGGGCTATAAGACACTTGGGCTGAACCACATTAAAAGATTGAATCCAATCGATTAGCTAGTTCAACTCTAGAGCTTATATACCGATTAATTTCCTCACACTTTTCCGATGTGGGATGCTCTTTAACACTCCCCCTCAAGTGGACAACCGGGCCATTTTGAATCTAACCGGTTGACCACTTGCAAATGAACTCCCATTCCCTTGACTTTTTTTTTGAGCGCCAACACCTAAAGGACCACGAGCCGCTGGGTATGGACTTCCAAACGTGCAATCGGGTTAAACGGGCCACAGGCCGTTGGGTACATACTCCATACGGAACACTAGGCTAAAGACGAACGGGCCGCTAGGAATGAACGTCTAGACGGACACCTTGACAAACGAGGTGGGCCAAAACCTGCTCAAATACCATGATAGAATTTAGGATGGGTATGGACAACTGGATTGGGCTATAAGACACTTGGGCTGAACCACATTAAAAGATTGAATCCAATCGATTAGCTAGTTCAACTCTAGAGCTTATATACCGATTAATTTCCTCACACTTTTCCGATGTGGGATGCTCTTTAACAATCAGAAAGAAGAAGAAGAAGAAGAAGAAATAGTTTACCAGCCATTGATGGCGTTGTCTTTTTCATCATCTTCATCACGGACCTGCTGGACTTGTGGAGCATCCATTGTTACTCTCGAATCTCTCGAATTGAATGAAGATTGATGATGAAGAAGGGACTTTAATAGTGGAGTACATTGGTAGACAGTGTGATACATAATTGGTTGAAATGTCTTAAAGTTGCCCCTGATTTCTGCCCTTTGCTTTGAAACTTTTTACAACATTTTTCTTTCTTGGTCATCAGATCATTTTTCTGCTTTCCTGCTTTCAAACTTGCCTCTTGAACTTTCCCTTTTGGTACTTTAAGTATCCATAAAAAGCATTATGAAAAGAACCCCTTGAAAATGGATGGTTTGCAAACAACCCCAAACGATTTGTTTTAAAACATTCACCACTATCAATTCTTGTCAATTAATGGGAGCCACAAAAATTAAGTTTAGCGTGCAACGAAGAACCGTCAATGAAGGCATTAGGGATTGTGGAAACCAAGTAAATTCTACCAAGATTTGGGTTTTAGGGGGAGTCAGTGGAAGGGAGATGGCTAATAAGAGAGAGGGAGGCTGTGTTCTGGTCTAATGGTAAATTGAGGACGAATGGTAAATTGATTATTTGGTTCAAAACTCCAGATTTTGATTGGAAAATGGAGCTTGGTGGAAGTTGCTTATTTATTGAGGTAAATTTTTACAAAATTTTTATATAATAGCAGTAACAATGACCAACGGTATGGCCATATACCATTCCATTTGAGAAACACAGTAATAAAAGAACAATGAACACAATTTCATTATGTCGGGCAAACGAAACTACAATTCATTGACTGCAGTTTAAGAACAAAAACCTTGCCTTTTTTGAAAGATTACCTAGACGCTGCAACTGCTGTTTCAGGAGATCATACAACGGGGGCAGTTTTGGACTTTTTGTCAGAATAAGTAGCTCGAATGTTACATACAGGCATCTCAGGGTATGTGCTCAGAAGCTCCAAATCTGGGTCAATACTGATGTCTTGCATCAGTACTTTGTCGCCAATATCAAGATTGCTCACATCCACCTCTATCTTTTGAGGAATTTTCTCTGCCGGGCATAAGAACCTCAAACTTTTTCTCGCCTTGTTTAGATGACCACCTGTCATTTGCCACAGATAAAACAGTAACACTGTCACAAATTACAATGTCTTTAGCTAACTTTAACATTGTAAAAGAGAATTCTCTTTTTTTTTGTAGAGCTTTTGAAAAATGACTTGGGAGCACGCTATTGTTGACTGAGTAATGATCATGGTTAGTCTATGATATGCAGATATTGTCAACAGAACTTTGTGGTTAACAAAATACAAATCTATAAACTTTATAATCCATCTTACAAAATCCAAAATTGAAACAAAAAATGATCTCAAATATCTCGTCAAAAGCTAAATGGTTTTATGGCTACAAAGCACCATTTACACAAAGCACCTTTTTTTTCTAGGTACAAATGTTTGAATAGAGGAATGAATTGTTTGTTGTCATTTAAAAAAACAAACTCAATAAACCCCATTCTCAAAATGTCCATTGTACAAATTTATGCTCAACATCTAAGAAATTGGAACCGATTGCTGTAATTATGGGTCACTAATCACTATGATGCTTCCCATCAATGACTCTACAATATAAGCAGCTCAACATATATATTTACACACAACACACAATGACATAATTTACATAAATAGGGCGTCTATAAGACCACACATCACAAACTTTGATAAGAAAATATGCAGTGAGCATATAAATTTAGAATACAGTAAAAAAGAGAGTATATAAATGCCATCCATACATGCATACAGCTCATGAACAATGCGAGAGAACTTATGTACTCCGTATCATTCATTTATCAGACATGTTATACATGTCACACTAAATGCAGCTTATATTTGTGTGTGAATAAATCACTAGGCTAACTTAATCTTGTGTCCTAAACAATCTCATTAGGAAGGCATTAAGACATAGTTTTGCATGTGCTTAATACATAGACACAAGTTGTAGGCATGTTAGAGTTTTAATGGTGGCCTGAAAGACTACTATATAAAGATCATTACATCTTATGGTCAAGAAGCAACCTAATTTTTATCAATCCCATCGTTGATGGATAACCGATATTGTGACAAAAGGTGTTATGGTCCACAATAAATCAAACAAGGGAAGAAGATCAAAAACTTGCATGTTCATTTAACATCACAAATTCTGGTACGAATTGTATTGTGTGTAACGTAAAATTTTTGGTGTGTTCTACGAGACAACATATTTAAAACCCGTATCATTACCATCTTAGAGCTATAGTTACCTCCCTACGAGCAAGTCAAAACAAGGAAATGTACATTGAAGAATATCAAAAGACAAACCTTTCTTCACACCAGGGCAGATGTCTTCTCCTTTTAAAACAACAGGGATATCCACCTTCAATTTGGATCCATCTTCAGCCCACACAAAGACCAAATTCAGTATCTTCCCAGTCTCTTTGTGTGTGTGAATCTACATTGCCGGAAATTGGATGAGGAAAAGCATAAAACACCACAAATAAACACATTGCTTCTGATAAGATCGATCATCACTTGCCTTGATGGGAAGTACTCTCCCGGATTCTAGCAAACATGATGAGCCCGACCCGGCCCGGATCTGCAACGGAAATGTCGTGGAGCAAAAGAACGGGAGTTCGATGGAATCAATGATGGTCTTGATCTGCTTTCTCTCGGTTGTAAGAAGGCGTTTCCGGGAGACGGCGGCCGTCGCGGCGATTGATTTCGTGTCGTTAGGGTTTGTTAGGACGTAATTCTGCGAGAAGACGACGGCGGGGATCCGGCCCTGTGCTCGGTCCCTAGAGGAAACTCCGCTCCCTGTTGCCTCTCTTGGGATAGCCTGAATGGTGAAATACGACCGTCGGCTCGCCGCCTCCGTCGCGTTTCTTAAGCCGTGCCCGGCTGCAGCCACCGAACGCCACCACTTCGACATGGATTCGCCTTTCTCCCGGAGAAATAGAGCTGGCCCACTATGTAGCCGGAGAGACTCAGGTGAAAGAATGGGGTTCAGTCCAACACTACAAGGGTTTAAGGTTGCTACCTTTTTGGGCCTGTCCAGTGAGATTGGGCTTGTGTGCAATGAATAAGTGTATTTTATATTTCTTTTGTTTTCCATTTATCTTCTAAAATATTATTCACATGATCAGATTTAAGTCATTTTGCTTGTTTGTTTTTATTATTCATTTTATAAAATAATATAATTATGTCAATTCTTATCTTCTAGAACTTTTCATGTAATTTTTACTATATAATTTTTGTTTTTAAGTTTTAAACATATAATCAAATAAATTGAATTGAAATTGAAACCAGTCAAACCTTGCAATGTGTAATGAAGAAATATATGAGAGACGAAGGAAGTAGAAAACACAACTCAAATCTCACATTTTATCTCAATTGGATAAATTATTAGTGAAAAAGTATGATGCGATATGAGAGGCAAGAGAAAAAAAGGATAAATTGAATTTTTTAATAAAAAGTATTGGAACCATTTTGGGGAACAAATAAAAAAGGCAGTATTTTATAAAAATGTCAACCGTGCAGTGCACGGGTGTGATACTAGTATATACAAATATTTTATGGTAACATTTATATGTGAATGTCGATAAGAGGGCGAGATATCTCTAGAATGGTCTAGAGCATTATCCTTATTATATTTCCTATCGGTCTTGAGATAATCTTTTCATTTTACTAAAAAAAAATCTTAAAAGAGACATCTTCGGTGTCGCTGCTCATTGTCACTCTAAATTCATCTTAAACCAAATCTTAAGTATAAGATTTTCCAATTTAAAATATGATTTACATGTAACAATATTAGCTTCAATACATTTTTAATTATTAATATTAATTCTTGTAGATTTACTAAATTTTAGTTCATTTTAATAAAGATTAATTTGTGTATGTTATTGTTATTGTAGATTTACTAAATCTTATTGTTGCAATTTAAAATTATAATTCAAATTTAATTCGATTTAAATACAGTTTCATAATACGGAGTATACCGATTCGAGTAGCTAGATATCGGCTCGGATTGTTTTTTTTATTTTAGGGAGTTTTCAATTTAGATAAGTATGAAATATATTTCATAATTAAATACATAGGGGTAAACAAATGACCGAAATTTGAGTTATTGTGTAGCAACAACAGTTTTGGTTTAAAAGAATTACGCTTATGTATCCTTTATCCCCTACATATAAATTTGAGACTCTAATCATAAGAGTATGACATGTGCCATAATATGAAATATACATGTGGCAGTGACATATTGTGTGGGTTTTGATTTATGAGCTAAACTCCATTCAATAATATAGAGTACTTGACATTAGATTAAGCTTTTACTTTTCAATAAAATTCAAAATTATTAAAAATAAAAAAATTCAAGGAATTGGTATTATAATTACTCCCTCCGTCCACAAATAAACTTTACGTTTACTATTCACAGGGTCAAACTTTATTCACTTTGTTGGCCTATTTTCGTCACCTATTTGATAAAATAATATAGTCATGTCACCTCTAGTTTTGTAGATCTTTTGATATAGTTTTTTAATATGTAATTTTTATTTTTCAATTCTACACCATTTTTCATATAAAATGATTTGAAAATAACTTCAGTCAAACATCGTAACGCGCAATGTAAAGTTTATTTGTGGACGGAGGGAATATTAATTAAAATGCTCAGATATAATTCAAAGAATGTGTCATTGCATCCACTATCACCACTCAAATTTAAATACATACATGTTCAATGAGAATCAATATTACAATTAATTATATTATGCGGAGTAATAAATTTGCATTATAACTAATTTACTTTTTTTATAATTCATGATAAAAAATTATAGAATTCAATACTCAATTCGTCATAGAGTATTTGTCTACTTTCATTTTTACACACCATCCAATACACTTATTTGATGAGTCAAAGTGCTTAAATGAACAATTCCAAAAGTCAAAAGTAGACGAATATAGCGAGACGAAGGGAGTATAAAAGATGAAACTATAAATAATTTTTTTGGGAACGAAGTATAATTTGAATTTATCCACCTCGTATAAGATAGAAAAACATCTAAAATAGCTCCCCAGTGCACCCATATGATTTAGAAAATTGGTACCAATATCCTCTATATTTTCAAAATTTATATTTAAACTCCCCGTGGTTTCAAAACATTGCATGCACACCTCTTCTGGTGCCTAATTTCTAAATCATAGGGGACACTCGTACTCATTTCTTATTTTTCATTTATTATTTTATTTTTAACTCTTTTTTATCTCTTTTTTTCCTATGAAAGTTTTTTTAAATTTCTTTTCAATTTTTTTATATTGTTTTTTAAAATTCAAAATAAATTGTGTTTGAAATACAAATAAAAATTTACATATACTCTATTTATCTCAAATTAAACATTTTTCACTTTTGGTTTCTAGAATTTTTTTGGTAAGTTCAAAAAATATCCAGAGTAAAAAAATTAAAAATAACACATGGAAAAACGAACAGAAAAAAATTGAAACATGCAAAAAAGGCATACGAAAACGAATTTTTTAAATGCCTAAAAAGGTCTTTGGAATTGGGACCATTAAGGTTCTTCACTTGAAAATGATCATAGGAGGTATGTGTGCAACATTTTGAAACTGTGAGGACTTTAGAAATAAGTTTTGAAAATAAGAGAGGTATTGATGCCTATTTTCCAAACTATGGAGGGTATTGATACTATTTGGCTTAGAAAAACACGTGTATTCTTTCTTTTAAAAATAGAAAGTGAAAATGTAAATGGAGTTTGAGACAATGGAAATGAAAAAAATTGTGTTATAATGGTACTAAGATGGTGTTTGAGAGTGATTCAAGCGTGGATGAAGTAATTTTACGGGAGCTGAAAACAAAAGTATTTTATATTTATTTCTGTGAAACAATATTTTATGTACAAAATAATGGTGTAAAAGCGCTGACGTGTCAAATAGAACAAAACAACTATCACATGGGACAAAAGCTAAAATCTTAAAATGTGATTGTGAATCTTATCATTTTCTAAGAGTGTATTATTGAATATCTTTATTTTTATAATGTCTAACTCATTCATCCTTGAGTATTTTTCTATTTTTTATTTTTTTGATCAAAATTAGTAAATTTTAATTGCAAATTAAATAAAAATGATATTAAATATTAATACAAATTTTTTAGATTTATTATATTAGTTATTTTTAAAATATTATTTTATCTAATAAATATACAATGTATATTTTATTTAATTATAGATCAAAGATTGAAAATAATTGATCACAAAAATTCAAAACTGAACAAAAACTCAGAAACAGAGGGAATAATACATATAATGATTTTATATATTAAGATTCATAAAATTTCATAAAATAGGTATGAACTTGTGAAAACATTTTTTTAGTGAAAATATAGATGATAAACCATTGAAAATAGAGAAGAAATGAAAACATTTTTAGTGATATGATAAAGAGTAAATTCTATAATTGGTCCTTTATAACAGGGGATTTCCTTATTTAGTCTTCTATTATCAAATATTATCCCAGTGGTCCTTCTTTTATGGGTACCTTTCCACAAATAGTCCTTTTTCTGATCTTCTATCATGTTGGTGTTAATTTGAGGGCTAAAACTGTAATTTCACAATGATAATATATCTTTTTTGTCATACACAATTCCAAAGGCTGTTCCGTTTGCGTCATTTGTGAATTACAGTCGCTTTTTACGACAACGATAGTCTACAAATGTGATCTTTCGTCAGAATCCTAGCCCACAATCATAGTCATTATTTTTGTGTTATCCGCTTAACCAATATCAGAACACGTTACTAGACATAATGTTGATGTCAAATTATACTTTTAGCCTTTAAATTAACACCAACACGGCAGAAGATAAAAAAAGAACCATTTGTGGAAAGGTATCCTTAAAAAAGGACTACGGGGGTAATATTTGATAATAAAGGACTAAATATGGAAATCTTCATATTATAAAAGACCAATTATGAAATTTATTCTATGATAAACTATTGCCATTGCCCATTGTGTCGCAGTGTCGGTGACAACATATCACATGGGCGCCTATCGTTTTCTACTATGCGATCTTCATCTTGTGGATCTTTGGAATATTATTTGGATAAAATTATTTGTATCTCAAAGTCTTCTACTATACCTTATTTATACACCGTAGTCCTGCACTAACATTTTGTATATGTGTAATGTTAAATTTTGTTAACGCACTAATACTTTGTGTCAGTATAAATTTTTATTAACATACTAACACTTTGTGTCAGTGTGAACAATCGAAATGTTGGTGTACACCTTTTGTGTAAGTTTAAATTACAAATTTTGGTGTAAGTATTGCATGATCCTTATAATTTTAATTTAATTTCTACATTAAATAACCAACTAAATTGCAGAGTATTAAATGCTCCTCATTTTGTTATATTTTTAAAATTACTCCGTGTTTAATTTAAATGCTTTTAAATTTTTTTTTTGAAAATTAATGCTATAAAATTAAAGAAAATACATGTCCATCTGTCCCAATTACACAATTTGAAAAAGTTCTAGAAAACAAGATGTATCAAAAAATTTTTATTTATTAAATGAACAATGAATACATATGAGTAAACAAACATTATTAGGAGGCTAGAATAATAATAGTACAAATAATTTTGGGACAAAAAGACTATATATTCCGTATAATTTTATTAAAATTTTACAAAATAAAATACGACAAAAATATATACTATTTCTGTCCTTAAGTATTTGTCCAGTTTTGATTTATTTCGATCAACAGTTTTCAACTTTTGACCTATAATTAAATAAAATATACTTTGTATATTGTATACTCCGTATTAATTAAATAAAATAATATTTTGAAAATATTTGATATAATAAATCTAATAAAACTATTTTTATATCAATATTTAATGTCATTTTTATTTAATTTAAGATTAAAGTTTAACAATTTTACCCAAAAAAGTTAAAAGTGGATAAACCAAAGGAGTATTTCAAAAGATGATGTAGGAATATTATTTTACCGAAAAGAAGGAATGAAAATAAGGAAAAGATGATAGCCGAAAGTTTGACTCTAAGCAAAGTTTGGCTTTATAAAGAATACTCCATACTCCATAATAACTTGGGGAGAAAAAGGATTAGATTTATGGAGTATGTTCGCCATATGTAGGGTTAGTTGGAGTCAGTCATAATGATATATATAAATGCAGAAACTGAAATAATGGAAAAAGAGGATTAAATCTCAGTTATTCCGTTATTCCTCCCGGTTTTATAGCTCAGAAGATATTGATCCAAGATTGAGTCCACATTCTTCAAGGAATCGGCAGCGAAGAGGGCGAAAATGGCGTTGAGACATTTGGGGATTGCGATTTCTATTTTGATTTTGTGGAACCCATCGTCGTCGTCGTCTGTGGTGAAGGCCGAGGATGACTACAAGTTCTTCACTTGGACTGCGACCTATGGAACTGCTTCTCCCCTAGGCGTTCCTCAACAGGTTTTCTTCTCAGTGCTCTTCAGTTTTAGGCCTTGTTTGCTTAAGCAATTTGCTCTTTTTTTGGTCTGCATTTTGGCCTGAAAGAAGGTTTTTGATGCTCAAAATGCTCATTTGAGGTGTTATGTAATTTCACATTTTATATTAGTAGAATTTAGAAGTAGAGAAAAGTGCACCGTTTATCCCCAAACTCTTCGAAAATAGCACGATTTTCCCATGAACATTAAAAAGTGCATCGTTTACCCTCAAACTCTTCGAAAATAGCACAATTTACTCCTTAACATTAAAAAGTGCACCAAGTACCTCTGAACAATTTAAAACGTTACATAGTTGCTCCTAAAATGCTAGATAGAGAGTGCATTGCTCCTAGGCACGAAAATTGCGAGTATGATTATTTGGCCCTTGTGAACTCTTTTTTTAACAGCCCTAACAGCCAGCGAACTTTTTTTTAAAAAAAAAGAGCTTCCATACACATCAATGTAGTATCTGTTCAATTTTATAATTTAACCTCTTAAGTGTAGAGGTGGGGCTTGAAAAATGGATGTGGAGAATTTTGGGTTGGCTTTCTTGCCACTACGCCAACATGCTTCCAATACAACTAGCCAAACTTTATGATACACTATTTGCAAGTCCCTTCGTCTTAAAGAGATGCACAGAGTTCTTGTCTATGGACAATTTTTAATAAAGTGAAAATGGTGTAATTGAGATTTATGAAATGCAGAGACATACATTAAGAAACACATACATAGTACTTTGTATTGTTTTACGTATATGGAAACAAGTAAAGTAAGGGGCGATTTCATTTTTAGTACTATTGAATTCAGTTCAATTCAATGAATTTTAGTTCATTGGACCGGTCGAGAAAGAAAAAAAACAGAAAAGCTTTTTGAAAGAGAGGGAGCATCTGCCGATTGTTGTTTGACAAACATGCCCTTCATGCTTGTTTATGAGAGTGCGGAGACAAACAATAAGAAGCACATATGTAGGACTTTGTATTGTTTTACGTATATGGAAACATGTACATTAAGGGGCGGTTTCATTTTTAGTACTATTGAATTCAGTTTAGCACCATTCAGTTCAATTCAATTCAATGAATTTTTGTTCATTGGACCGGTCAAAAAAGGAAAAAAACAGAAAAGCTTTTAGAAAGAGAGGGAGCATCTGCCGATTGTTGTTTGACAAACGTGCCCTTCATGTTTGTTTTCTTGATTGTGGTCACTGTGTGTTAACTTTGTGTTTGTAAAGAGTATTGATGATTGAATGACGTGAACTTGCAGGTGATACTCATTAATGGTCAATTTCCAGGCCCAAGCTTAGATGTGGTCACTAATGACAATATCATCCTCAACCTCATCAATAAGTTGGAGCAGCCACTCCTCTTGACATGGTATATCCCTCCCTCCCTCTTTTTACTCTTACAGTTCACAAGAGTGACAAGACTGAATCTTTGACAATTAACCCACATTTTGCTTAGTCAGTGTTTCGTACAGGGGACGTTCATTTTCAATGAAATTGAATTTTCATGATAACAGTAACGATGCATCTTTTGTGCATTTTATCGGCTAGAATATTAATGATTTCCCTCAAAAGTTTGCTAGGCAAAATATTGTGGGTGTTTTGTCTAAAACCCCAAATCCTACTAATATCATTTTATATCTTATCATCTTTTTTCGAAAAATCAACTATGACTGTTTGACAAAATATCGGTAGATGTAGTCATCTTTTTAAGGGTAATTTGGTAATCGGAAAAATATCAGTAGACGTAGTCATCCCCCTTTGGCACTATACTTTATTTTTATTTAGTTTGGGTTTTTGTTTGGGACCTCAATCGGTACCCTATTGGAGATGCTCTTAGTGTTGAATAAATTTAGATAATTCTTTGACACTACTTTTTAGTTTCTACACCATTGATAGACCAAACTCAATGTGGTTGAGACAATGGTGGTCGTGATGGTGATGATAATGACTTAAATTTTAAACATTGCTTAGGAATGGAATCAAGCAGAGGAAGAACTCATGGCAAGATGGAGTTTTAGGGACCAATTGCCCCATCCCACCAAATTCAAACTACACATACAAGTTTCAAACTAAAGATCAGATTGGTAGCTACACATACTTCCCATCAACTTTCATGCACAAAGCCGCAGGTGGTTTCGGAGCACTCAATGTTCACGCCAGATCAGTCATTCCGGTTCCTTATGCAAAACCTGATGGAGATTTCAGTTTACTTATTGGTGATTGGCACAAGACTAGTCACAAGGTTTGTATAAGAACATGACTTCATACAATAACCTAGGAAACATTCCTTGTTGTTAAGAGTCCCACATCAAAATGTTTGAAAGAGAAGTTCAAGAAACATTGGATTATACTAACTAACCAATTGGACTCAATCTTTTAGTATAGTTTGATTCAGTCATTTGGCATAGAGTGTTTCTCTCTAGTTGAATGGGATGTTGAAATAAGCCCAACAGCGTATAAGAGCTTGGACATTGAAATACTTCATTGTTTGGCACTGAACAGGAACTGCAACAAATTTTGGATTCAGGAAAATCTCTGCCCTTCCCTGATGGCCTACTTATAAACGGGAAGAGTCGGTCTACTTTTAGCGTAAATCAAGGTTTACCCTGAGAATGATAACACCTCAGTAAATTTTTTTTTCCTCCCTCAAGTGAAATATGTTTAACTGTCTCACCTACTTTTCAGGCAAGACTTACATGTTCAGAATCTCAAATGTGGGGCTGTCAACATCCATAAACTTTAGAATTCAAGGCCACAAAATGAAGCTAGTCGAGGTTGAAGGGTCCCACGTTGTCCAGAACTTTTATGATGCTCTTGATGTGCACGTCGGTCAATCTCTTTCTGTTCTTGTCACTTTGGATCAGCCACCCAAGGACTATTTCGTCATTGCGTCGACACGGTTCACTCAACGAGTTCTTAACTCAGTTTCTGTGCTGCACTACACAAACTCTCGCTCAGCTGTTTCTGGACCAGTGCCAGATGCCCCGGCTGGCGAAGTGCAATGGTCTTTGGCCCAAGCAAGATCATTTAGGTACCCATCATTCACCATATTGCCATGAAGTGCCCTTTTCTGAGGCCATTTTTGCTTGAATCTATTGATCTTTATAAAAAAAAAGGAAAATGCTGTCAAATCTTACATATATGTCAATGTTTCTATTGAAGGTGGAACTTGACAGCGAATGCTGCGAGGCCCAACCCTCAGGGCTCATTCCACTATGGAACTATTACTCCTTCAACAACGATTTTGCTGGCCAATTCAGCGCCAGTAATTGGTGGGAAGCAGAGATATGCTGTCAATGGAGTGTCTTACATAGACCCAGACACCCCTCTCAAGCTTGCTGATTACTTCAACATCCCCGGAGTCTTCAATCTCAATGCCATCAAGAGTTCTCCTTCTGCCAGTGCCACCCTTGCTACGTCTGTGCTTCCAACTTCTCTTCATCAGTTTGTTGAAATCGTATTCCAAAATGACGAGAACGCCCTGCAGTCTTGGCACCTGGATGGCTATGATTTCTGGGTCGTAGGGTAAGTAACTCAACATCTTATTACATCACGTGAAATAGAACAACAAGCGAATGCTCCCTCTGCCCAAAATAACTATCTATTATAACTTTCTTGATACATTAAGAATCAAATGAATGTAGACATAACTCTTGTCCACATTCATTGAAAATCTAATGTATCTAAAAATCACCGTAGACAGTTATTTAGGAATGGAGCAAGTAATGAATCATCCGTATACGGTAAATAATCTTCCAGTTGCCAACCATCCACAGATTTGGCTCTGGAAAATGGACGGATGCTAGTAGAAAGAGCTACAATCTTGTTGATGCTCTTACAAGACACACAACACAGGTAATTTGAGCACAAACCCACCTCAGAAAACTAACCATTGCTACCTGCACAAACTAGTCTTACACAATTTGTATTTTCACAAGGTTTATCCAGGATCATGGAGTGCAATACTGGTGTCATTGGACAACCAAGGAATGTGGAATCTGAGGTCTGCAATATGGGATAGGCGTTACCTAGGGCAGCAGCTGTATCTAAGGGTGTACAACTCGGTTCAGAATTTCGCAAACGAATATGATATACCTTCTAATGCTCTTCTTTGTGGGAGAGCTGTTGGGCATCGACATTAGAAGAACGAGTGATGGTGGTTTGTTTTTTGGGTGACCATTCATTTCATTCTGGTGCTTGGATATAATATTTCTCATGTACTTTGAATATCTCAGATACAGATGAGTGATTTTAAAAACCAACTTAATTTTTTGGGATCATTGAAGTATTGATACCTGGGAAATTATTAGTTTGTAGTGCTTAATATGAAACCCACGCACCCTGAAATGTTTGTAGTGGCACACACTATGTTCATTAGGTAAGCCTGCTATGGTGAATGGTGGTGCCCCCCACTCCCTCTTACGAGTACTAATATAAGTTTTTTTTATATAGATTCAACATCTTCTATTACAACAATTCACCATATTTGTGGGGTTTATGTAATTTTCATCTTTAAAACAACATTTTACCTATAACAACCACATAACTACTCGATGCATACTTTGCAAAATGGGGAATTTACCTATTAAAAAAACATAATGATTTTTCCAATGTAGCATCATATGTTTTTATTTTCTAATGCAATATTAATGTTCACTGTCTACTGGTCATTGTTCAAATAAATGTTCAAATAAAGAGTAGTCCTATTTCTGTCCACGTTGCACGGAGTCAAAAGACTGATATACCCTCCAATTAAATCGTTAATGAACAAAAAAGGAAAAAGATGCGTTGTTTTACGGAGAAGCGCGAAAGTAAAGGCGCACCGTAGGTGATACGTTGCACCGCACGAGTTACCATATCTGTCTCTACTTCTCCTGCATGCTGATATGAATGGGTAAAACAGAATAGAGTGAACTTTAAGTTTCTTTTAAACAAAATTGTGATGTATATCAGTATAAAAATATTTTTTTTAAATTTATCGATCTAGCTAGTTGAGATCTTTCACAATTTTATTTCATTGTACTCATATTCAATATAAACTGAGAGTAATTTAAGCTCAAAATTTATCGAGTTTGACTCATAAAAATCAAGCTGAACAAATACAATGAGACGGAGATCGATCGTACTCCTAATTAATACGGAGTAAATAATTAATTAAACAATACAATAATCTAAAATCATACAAAAAAACAACATTGGACAAACAATATTTGTGTGTGGATCGTATATTCGTATTCAAAGCCATTTGTGTAGGCTCATAGCACGCAGGCAAACACGCATGCACAAATCACTATAGAATTGGTGGAGATGATAAGGACGCATCCCGGTGTAATTAACAACAAACAAATAAATAATGCGGCGCGCAAAAGATCAAAATACATAAAAAGTTAAAAACATTTTACAGTAAAAATTACTCCGTACCTGTTTCACCTGGGGATGAAATACAGACATTTATGTTTTCCAATTTCCATACTTATATAATACAGTATATAAACACCATCTGCAAGCTTAATAATGCATTAAATCGTAGCTTTCTTATTCAATTAATATATTTAAAGATTATTATTATTATAATTATTAACCTTAAGATTTTTTTTTTAAATGAGAGGGAACTACTTGTGGAGAAGCATTAAAAAAATGGATGGTCTTTTATTATGGTGTTGCCTGGGCATTATTATTATTTTTATTTTCCCAATGCCAATGAAAGCAGAAGACCCATATAGGTTTTATAACTGGGTTGTGGAGTATGGAACTATTTCTCCTCTTGGCGTCAACCAAACGGTAATTATTTTACACCCTTAGTCCCAGTGTATTTGTTGACTTTTTTGAGTCAATCTGGAAATATTTTGAGATTTAATTAAACGAAAATCGTAATGTATTTTAACATAAAAATGATTTTATTAAATTTATCGTAGTGAGAACTTTCAAAATTGTATTTAATTATACTAATATGCAATATAAATTGAGAGTAATTGGAGTTCAAAGTTTATCCATTTTGACTCGTAAAAATCAAACTGGACAAATACACTGGGACGGAGGTAGTATTATTTACGGAGTATTATTATTACTAATAATAATTATAGTATTATTATTATTATTATGAATTATACTCTTCGTATACAATTTACATACGAGTATATATGCTCTTTGATTAATTTGTTAAGTGATCGGCGACACATAGGGGATCCTGATAAATGGGCAATTTCCGGGACCGGAAGTTAACGTCGTTACTAATGACAACGTTATCGTTAATGTGTTTAATCATTTAGATGAGCCTATACTTTTCACATGGTGAGTTAATTAATTTCCTTTATTTTCTATTTTATAAAATATAAATTTTGTATATTATCCAAATATATTTAATTCCTAGTAATAATATATAATGCGATATAAATATATATTCAGGAACGGGATAAAGCAGAGAAGGAGCTCGTGGACAGACGGAGTCCCGGGGACAAACTGTCCCATTCTTCCAAACACAAACTGGACATATAACATGCAGATGAAAGATCAAATTGGGACTTACACTTATTTTCTCTCAACTCAGTTGCAAAGGGCAGTCGGCGGGTATGGTGCCCTAAACATAGGACGCAGGTCCGTTATTCCCATTCCCTACGCGGAGCCTTCCGCCAATTTCACTATCCTTGTCAGCGACTGGTGGACCACCGACCACAAGGTTAGTGCGAGTGTCAATAAAACTACTCCTATAAAATCTTGCATGTTTGAAAAACAAACGCGTCTTTAAAATGAGTAATTTTAATGTTATTTTCTAATTACAACTCATTTATCCTATACATGTCATCACATTCTATTATAAAGTAAGAGCGAAATTAGAAACTAACACCTAAATTTGTCATTTTAAGGATGCGTCTTTTTTCAAAAGGGAATAGTTTTATTGGACGGAGGGAGTATTTCAATAAAAAATTAATTATTAAAAATTAATTGGACATCTTTGAAATGTCCAGTTAAAAAAATCTTGTAATTAAAGACATTCAAAAGAGTAACAAGCCAAAAACACAATTCTAGCATGACCAATTTGAGAATTTGAATAATCAAAGAGATTCAACATCATAGTCTTGCATTTTAATGACCTCCCGACACATATCACATGTCTTAAATTATGCTCTAGTTCATATTACATTCAATTTCTAAATTTCTTGGAAATATAATATAATCAAAATTTGGGAATTAAGAATGTAAATGAATGAAAGATACTCCGTACAATATAGGGCATGAGAATTGAGACATAAGTAATTAGAAATACAAAATTGGGATGTTGAGTACGAGATAAATGCATTTTTCAACAAATTCAAAGTTTTAATTACATTTAAGAATTATTTTCAAAATAAATTTTTTTGTAATGATGACTTAAAAAGTATTACAAGGAGCAAAAACATATTTAACCTTTATATTTATTTAATTTGGGAATGTAATAATTTTTTATGTTGGTCGAATTCCGTTAATTACTAACACAGGTGAATTAAATCCATATACTCCTTTATCTGAGAAACTATAAATCAATTCTTTAAAAATGTGATACTAATATAGTTGACTTTCTAATTCCACAATTTTATAATGGCTCTGTCCGCAATTAAATTGTCTGTTTACTATTTATATGATAGTAAAATAACTTTTTGTTCATGAAATGGCCTCAAGGTACTACGAAGACTACTTGACATCGGAAAGCCTTTCCCACCCCCCAATGGCCTTCTCATCAATGGACTCCCTAACAATCGAGTCGCCTTCACCGCCAATAAAGGTCTTTAATTTCTTTGTTCACAACTAGTCTCACACCATGTGTTGGTTCAATGAAGTTGAAAGGAAAAAAGAATAAAAAATAATAGGAAAACAAATCTTGCTTGGATATAGAGGAAAAGAAAAAAAGCATGAAAAACAAAGAAAATGAAAGTACAAAATAAACTACAAATAGAGAAAGTGTGTTCATTCATTTTGGCGAGGAAAGAAACCTTTTTGGTATTTTCTTTTCTTTTTCTTCCTAATTTATTGAACCAAACATCGTGTAAAGCCATCAGAGATGTTTTTAGATCATCTTTTAAATATAGTCCTTTCTATTCACTTGCAGGAAAAACATACATGTTTAGGGTTTCAAACATTGGCATGACAACGTCAATCAACTTTAGAATCCAAGACCATAATTTGCAACTAGTGGAAGTTGAAGGTGCACACACGGTACAAAACGTGTATGACTCATTTGACATCCACGTTGGTCAGTCTGTGGCGTTTTTGGTAACTCTAAACGCCACAAACGTTAAGGACTACTACGTGGTCGCTTCAAGCCGTTTTGAAAGTTCCCTACTGAATGCAACCGCAACACTTCACTATAATGGTTCCACGATGAAAGTCTCCGGGCCATTGCCCAATCCACCAAATGGTCAATATCCCTGGTCAATGAATCAAGCCAAAAGTATAAGGTAACACTTGAATGTATATATGTTTTTGTCCAACAAAGCAAAATATTGAGAATGAAGATATAACACAATTAATTTCACATTGGACTTAGGTGTCAGACAGAAAAGGTGCAGTGTTACTTTCGTTTCTAAGATCACATAATTTTAATAAGTTTAAGAAATAACACTATTTAACATTTAATTGGATTTGGGTACGTAGGTGGAATTTGACGGCGAATGCGGCAAGGCCGAATCCACAAGGATCGTTCCATTACGGGACGATCCCTATAACGAGGACGTGGGTGTTAGCCAACTCTAAAGAAAATATAAACGGGACAACACGTTATGCCATCAATAAGGTCTCTTACGTTGATCCACTCACACCATTAAAGCTTGCCGACTGGAAAAACATCTCTGGAGTTTTCAAGTTGAATGAAATCAAAGATATTCCTCCGACCAACACCAGCAAGACCGCCGTTCGCGGTGTTGGTGTCTTTGGTCTTCAACTTCATGACTTTGTGGAAATTATTTTCCAGAATTCCGAAGATACCCTTCAATCTTATCACCTTGATGGCCAAGATTTTTGGCCCGTTGGGTATGAATTCTAACTATTATATACTCCATTCATCCTAAAATTGATCATCATATTTACTAATCTATTCCCTCCGTAATTTTTGTTCGTCTGTGTGCCTTATTTAGAACCTGTGGCGTCATTTTCAATATGATAAATTATTTTTAATTTCTATGCCATTTTATAAAATAAAATAAACTTAAAACCTCTTTTGTACATGGTTCAACGAGTGTAATTATATTATGAGACGAATTTGACTATGTACTTCATCATTATACTTCACACCTTGTGATTAGTCTTGAAATTAAATTAATGATAGATCTCATAATTATTACTCCGTATAATTATAATATTGTTTGTGTGATAATTCATTTTAAGGTATGAGATGGGTGTGTGGACGAATACGTCTAGACAAAAATACAATCTAGTTGATGCCACAACTAGATACACAGTACAGGTAATATTTAAATAAGTAATTATTCATTATATATATATATATATATATTATATATATATATATATATATATATATATATATATATACATATATAAACTTATCTTGTGAATGCCAATCTTCTTAATAATACAATATTGTAGGTGTATCCAAAATCTTGGAGTGCCATATTGGTGTCCTTAGACAACAAAGGGATGTGGAATCTAAGGTCAGCAGTTTGGGCAAGGCATTATTTGGGACAACAAGTGTATCTTAAAGTGTGGAATAACGAGCACAGTTTGTTCACTGAAATTGATATGCCACCCAATACTTTAATGTGTGGCTTGGCTAAAGCTGGTTCTAGAATTCATACACTGAAGCAAGCAAGGGTGGACCAGATGGAGGCACCATGACTGAATTATTATAAAATTTAATTAAGAAAGAAAATGTATATATATCTGTCTTATTTAATTTAAAAATATTGTTTATTACTTGGTATGATTTATGTGTGTGTGTGTATATATATATATATATCACTAAAGGGTATGTATAATAAAAGACATAATGCAAATCATAATACATTGGTTCTTTCATACAATATATATCTCCAAGCTAAGGAGACATTACGAGTACAATACAAAAAATACAAGCTAAATTAAAACAAAAGAAAGTTAATTAGATAGCCAACATTAGCAAAAAAAGCCAAGCAGATGAAGCCCAAATCGGCAAATCTGAATAATGACGAAAAATTCAGCCAGTCTTAAAGAATCATTCGCCCCTCATCAGAAATGGAATCCTTAAGTTTCGAAAATTCAAATGTGATCCACTTGTTACTCAAAAGAAGGCTTTCAAAGTCCCTGCTTGCTAATTACCTTCTTAAGAAGGTAAGGAGTAAAATAGAAGTAAAATATCGACTAAAACCTAAAATAAGAGTTAAAAGTTAAAATTTTCAAAATAAGAGTTAATTGGCAGACAAATCTTCTGTACATTTCTCGCATAGCTCAATCCCCACACGCCGCTCCTTTTGCTCATCTGCTATAGTTCCAAAGAAAAAAGAAAATAATTCATCAACAGTGCTCCACCCCAAACTTGTTGCCAATGCCGATGCCCACTACCTCTGACGCTGATGCGCCCCAGCCGTTGCCACCGCCATGTCCCTGCCAAGCCCTGCTTCGTCGCTGTTCTGCCACTGCTGTCAAAATTCACCATTGCCGCTGTTGATTTTTCAACGTCACTACCGACATCACTAATCTCTGTCATTTTCGCCCCCACTAACATCAAAATTTGCATCGTCATCGTCGCAGTGTAACATTAACTTTTAATACGGTGTCAAAGAAAGACATAATGGGAAACATGACACATCAGAATATGTGAGAAGAGTGGCTAAGGCGTAAAATCTCGTTTCCCAATAGGCATGCCTCTTAAATGCATTAAATGTACTGCACTTTTGGTTCGTGGCTCAATAAATCTCTCTTTTAGGGAATCATTTATATTATTTAGCCTTTATTACTCCATGAGTATCAAAGAATTAACACCTCAACTGTAAAACTCATTTCCCCAATTGAATCCATTTTCTTCTACACAGTCGGATATCCAAGAATCAATACCCAACCCGTGCCCAATAACTTTAAGCTAGAAAATGCAGAAAACTGCTCTTGGGTACCCCATATTTTGAGAAACTAACTGCCAGGTACCTCACATTTTCAAAATATACTCCGAGGCTTCTATTTTGAGAAACTAACTATCGGGTACCTCACATTTTTAAAATATACTCCGAGGTACCCTCTATTTTGAGAAATTTAACTATCGGGTACCTCACATTTTTAAAATATATTCTAGGATATCTCCAAATATACATTTTACGCCATTAATTTTAAGAAATAGGGGTTTGGAATTTTAAAAGTAACCAAGATCTTTTTAATTTGAAGAAAATTGTACTCAATACTTTTAAAATTGAGTATTCAATTTTCTTCAAAGTAAAAAGATCTTGGTTTTTTTAAAATTCCAAACTCCTATTTCTTAAAATTAATGGCGTAAAATTAATGTATATTTGGAGGTATCCTGGAGTATATTTTAAAACTGTGAGGTACCCGATAGTTAGTTTCTCAAAATAGAGGGTACCTACATTTTAAAAATGTGAAGTACCCGATAGTTAGTTTCTCAAAAATAAAAAATATCTCGAAATATGAGTAGTTTTTGTTGAAAATGTACTGTTCATCTTTCCCCCTCACTTAGCTTCACTTTGAGATTTAGAAAAGAAAGCAATGTGAGTCCGTCATCAAATGCTTGTGTGGATAAGAAATTCAAGACTAAAGGCGAGGTTAGAGATTTGAATTGCCACTCCCAAGTAGAGAACCATAATACCAAAAAAAAAAAGAAAGAAAGAAAAAAAAGAACGAATCTTTCTTCTGAGGATGAGGAATCCAAATTCGCACCTGAATCTGGGGTGCACATTGGATTTCCTATCCGTGTTCCTACTGATTCTTAATTTGTTGTTTCTATGCTCGTCATCTTCACTGTCGTTGCAAGAATCGGAAGCTATAGACTCCATTCTGAGACTCCAGGACAGGAAAAGACCGTCCCCTTCAGTTCAAGAATCCGCAGCCAAGGGTGTTCTTCAAAGACTGCTTCCCAACCAACTGAGGAATTTTGAGCTCAAAATTGTGTCCAAGGTAGTAAAGCTCGCTGCCATTTCCTACCTGTAACACTATGTTTGGTTCAAGGAATTCCATAGGGAAAATAAATTTTCATGTTTGGTTAGAAAGGAAAAGAGAGTAAACCATTTTCTCTTCATTTCTTTTCAAAATCTTTGAACCAAACATAGTGTATGATCCCTATTATCTTCTTCCCCTGGAATCCTCATCCATGGTTCTTCTTTGAATAGGCACACCCCCAGAGGAGGGTGGCTTAGTTTGTGTTTGGATTAAGTTTGATAAAATCTCATTTGCTGAAAGCCCATTCAGTAATGTTAGTTTGCTAAAAGTGGGTTGATGTCTGTGTTTGGATATACTTTTCTTAAAAGTCAGTTTACTAAACTCATATTTGCTTTGAGATTTGATCTCTGTTCAACTTTCGAAAAGCAACATAAGCTGGGCTGGTGAAAACACTTCACATTTCAAATGGACATTCAGAATATTCTTTTGTTTTAGAGCCTCAAAAAACACTTTTGGCTTTTGGAATGGTGAAACCGGAATGCCAAAACTTATTTTGTGTTTTAGATCACATGTCTTTAGGAATAAAATACCATCTACTGGGCGGCATATTGAATTCACTTAAATTCACGATATTGTTCATTGGTCAGCAATCATTCCCATTAATGCATATTTTTACTAGTTTTCTTTGAAGAAGATACAATTACTCTTAACTACCCTCCATTATGTAACACTACCATTCAATTCAACTGTTCAACTACACTTCTCAAATTTTGTATCACAATATTTCTAGTTCATTGTCATTGTTAAGTTGTAATTGTTATTTGGTTGCGTAGGATTGATATTATTCTTATAGCTATATGCTTGAAAGCTGATGGGAAATTGTAGGACGCTTATGGTGGGAAAAGCTGCTTTAGAATAACCAATTACAAGAGCTTAAGTGGAGATTCGCCTAAGATATTGTATGCAGTTTCTTCCTTTTATTTGTCTTATAAGTACTCTAGGCATCTAAAGCAGGCTCATTTGGTGTGTGATGTCCTCAATATTCTAATAAGTACTTTGTATTAGCTAATCATTTCTAAGTGTGTGGTAAACAAGTCGCCAAGAAAATGGAAGACTTAGGAAGCAACATACCAATATCTTAAGGTGCTTCATATATCTGTGTGCGCGCGTATGTATGTATGTATTTATGTATGTGTGTTGCATGTATGCATGCATGTATGTATTGTAACAAAATGCAGTGATACAGCTGGATCTTGGCTTATTGAAATATTTTCTTGGTATTGAAGTAACATGGAATAACACAATCTGCATGTGAGAGAACAAGGAGTTAATTGTGATTTTTTTTATAAAAGATATAGAAAGACGTGATTCTATAGATATGTGAAGTTGTGAACTTAGAACTTAAGATGAACAATTATGTGATTTGTTTACTAAAAAACACTAAGTGAGACTCAGGTTTAGTATCATTGTAACAAGTTGTGCATGATAAATATATATGCTCCAACTTAAGGGAAAATGCCAGATAATAGTTGTAATTTGTAAAGAGTGTGGTTGTGTTAGAGTATTCCCAAAAAACTAGCAAAAAAAAGACTGACTAAGACCTATGGCTGCTTCATACCGTAAATATTTATTTGTATATTCATTATGTAAGATTACAATAATATGTTCATTGTCAATCGCTTTCAACACCCTGTCATATTTAAAGATAGAATTATACGTCAGGCGTGAAGAGGGACTGTACCCAATTGTGAGTTCTAGTGTTATCCTCAAACCTTTTGTATAAACATATTGCATTTTGTAACATTTGAATTCTGTTATTTTATGCACTATTATCCACATAACCTTGATACTTGCGGTTTGAGTCTGCATCATATATTATAATGTGAACTTCAAATTTAGTTCAGAGTTTAAGGTTATTAAACACAAGGACATCTTAGATTCTTCAGTACACCGTTCCCTTTTTCTTTTAGACTCTCCAGCTAGGCATGCATTTGGGCGGTTATTAATAATCACTTTCTCATGTTCTTATTGCAAATAGTATTACTCTCAATTTGTATTGCATATTAATACAATGAAATCAAATTTTGAAAGTTCTCAACAAGATAAATCTAATATAATCATTTTTATACTAATATACATTACAATTTTTATTTGATTGAGGTCCAATGTTCATCCAAATTGACTCAAAACAGTCAAATTAGACAAACACACTGGGACGGTGGGAGTAGTTGCTTATGCAAACTTTCTTAAACATGCAGAAACACTGACTTCTGAACCTTTTTCTTGGTTTTGTTTCCAAGGATACAAGGAACTACAGCAATCGAAATCACATCAGGCCTCCATTGGTACCTAAAGTATTGGTGTGGTGCTCATATTTCATGGGAAAAAACTGGAGGCATACAGATAGACTCAGTACCCAATCCAGGATTACTACCTTCTGTAGATAAAGAGGGTGTGATGATTCAACGGCCAATACCATGGCATTACTACCAAAATGTTGTCACCTCAAGCTGTAAGTTGTAACATTTTTACTCGCCGAGTGGATGTTTAAGAGCACGTGACAACGTAAATGCAAAAAGATCACACATCGCACGTGAGGCTGTGTGTTTAGACCCCACTTCCGAGTGGGACCTGCTAGCCATTGTTGGGTATATTTCGTTTGGTTTATTAGAAAGGGCCTTGTGCATTTGGCTCCACATTGATTTACATGTTTTTGAAAATAAAGTTTTACTGTGAGAAGAATGAAATCATTTTGTGAAGTTCTAAAACAAGGGGGAAAAAGCCTGGCATTGGACTACATCTGTAAATCCACACAGCAAATAATGTGTTTTTGTTATACTCCCTCCGTCCCAAAAAGATTTACACCTTTCAAAAAAATTATGTCCCACAATCTCCTACCCATTTCTATTAAAAAACCACTTTTACCCCTTACTTTTTCAAACCCTACCTATCACATCATACCTTTTTCCTTATAATCTACACATCACATCCTACTTTTACCCATCACATCAAGGGTATTTTTGGAAAGTCAACACAAAATTATCCCTCCCTTAATTTCTACTTTAGTCAAAATGGGTAACACTTTAAGGGACGGAGGGAGTATATTCCATGCCTGAAACAACCTTTTTTTGCCACATTTGTTTTTTTCGCTATTTTACTCTCTTGGTAGCAATGCTTAGCACAACTCAAAAATTACATTGCAGATTCGTATGTATGGTGGGATTGGCAGCGTTGGGAGAAAGAAATCGACTGGATGGCACTCCAAGGAGTTAACATGCCTCTTGCATTTACTGGGCAAGAAGCCATCTGGCAAAAGGTTTTCTTGGTATGTATAATATCACTTCTTTGTTTAAGTAGCTAATTGTGTTTTAAAGGCTTTTTGACTTTTCATCACCAGCAGCTCTTTAGCATGAGCTAGACCTGGCAAAATAGAACCGAAACCGATTACCCAGACTGAATGATCTGAAACCAAAGCCAAAATGATCTGAAAAGTGAAGATCCGATTTATAACCGAAAAAACGAAATGATCCGAACCAAAACCAAACTAAATATATCCATACCCGATTTAAATCCAAAACCGATTAGATCCGAAACCGGTTAAACCCGAAACCAATAAAACTCGACATCGATAAGATTCGAAACCGATTATGTCCAAAATTGATTGTGACAATAAACATATTATATTTATTTACATTAGTGAACAATTACATTCATGTGATTTCAAATTTTTACTTACATCCTATCTCCCAAAATGAATGGACATATCTAAACAAAATGTAAAATTTCATATGTTTTAAATTTATTTTATTTATAAATAAGTAAAAAAATGAATAATACAACTTACATAAAAAATTTTAGTTAAAATTTATACAAACTAGAGCATGGTTAAAAAAATATTTTTTCACCCCCCTCTCATGCAATATTGTAAGGTCGGCCAAACACGTGCTTTGAGTTGTATTTAATTTCACTCAAATTTTATCTAATTGCATTCAATTTCACTCAGTTTCAACATATTTTAACCAAATTATATGTAATTTGGTAATCCAATTATATTAGTTTTATATCGAAACTAAATATACTTTTCTTTCATAATTCGTAATCCAAATTTATAAAATATGACTTAAAAGATAAAAATGGAAGATATTTAGGGCGAAGAGAGGGTAATTAGGAAAAATATAAAATAATATGAGGTGATAAATTGATGATAGATTGATAAATACAATATGACAAAGAAATGAACGGATAATTAGATTTTAATTCAAAAATAACATATATGCAAATATATCCGAAACCGAAATATACCCGAATTGAAATATATCCGAACCGGAATATATTCGAAATCGAAATCGATCCGAACCGATTGACATCCGAACCGGATCTGAACTGACCTAGAACCAAACCAGAACCGAAAAATGTATGGAATCGAATTAAATCCCAACCGAACCGATTATAACATATATTTGAAAGATATCTGAACCGAATAATTCCAAACCGAAACCAATCCGATTGCCACCTCTAGCATGAGCTACCAAAGGTTTCTCTTAGTTTTCCTTAATACAAGATTAGTTACATTTAAGGGGTTCTCAGTTCTCACATCAGTTCTCCTTAATACACGCATAAAGCAAACATTCTTTCTTTTCCCCAAAGTTGCAAACTTGCTACTCATATATTCTTTCCTACCAAGTATATATCTTGTAGTCATGTGGTATAGCCGTATAGGTATAAGAATCCTTATACGTTTCAAGTAAATTCACCATTTTTGTTAGTTATGTGAGAAAATATATACTCACCCTAGTCCCTATCATTTGTTATTCGCACACACCACCGACGGGGGATACAACATTTTATGAACATGGAACATCACATATAAATGTAACAAACTACCTACAGATACAAAAGAGTAAATTCTATAATTTCTCCTTTATAGTTGGAGTTTTTCATATTTAGTTCTCTATTATCAAATACTCTCTCTGTCCTATATTTAATTTCCCACTTTGATCGGGAGTGATTTTTAAGGAAGTGTTTGACTTTCCCAAAATACCCCTATATTCATCCGCACCCAAACCTTCACTCCCAATTCGAAATTCTCCAAATCAAACAAATCCCATTTGGAACTTCAATTGGTTCTTCAGTTCTCCATATCTACGTCCTCCTCAAATCAATTCTCCCAAATAAGACCACAAAGAATCGCATGTCTCGTCAAGCAAATAAAAAGAACAGAGTTCTTGCAGATTGAATTTATCACTTAGATCTAAAACGGAAAAGCCTCCTCAAAGATGGCGATGGAAGCTCGATAATTTATAGAGACGACGGTGACTGTTCAATAATCTATAGAGACGGCGGCGCATACTTGGTAATTTTTAGAGACAGCAGGTAGGGGAAGCTCGATAATACTTTCTTGGGCGGGGACTCTTCAACAGACATGGGTATGGTTCTTTTTTGTATGAATCAAGAAAATTAAGCAAAAAGAAAAGATAAGAAAAGGTAGATGATCAGAGAAGAAAACATACTATGGGGATATGGGGAAATTGAGGGTGAAAAGGAAAGAATAAATAGATGGGGGCATTATTGTCATCTACCATAGTAAGCCTTGCCATTTTAAGTAATGGGAAGATAATTTTAGGACAACCAAAAAAGGAAAGTAAGAAGCTAATTTTAGGACGGAGGGAGTATTATGTTTGTGGTCTTGCTGTCCTTGTACCTTTCAACAGATAGTCCTTTTTTATCTTATGTCATGTTGGTGTTAAATTGAGGGCTTAAGTGTAAGTTAACATCAACTCAATGTCCAGTGACGTATTCTAATGTCGGTTTGACGGACTACACAACAATAATGACTATGGCTGTGGATTAGGATTCCGACTTGAGATGACATAGCGACTCCAATTGACAAACAACTCATCAACAACGACCTCTGCATTGGCTCTGAAATTACACTTTTAGCCCTCAATTCAGAACCAGTATGACAAAATGTCAAAAAAAGACTATCCATGGAAAGTACCCATCAAAAAAGGACAACAGACGTAATATTTGATAATAAAGGACTAAATATGAGAAACCTCCCTGTTATAAAGGATCAATTAGAAAATTAACTCAATTGAAAAATAAGGAACATCTATTATTTCTTCTACTTGCAAGTTTTTCTACGTAACTACTTTATGGTAAAAAGCTAAAAAAAGGAAAACATGTACAAAATATAAATGTATGCAATAGTAAATTAGTAGCTTTCCCCTGAGTCTTGACTTTCATTTTTTACAGCAACAGTTTAATATGACCAGACAAGATTTGAATGGTTTCTTTGGTGGACCTGCCTTCCTTGCATGGGCTCGTATGGGAAATCTACATGGGTAGTTTAATTTGCTGAATATGCATACATTAACATTTACCATGATATTTTAAATTTCATCATTCTCTTGAAAATAGATGGGGTGGGCCTTTATCACAAAACTGGTTGGATAATCAGTTGTCATTGCAAAAGCTGATCTTAAAGAGGATGACTGAGTTGGGCATGACCCCAGGTATGTTTCATTTGACATAAAGCACTCTGTTTTAATTTTAAATCTCACACATTTTAACAAAACCTGTTCTAATATACATAAAAACAAAATGTTTATGTACTATCGGGCTAGCTACTACCTACTAGTATGATCAATCTAAAACATGTTAATGCGAAGTATTAATTAAGTTGATTTTGTTTATGAGCAGTCACCAGCAAGGGTAACTTTATCTCTTTCATCCTTTTTTATTCTTCCCACCAGTGCTTCCGTCATTCTCTGGGAATGTACCAGCTGCATTAAAAAGGATGTTTCCCTCCGCAAATATAACTCGACTTGGGGACTGGTATTTGTTGTCTAACTACTTGTCATCTCTTATTTTGATCTCCTTTTGCATTTCCTTTATTTTTATGGCAATAGCATCTTACGCGAGATTACTAGGGAAATATATGTTAGATTGTATGTGTGTGTGCACATTTGTGAATGCTTGACTTTCCTTTGATCTTAGGAATACAGTGGACGGTGACCCTCGATGGTGCTGTACGTACCTTTTAGATCCTTCTGACCCGTTATTTATTAACATTGGTGAGGCATTCATTCACCATCAGTTTAAAGGTGATTTACTTGTCACTTCTCACTAATTGATTGCTGATGTTATATTAAATTGTAATGCATTCAAGAAAAAAAGAACTTAAATTATGAGCTCTGTGTTGTGATTCAATTTCATATTTGAAAACACATATTTGCATGGTTTAATGTGAGTTTATCTGTTCTTTTTATTAATCTTTTGGTTTCCTTTTTGAAAAGTGTCATCTAATCTGGAAAATATTTAATTCATTTCACTTGATCTTATAGCTCTCATTTTCTAAGGGTACTGACAGTGTGGTACAGCTTATTATTTGAGACACATTACCCACACTTCATTATTCATTTCTTATTAGCATTTTTTGTTTGGCAGAGTATGGAGGCATCACAAATATCTACAGCTGGTATATTTTTATCAATATTTTAATTTATTATTGGGTATCAATTCTTCTCCTTCAATTATTTCTAAGTTGGTCACTATCTTTCACTTTCTTCATTCAGATCTTCAATTGTTTTGCTCGATTTATATTTATCCATCCTATCAAATTGCACAGTTTTTCTTCTTTATGAACTCCCATGCAGTCAGTGCCAGTCCTAAATAAATAAAGTCATGTGAAGAAGTATACTTTTGGCGTTTTATATATTTGAAACTGCAAATTTTAAAAATATCAACATTATGTGATTTTAATCACATATAGTAATAATTAATACTCATAAACTTAAATGAGCCTTTATTGCTGGGTAGTTTCTTAAATCTATTAGGATGACCTCCTATACATATACTCTAGTGTACTCTTCATTGTTCTTGGATCAATACAATTATCCATTCTCTATCCTGGTATCAAGAGCCTAGAGTTCTCAAAACCCTTTTTCCTCTTTTCCTCTTCAGTTTCCTTCGCACCACTGCTGCCCTCTTGGCAGAAACTGCTAAAACCCGCTATTTAATTATCTGAAATTATTTCACCTTTTAGTTTCTCCAATTCTCCATGCCCTTGCCAAAAGCTTGGCAGAAACTGCCAATCACCCTTATCACCATTCGATTCTTAATCCCTCAATATGGGAGATAGCTCAGATCAATTATCCCATCTCCCATCTGGCGTGAAGCTAGTTTTGAGAAATCTCCACAATCTTGTTCCAGAAAAATTAACTAGGAGCAACTATCCAGATTCTTGAATTAATGCTATTATCCATTCTCTATCAGATTTAATAAAATCAAGTTGTACTAAAAACATGTTTTAAGAGTCGTATGCCATTGAGAAACATGGTTGTTATGCATAAATAATATTTTTTTTACTGCATATTTTTGTATATTGGCATAAGCTATTAATTCTATTTTTTGGAAACCTATAATATGTACTCGCTTCGTCCTAAATAAAGTTTATAATTTGACGTCACGGAGTTTAAGAAAAGTGTTAAAATGTAAACATGTGTCGTTGCGATTTGTTCACAAGAGAGAGATGTTGTGAGGCATTTTCCTTTCCGTGATAAGAAAGTAAGGAAATGTAAACTTATATTTTGAGACAACCCAAAACGGAAAGTGGATGAGGTGTTTGGTTAAAGATAAAGTAAAGATATAGGTTTGAGATTACATATATTTTATTTTTTTTGAAAACCATGAAGTTATATTATGAAGCAAAGATAACCAAGTATTATACTTTAAGGACTGGCACATATATGGTGGGTTCATATGGCTGTCTGATTTGACTATTCTTTATATATGTGGTTGCCCTGAGGGCACACCATAAGGGCCATCTCTGCATGTACCTGGAGGAGTTGAGGATTTGGAATTAAAAGTCTCTTCGGATGAATTGGGGATTCAAGTGATCCCAGCTTTATAATGTGGAATAGAAGATGCTCATAATATTCTAGGTTATCCTAGTTGTTTGGCTTCTTTGATGGGTGGGAGTGTCTTAGTTGCTATTCTTTGGCTTAGAGCAAAATATTTCATCCCGTGCTTTGTGTTTTTGAGACTCGGTATGCATTTAATGCAGTGATACCTTTAATGAAAACTCTCCACCTACAAAGGACCCCACATATATCTCTTCTCTTGGTTCAGCTGTCTACAAAGCAATGTTCAAAGCAGATAAGGATGCCGTGTGGTTAATGCAAGTATGTTATCTCTAATAATCTAGTACTCTAATCAATTCCTTGTTTCAGGTCACCATTCATCTCTACTATTTCATGTTTTCATCAATATACTTTAACATCACAAAACTATCAACACGATTCAAAGTAATCTCATGGAATAATCACGACTAGCAATAATATAATCCTTGTAGATTTGGGACAGTTTTTATTATAAGGATATTACTGCATTTCATATTTGGGGTACTTGTGATTTCTTTTTATTTCCTTTATTCTTCTTGGTTGCTGCAAAAGCTTAGGAAGAACTTCCAGCAACCTGGTCCAATCTGCTTTTCCTTTATGAATAATGTTTGTTCTAAATAATATATGTATCTGTAGGGTTGGCTTTTTTATTCAGACTCTTCGTTTTGGAAGCCATCACAGATGGAGGTATGCTATATGCTATTATGTGATTAAGAACCTTCTATTATTTCTTGTCATTGATGACTTAGTAATTGCAATAATTTATCATGTACTTAACTACTCAAGTGAAAAGTGCTTACACAATACTACCCGGTTTTTTCTCACTTGTGCATCAGTTTAGTCTCAATTTCTCTTGTTTTCCAATTTAATGCTTATTACGGAGTACTTGATAATTTAGTTATAGGATGAACAAATACAATAACAACCATGATTTATTTGATTGACAAATTTCTTTATTGTGTATAAAATGTAAATGCGTGATTTTGATAACCCACTTTCAAGTGGGCTTTTATAGCAATTGAGGGGTCCGTAATACGGATTGTAAATCCTGAGCCGTCGCTCCCTTGTAGCCAATGCACTTCTATTGTGATTTTTAAATGTAAAACCAATGGTAGAAAACCGGTGCAAAAATCACCGTGGAGATTAACAATCTAAATGGCGATCTGTATCTTGTACAATATCTTTACACCACAAACATGCTTCCTGTTAAAAGATATATAATTAAGAGAACTAATAAACATCATTATCGAGCTCTAGCAGGCACTTCTACATTCTGTTCCATTTGGGAAGATGATAGTTCTTGATTTATTTGCTGATGTCCACCCAATATGGAAAACTTCATCCCAATTTTATGGAACACCTTATATATGGTATGCAAATCTAGCTCACATGCTTTGTCTCACCTTTATTCTGTGTTTTGCAGCCCTCTAGTAGCCTGGATTTTAGTTATATCTTGTTTTTTTTCCTATCTCCCATATAAAATAGGTGTATGCTGCACAATTTTGGAGGCAATATTGAAATGTACGGAACACTGGATTCTGTTGCCTCAGGGCCTATTGATGCACGTATTAGTGCAAATTCGACAATGGTGAGAGAAGTCCCTTATGCACACCTCAATACTTGCCCCTTTCTTCAACTTAATCTAAATTGTCAATTATTCTTTGTTAAAGAACGTGTATATTGTGCATACAATAGGAATTTAATTACGAAAAAAATTAGTGATTCAATTTTCATATTTAGATACTTTGTTTGCGTATATGCAGTTTCCTTTTTCTAAAAAGTGATATCAATTTATTCTCTCATTTGCAAATTTGGTTAGTACGTATAAATCACTTTTCCCTTGACATGGTATTGGAGCCTTATTGACCAAGAGATCACGAGTTCAAACCTTAAAACTACCTAGTGTTATAAAAATTAAGGTTTCACATGCAAGGCTCGAAGCGGCCACGCCTGCACGTGAGGGGGCGTGTTAGAGTATAAAAGACCTTTCCTAGGCCACAACCACAAGCTTGAGCTTGTGGTTGAGTTGGTTCCTTGACAAAATATTTAAAGCTTGAATCACGTGTTTTCATCCGCCATTGTCATTTAAATTGGGCTTTGTTAGCAAACTATCTCATGCCCTTTATTTTTTGTCACATTGTTCCTTGTTTATGTTTCCATTATCTCCAACGGAGCCAAAGATTCATTATTTTTTCCTTTAGGCTATGGTGGAATAAAGCAAAATGGCTCTTTAAACTGTCTGTCTTTCAGCTGTGAAGTAGCTTTTAGCCAATGCAACTTTCGACGCTCCTCACGGGTCATTTGGAAACAACCGCTCTATGTTTTAAACATAGGGGTCAGACTACATACATCCGACCCCACTTACCCTGTAATGTGCGGGAGCCTTTGGGGCACTGGGGTAATGTTGTTGTTGTTGTATTGTTCCTTGTTTATTGTTTCGTTCAAGATTTGTTAACAAAGAAGATCATTGGTAAGGGGTATGAGTTTCAGGGTACCATGAGATGTACAATTTACATTCAATGACTCAATTTTAAACAGATGTGTTTTAAGACGCCCCATGATGCGAGGAGGAGATGAGTAGGACGGAGGGAACTTACATGGATGGCAAACAATACAGAAAGGAGTTAAAGGAGAAGACATTTGAAGAGATTTATGGCATTGGGAGACCAAAGATGAGGAGATTCATATTTACTCACTAGCAAGAACAATGCAGAAGAGGCGTCGAAACATAGGTACCGGAAGGTACATTGAGGATTAGCAGGGTTTAGTATTAGCCACTCTATGACAACTTTTGTGGGAAGAGTGATGGACAAGGGGTAGAAGTCAGCATTAGGGGAACATAGAATATCCCAAAGAGACATTTTCTAGTACTTAGTTTTAATCGTCTACAATGAGTGAGAGATCGAGTATGACATTAAGGTAGGGTGGTTAAAGTGAGGAATGCTGTAAGGATCCTATGCGACAAGATGGCTACGTTGAAGTGGAATGGAAAATTCTAGAGGGTTGTCATTCGACTAGCTATGGTGTATTACAGTGTGAGCCTGGGTGTTGAGCAATAAAAAAGAGCGCATAAGCATGTGTCGGGCATGTGTTTGTACAATGATGGAGTGATGGACAGAATACCGAATGTGGTTTTCTAGGCACAGCTCAAAATCATAAATAGAGTGGACAAACTGGCTTGGCCATGTCCCCTGCAGAGTTACATCAACATCCTGACCGAATACAGTGATGAGAAATTGACACCGAATACGGTGGCTGTAAACTCCTACCTCCCTCTCTTAGGTCCTTTTATAGAAGTTCATGGAGATGCCATATTAGGGTTGTAGATTCGTTATTGGGGTTGTAAGCGGGTGCTTTTTGGGGTCGGGCCCTCTTAGTCCATTGCTTGGTGTTGTTGGGCAGACATTAACTTTGTTCGTACAATTCATTTTTCTTCATAAATGTTTTCTTCAGATATGTTTTTTTATTGCAGTTTGTTGTGCATTTTACTCTCCTCATACTACTTTGCACTAGTTGTCGGAGGTCCTCTCACGTTCAACTCTATTCCTAAGGGTAGAACTATTGTCTACATCCATCACCCCCTCCCCTTTTACTTCATAGTGGAATAAAATGGGCAGTTTGGGTTTTGTTTTGTTATACTATCACAAAATATACTGAACATTCCTTTAATTATGAAGTTCACTCAACAACTTCATGGACAGGTTGGAGTTGGGATGTGCATGGAAGGCATAGAACATAATCCAGTTGTGTATGAGCTGATGCCTGAAATGGCATTTAGGAGCCACAATTTTGAAATCAAGGTATCAAAGTTTTTTGCACGGAACATTAATATGAAGAAGTTAATGCTAATATTAAATGTTAGTTTGCAAATTATATTGGTTTATTTATTTTGTATGTTATGTTTTATTTCCAGAGCATGTTTTCCACTGCATGTATATAGGTAGGGAACCCATATGTGTGTATAAATGGAAATAAGGTTATTATTTCATACAAATAATAGATGTTACATCAGTGAACAAAGCTCCTCTAACAATTCCTGGAAGCATAGAAATACAACAGACCTAGTAAAATCTCGCACATTGGAAAACAAGAGAGATCCAATCAGATTCAAGAAGGGAGAGAGAGTTCATTTTATTTGTTCTTTCCATAATAATCTATAATCTGTTTAGGTTGCCATCTTATATAGAGGCTTACATTCATAAACACAGAAGGAAACTAATAATTTCTACTTGTCGGAAGTAATGTAATCCTAATAAACAAATGATTGCACTTAAAGATAAGACATTTGTGTTCACACATTGTTTACCGGTGTTGTCTTTTTTGCGTCATGCTTGCACCTGAGGCGTGTATAGGTCTCCCCAACGAACGCATCAGTTTTTCGTGCTTAGAAAGTGATATTTGTGGTAGAAAGGATTCAAAAGAAGGAAAAGGTTGGGGAGAGGTCAGCCCCTATTAGAAGGCAAGAATTAGCTGCAAGTCTGTGTACTTCAAGAGCCATACACCAGTTAAAAATGGCCTGAATAATATTCTTGATGAGACCGAATATGTGGAGAGCTGCCTTGTATGCTTAACAAATGTTTCAGTTGAGGCTAGGAGCAATTGTGGTTAATTTAGTGTCATCGACTATTTTGGATAATTGGATTTACTTAAGAACATGCAAGGATTTTAATAAACACTGATAATGAGTTAGGAGGTATGGATTACATGCTTGTTCAATGATAGGACAATTCCTTAGCGGTGTCCCGTGGTGGTGGGGTCCAAGGGGCTAAATGCATGAACATGTGTTGCTTTATGACAAGAGGCTAAATGCATCCCCCGGTGTCGGGGTACAAATTTTATTTTGGACAAGTGTTGCTTTATGAAAATTCTTTGGATTATCGTAAACATAATCCAAAATGAAGACGGAACAAAGTATTCAAATACTATATTTTAGTATTCGAATACTCGGTGTTCGAATACTATATTTCCTTGTTTTTCAGTGCTCGTTTTGTTTTGAACTGAGGTTGGAATTTGGAAAGGTCTGCGAACACTCAGTCTTTCCATACCCCACTCTTTGGGATTTTACTGGGTTTATTGTTATTAATAAGTAAAAGCCATCCAGGAATTAATTCAATATTTATAATAGGAGATTCTCTTTGGGATTTATTAGATGAGTTTAAGATTCTTAATCTTGTGATAAACATTTTCTTTCATTTTATTGTTTTTTAGATTTAGATCCTGATTTCATAATTTGAGAAATATTTTCCTTTACTTCTCCCGCCTACCTTGAGTTCTATCACGATGACAATTCACTTTTTTTCTGCCATTCTTTTTGTCATGTAGAAAAGAGGAATTGATCTAGAGTCTAGACTGCTCAAAAAAATAATCTTATGGATGGAATTGTGTTGCAAGAGATTTGTAAATTGGTGAGACTTTCATAGCTGTGCACACTAGAAAACAACATTTGCATAAAACTTGTGAAATTTGCATTGTTGATAACTAAATGTGCATGTGTATTATACATGACTTTAAATCAGTATGTATAGAATTTCTCCCCTAGCTTGATTGGTAGGAAGCGCACTTCCCTGGGTTCATGGGGAAGTTCACCCAGGTTCAAACCCCAGCGGAGGCAGAAGCATTGGCTCTTTGTGCGTCATTAGGTTGAGAATAGTATGAACAGATACTACCTTGTAATAACATTCAAAAAAATCACACACACACATACATAAATATAGACACACACACACGCAATATAACCACAAATAAATATATGGCACAACATATGCGATTAAAGTATATACATAATCTGAGACATTAATTGAGTGTTTACAAGCATTTAGAAGACCACAAATAACAACATAATTCAAATAAAAGTTCATCTCCATCCTACTAAATTAATCACCAAACAACAACAACAACAACAACCCAGTTAAATCCCACAAGAGTAGGGTCTGGGGAGGGTGTGTGTACGCAGACCTTGCCCCTACTCGAAAGTAGAGAGGCTGTTTCCAAAGAGACCCCCGGCTCAACGTCGAAAGTTGCATTGCTTGACTAACTGCTACTTCATTAATTAAAGAAGCGCAGACAGTTTAGAGATCCATTTTGATTTATTCCATCACACCCCAAAGCCAAAAAATGGTGAAATTTTGGCTCCATCGGAGATGATGGAAAAATTAATTTAATCACCAAACATGCAAGTTTAAAAATTATCCTTGAACATGTCATTCATATAGATATCAATATCTATCCATAGACTCATCATGTATAGTAGATAAGTCAACACCATAGTCATCTTCAAGATACTCATCATCATTTAGACCCAAGAGATAAGATGACGTGAAGTCAAAACATTTTAAAATTTGGCTTTCAAAATCTAAAAGTTTTCGTGGGCAAGCGCCTTAACGCCTTGAGGGTTCTTGGGCGAGGCGGACAGATAAGGCGTTCACGACATAGCACCTTATCGCCTAAGCGACGCCTTAACAACTATGGTTCCATGCAATTGGAAAACACATGTTGGTGATTGTTTTAGAATATCATCTCATTTTTCCTATAGACAAAGTTTCAGACAGAAAAGTTATCCATATAAAAGCTTGCAATTGTTGAGACTTTGAAATACATTTAAATTGACAAACATCCTTGAGTTGGGTTCTTGTATTTTGCCTTCACTTTTTGTCACTAGCGAAAGCTAGTGATTTATTTTTGTAATTCGACAGTATTTCTTCTGATCTCTGTTATTTTTATTTTTCCACCGCCTAGTCATGGTTGAAATCCTATGCTAGAAGAAGATATGGTAAAAGAGTTGATCAAGTTGAAGATGCTTGGGAGATACTTTATCACACTGTGTACAATTGCACTGATGGAATAGCTGTATGTTCCTCTTCGCAAGTTATTAAATCGCCTCATGCCATTGTAGCTACTAAGCTAAGTTACTTCAAAAATTTCCTTGCAATTATCATAGTTTTGCTCTAAAATTTATTTTTATAACTAATTGCAATTAAGTTTAGAGTTGTTTGTGTTTTCTCTACTTTCAAGTAGGGGTAGGATCTTCGTACACACACCTTCCCCAAACCTTATGTTTAGTGGGATTTTACTGGGTTTGTTTTTTTTATTGCATTTGAGTCTAGATAGTGAAAGATGACTGCCCACAAATACTTGGCCACACACATCCTCATTTGATGCTAGGAATCTTAACTATATTTCCTGATCAATGACAACTTACATTATTTAATGCAGGACCACAACAAAGATTACATAGTAGAATTTCCTGACTGGGATCCATATCAAGATACAACATCTGATATGCTTGGACATCATTGTAGAAAAGCATTTCTGGCGAGAGATCAGAAGCTAAGATTCTTTTTCCAAGAAACCAGCTCTTCGTTGCCACGACCACATTTATGGTATTCTACCAACGATGTCTTGAAGGCATTGAAACTATTTATTGGTGCAGGAACTGAGCTTGCTAGAAGCCGAACTTTCAGGTAAAATTAAGAAACATTACCTGGATTTATCCTCAGCAAATTCCATTTCAATCTCCAATGTATGAGGTTTAGGTGCAAACCATCTTACCATTATCCTAGTCTCAATAGACAGAGGCATCCTTGACCAGTTCAGGGGATCAATTCACACCTCATACATTTTTGAGACTGAGGTGTGTTAGAGCTTGTTCTGTTCATCTCATGTGATTGGATCTGATCAGATTTTATTAAGTTTGATCTGATTTGGTTGATTGTAGTTATATATAAAGTTGTTTCTAATTTAGCCTGGTCTGATCTTATTCCATTAAGAATAAGTAATAAGTAATAAAAAAATAAGTTGAAGAGAACAAGCTCTTAGTCTGTTCATCTCAGAGTACGTAGTCTGCATTTTGTGCTGTTCATAGATCCAGGACTGGACCAAACTCATGAAAAACAGGCCGTACACTGAAGATTAAAGCATTTGGTCCCGGACTGGAAAAACCGGGACCGAAATGGACTGAACAGAATTCATATAAGGTATACCTGGTTTGTGAGGAAAACCAATTTTATGTTATAAAGCATTCCCAAACTCACAATTTGCTTCGACAAGCACAAACAAATCGAGGCCCAGACAAAATTATATACCCCAGTACAATATTTCTAAATGCCTATGTTTTTATCATTTTATTACAGGATAAATCAAATACTCTGTAGTACTAAAAATAAACTCAACATTAAATTTTACTAATCTTTTTTTAATGGTAGGAAACGCATTTATTTAATTTAAATGCACTAGTATTTTCAAATAAATAGAGAAATATGTAGTGTTTGAGGTGAAGTTGGCCCAAACCAAAAAAATTCATCCTTGAACCGGACCGGACCAACCAAATTCTAAAATTTTATGGACTGAGTACTAGACCAAAATATATTTGGTCCGGTATCAGTCTAGAACAAACGGTCTGGTCCCATCCATTTTTTCGATCTCCACTAAAATATGAACACATCTATCTGCATTAACTTAGCGTTGTCTTGTGAAAAAATTACTAGAGGTAATTGGGATACTAAGAGAGTGTTTGGCTTTGCAGTGCTTTTAAGAATTTAGCTCTATTTTGCGTGGTAGTAGCTTTACACTTTTACTCTGTTTGGCATGCCAACTTCTGTTTTTCTCCACTATCATTTTACGCATAGAATACCATTTTGGAGAAGCAGATATAAGATGCTTTTGTTTTCCGCTTTTGTAAAAACCACTTTACCCACAGGTAAATTACTTGCAAACACCCTCTAAATGATTAATGAGATGTCATTTGTGACCTCAATTTAGCAAAAGTGAATTTAGTAATTTTTACAATAATGGAATATATTACACTATTTTTTGGCTTTGGGGTATGATGGAATAAAGCAAATTGGCTCTCTAAACTGTCTGCGCTTCTTGTAATTGTGAGGTAGCAGTTGGTCAATGCAACTCTCGACATTCATCATTGGTCATCTGGAAGCAGCCACTCTATGTTTTAAACATAGGGGTCAGACCACGTACATCCGACCCTCCTTACCCCGCAATGGGCGGGAGCCGTTGAGGCTCTGGGGTAATGTTGTTGTTGTTGTAATGGAACATATTACCCTTCTTCTGACACAAAAAAAAGTTCTCTCTCTAAAAATATTTTTGTTAAATAAAGTGTCAAAATTGAAGAAAATATGATAATTTTTATCATATCAAATGCTTTTGAATTAAAAAACGTATGCTGAACAACATTATAAATAAACCTCAATTTGTTCGGGTATCGTGGCTCAATTGAAATAGACCGATTGCCTGTTCTTCAGTAGATAGGTTTTCAAACGGTCATACGTGGAAGTTCAATTAGAAGAAGAAATTGTAATTTTTGGATTCCACTGACATTGATGTCTATTATGGTTCCAATAGATATGATTTGGTAGACTTAACCAGACAGTCGCTATCCAAGCTTGCAAACCAGGTCTACTTAGACGCAATATCTGCTTTCAGAGAGAAAGATGCCAAAGCCTTGAGTTCTCATAGCCAGAAGTTCCTGCAACTCATCAAAGACATTGACACACTTCTTGCCACCGATGAAGGTTTTCTGCTTGGAACCTGGCTTGAGAGTGCAAAACGCCAAGCTGTGAATCCTGACGAGATGAAACAGGTTATGTAAATACAGTATATATCGTGCTTCATGATTATTATTATTATTATTATTATGGTAAACACTTTGATGTAATGCAGAGTTCATATATCTGGATTTTGCTTAATATATCCGTTTTTCTTCCAGTACGAATGGAATGCTAGGACACAAGTGACAATGTGGTTTGATACTACAGAAAACACCCAAAGCAAGCTCCATGATTATGGTACACACAGCTTCTTCCATCCATCCATCTATATTGCACCTTTTTCTGGGTTTTTGTTCTATAACATCGATCATTTTCTCTCTTGGTTGCTGCACATCAGCTAATAAGTATTGGAGTGGGCTTGTGGAGAGCTACTATCTGCCACGTGCCTCAATGTATTTCGGTCATCTTTCAAAGAGCTTGAAGGAAAATGTGGAGTTCAAGGTGGTGGAATGGCGAAAGGATTGGATCGCGTTTTCGAACGACTGGCAGAGAGGTTCTGAACTTTACCCAGTGAAGGCTCAAGGTGATGCTTTAGCCATTGCCAATGCACTGTATCAAAAGTACTTCAGTTGAGGGATGAATGGACCCGAGTTGAACTGTGGAACTCCATATGGTAAAGAAAGTATTACTCCGGTATCATTTTCGCTATGACTGTTTGGAGCTTTGAGATCATAATTTGTCTCTTTTAAAATAAATTTCAAACATTGTTACGTTTTTTAAATTATTTCTTTGTTGTTTTCGACAAGGGTCCGTTTGGTTGGGTGAAAATTATTTTTTTGGGAAAAATAATTTTTAAGGAAAATTATGTTCCCATCACTGGGAAATATTTTCTTTAAGTTGCACCGAGACAGGGGTGTGGTTTATCTAAGAATGGGTTTGGAAAGATGAAACCACTAATTTTTTCCAAATGTTATAAATAGTTTGGGTGTTGGAACCATAGTTATTACGGCGTCGCCTAGGCGTCCAGTCGGAACTTTTTTCTCGCCATGCTCCTTCGACTCGACTTAATTTCCGGAGCTCGCCTAGTCGTCGCCGCAGAGACGCCTAGACGTCCAGTCGGTATGCCTGGGGCAACTTACGCCGTGAAATAAAAAAAATTCCTAGCCCAATTGATCTTAGATGTCCAGCCCAATTCTTTTTTTTTAAATAACTTATCTCAAGCCCAATTGATTTTAAAATATCAAACCTACCTCAATAATCCAATCGTCACTGCGTATTCTCTCAATCTCTCGGTCGTCGTTCTCTCTCGGCACTTCGCGGTCGTCCTTCTCTGGAGCTAAATTGGGTCGTTGTTCTGTCTGCCTCACTTCCTTCTTGACTTCGGAAATCCAGCCTGGGAATTACCATCGACTTATTGTTTGCGATCTTCTCGGATCAGATGCCAGAGAGTCGAGAATTAGGATGCTAGCCGACCAGACCCGACCCTTCAATTTTGACGGAATTCTTAGCGACTAGCACTATTCCCGTATGACTTTGTATTTAGGCTTTTCAACTTCTCTTAAATTCACTAGGACTTCCTATTTTCCTTTAAAATTAACCCTATATGCGTTATGTTTTACTATATATTTTCTGTAATTAGAAGATGTCTTCTATCAGTGTTTTCATATTTTTTTTTCTATTTCTGAAAAAACATATAATATAATATAATATTATATACATACATATATATGCATATATATATATGTGTGTGTGTGTGTGTGTGTGTATATATATATATATATATATATATACTCCCTCCGTCCCATTTGAAACTTCTCACTTTGACTTGGCACGGTTTTTAATGTAATGCTAAAATTGCTTTGACTTTCCACATTTGCCCTTTTGTTTTTATCCTTCCAACCCCACATCACCCCTGCAAAGTTTCATTCTCAAACCCACCCACCCACCCCTACAAATCCACCGACTCCATTCTTGCCATCTCCGTTTTTGAAGAGATTGGGCTCAAAATCAATAGCTAATGAAATTGAAAAAAAATTAAGAGATAAGGTGAGATCTATTTTAAATCCGCCATGGTCGT
>OOIL02004480.1:3060985-3085278 GCA_900332095.2 Cuscuta campestris | reverse complement strand
GTGGAGGGGGTGGTTGAAGAAGGAGGAAAGAAAAACTGAAAAAGAAAAGAAAAAGAAAAGATGAAAAAGGGGAATGGTGGGGTGGGTTGGTCTGATCGAGAACAAAGAAAAGAGGACAGAGGAGTTGTGGAGGAGAAAAAGAATAAAGGAAGAAAGGGTAAATTAGTAACTTTAAATAAATTTTAATTCCATTTTAGGAAACGGGAAGAATCAAGTGGGACGGCTTAAAAAGGAAAGTGAGAAGAAAGATATAAGACGGAGGGAGTATATATTATTTGTCGCGTAATCGTCGCCTAGGCGTCATGGCGATACATTGGCACCGCGCCTCGCCTTGGCGCCGTGATAATATAGTTGGAACATTTATATTAGAAGAGTGTTTGGGGGACAGTTTTGGGGACAAGAAAGTGACACTTATTTGATGAACTTTTCTCAATTCTATTTATTAGACGGATTATTTTGGAGGGATGGTCATAAGGATTTTCTTAATTAGGTCATCGATTTTATTGTACCAATATCCAACAGAATTTGGTAAACATGCACCGTTATTCTTCATGATTTCAAAAATTACACTATTTCCCCATGCTTTCTGTATAACATCAAGAAAGGAACAAAGTAAGTTTTGAAAGCATAGGGGTAACGACACATTTACCCAGCCATAAAAGATATCGGTGCAATAAACTCTTAAACCTTATACTGACATATTAAACTAGTTAGCATTATATAGTAGACGTCAAAAACATATAATCACACGTGTTTTTGTTAACACATACTCCGTATATAGTATTCCCTCTATAGTAAAGTTAATGGTGAGAACATGCGTGTTTCAGTTTAATTTGGAACGGAGGGTGTAGTTTAGTACTCCGTAAGATATTATCGAGTATACCTTCCGCCCTACTGTTTTTGTCTCATTGACTATTAAAAAGGTCAAACTAAATCTACTTTCTTTACATAATTGCATCTATAATTTCTTATTAAAAAATATTTTTGTCAATTTTTATTTTGTAGAATTTTTGATATTATGTTTTAAATATGTAATTTTTGTTTTTTATTCCCTTGTCCCAAATTAAGTTTCCACGGTGTTCAATGAAATATCAAAAAATTAGGAAATTTAATAAAAATAAAAATTACATAGCAAATTTTTTCGTGGACCTAAAATCCGTGCTTATTATATGAATCTTAGAGCATTTTTAGTACGGAGTATAAAAAAGTGGGTCATTTTTAAAAAGAAAAAATATCCACATATAAACTCATGAAAAATGTGAGAAAGTCCACATTTTAATTGTGGACTTTAAGACCATCTAAACAATACTCAAATTACATATGTATACTCAAATTTCATTAATTTTTTATTATACACCTTTGATGAATTGATGTACAAATAAAAAAATCCATTTACAATTAAAATGGTATGAATACCTCTCCATTGAATAAGTGTTATGTGGACTTCTAATGCCTCATATGTTTGGTCAATTTGTCTCATTTTAAATTTAAAAATTTATAAGATGCCCCAATGTCACTCCCCTCTCTCAACTTATCTAATAGTCTATGGTAGTAATTTAAATTCTTTTTTATTATTTTACTAGTTGTAATTTAATGCTTCACACGAGTTATATGTACTCTAAAATTTTTAAAAATCTAAAAAAATTGCAGTTCAATTTTAAAAATCAATTCTATTTATTTTAATTTTCTAATAATCCATACTGTGTGTTTTATATAAATATTTTTGTTTAAGTATTAGATACTCCATATTAAAAGTATATTTTTAATGATAAATAAAATAATCAACAACAGAAGAAGAAAAGCTCTTGATTTTCCCCTCTCCTTCTCATGCCATAACCCCTTCCCCATTTCACAACACCATTATGATAATAAAAACAACAATAGCAATGATCTTATGTATAATGTATATCATCATTATATAAAAATATTAATCTCTCCGTTTTAACGTATTTGTCCAGTTTAATTTTTTGAGTCAATCTAGATGACTTTTGTGGTTCAATTAAATAAAAATCAGAAGGTATTTTTGCTTAAAAATGACTTTATTATATTTATCTATTTGAAAATTTTAAAGTTTTATTTCACTATATTAATATGTTATACAGTGAGAGTAATTGAATATCTAAGTGTGTCCAACTTGACTCGAAAAAGTCAAACTGGGACGGAGGTAGTATCAAACTAGGACAATACACTACGATGGAGGTGATATTAAATAATAACATACATTATGAAATCACTTAAAACTAATTATAAAAGATAAAAAGAACTTTTATATGCAAAAGAGCTCTTTAATGTTTTATTCCACTACTTTTATCCTATAAGAAAAGACTATAGATTTTATTTATTTTACGCAACTCATATTTATCTATTTTTAGTTTCAACTTTTTATAGAATATATTTTATAGAATATATTTTATGTGATAGTATATGAGCCCATGTTGGGGTAAGAACTAGTCATTATGAACGAATACAGAGTATTTTACACGGCAATGGGAATGGCTCTTAGAGGACTTATTCTAGCCAAGGTAATGCCAAACCTCTCCTCCATGTCCAAATCCTGGGGCAAAACATCACCTTCAATCCTCCATTGGAATGAGTTCAACAGGGACCCAACCATCACCGGAACCATCCTCATCGCCATCGGCAAACCAGGGCATATTCTTCTACCGGCGCCAAATGGGACCAGTTCAAAATCTTTCCCTCTAGCATCCATTCCCAACTCTAAAAACCTCTCTGGTTTGAACTCCAACGGGGCCTCCCAGACAGTGGGATCGCGCCCGATCGCCCAGACGTTTACGAGAATTTGTGAGTCTTTGAGAATCGTATGTCCTGAAAGGGTTAGATTTTGGTCGACTTTGCGAGGTATCAAAAATGGGACTGGTGGGTGCAATCTGAGTGTTTCTTTCATGACGCATTGAAGGTAAGGGAGGCGAGTGATGTCGGTTTCGTGCACAAGCTTTCCTTTTCCGATGACCTTTCTGAGCTCCGACTGAGCCTTTGCCATAGTATCTGGGTTCTTGAGAAGCTCTGACATTGCCCATTCTATTGTGTTTGACGATGTGTCGGTCCCGGCAACAAACAAGTCCTGTTAACATACATGATGACGATGACTTACTTTGAGATTCAATATGAACATCTTATTCAAGCAAGGTAGCAAATGCCAGTGTAATTAATGTTTGGGGGTACAATTGAAGGGAGTGGGGGTATCGGGGGTTCGGTTCAGGCCGATGTGGGAGTTTACGGGAGGGTTAGAGGACGTAGAAATCACACTTAAAAAAAAAACCAAAAGGTTGAACCCAACCTCCAACATCCCGCATTATTGATCCATACAATAAGTTGAGAGGAAGTAATGATGTCATAAATAGAACATGGTCGTTTTTTATCATCGCAATCAAGAGTCGATCTTGAATTTACTTGTTCACCACTTCACCTATCAATCACAATTTATAAGGTACCCGCTTCACCCCAAAAATAAGATTACAATTTGAATTTTTTTGGTTAAACTCTGCAATATTTTGGTCACAACTTATGGAAAAAGTATATTTAGTTATAATGTAAATATAGTAAAATTGGATTCATTTTAAAATATAATTTTAAAATTTCAAATTTTTTATATAATTTAATTATTGGAAACTATATTAGATTTTAGGTCAAAGAGTTGCATAGGTTGATCAATAAAATAAAATTATGACTCCCTTCGTCCTTAAATATTTGCCACACTTGTATTCCCGAAGTAAAATATCAAATTTTTTCAATTCATTTTATTTATATGTTGGTATAGAAATAAAAAATAAAATTTACATATCAAAAAACTAAATGAAAAGTTGTTCGAAATAAGAGGTGTCAAGAATATCTTAGTTTATCAAATAAATAATGAAAATGTAGAAATAAACAAAAGTTCACGCAACTGCTAAAAAAGTAAATGTTGTAAATATTTTGGGACGGAGAGAGTAATATTTTTGAGAGGGATGAAGTAGAAAATTAGGTGGGAAAACTAAGGTTATCCAAGGATGGGAGGGCGTGGCATGTGGAAAATATGCTTCGGGAAGTTAGGTTGACGTGATTTGGATATCTGAGACGACAGAATGCTAACACTCTTGTGCGGAGATGCGAGAGGCTTGCTTTGGTACATGGAAGTAAGGGAAGGGTAGATCTAGAAAAATTCGAAAGGAGGTGATTATACAAAACCTAGGACTTCTTACATTTACTGCTGATATAGCCTTAAATAGGAGTGTTTGGAAAGTTAGAATTATAGTACTCCATAGTTGGGTAGGCATTTCAGGCTAGGTGATAGTTGATGCATTCTTTGTTGTATGCTTTCATTGCTTTATATGCTTGGTGTTCTCTACTTGTAGTGCTTTCCTTTATTAACTTTAGTTTGCTCTTTGTTTCTTTGTGCTTTGTGCTCTCTTTACTCTACGTGGCTCCGTGATCTTTTAATTTGTGAAATTTGCACTAAATAGGACTAAAACATAATGATTTTCCTAATGTAGGACTTAAACTTTTTTATTCTGTAAATAGGACTTAATAATGACCTAGTGGGAAGAATAATGTCCAGTAATGATGGACTGTAATAATGGACATTTACTTGAATAATGACTACTTGATAATGACCAAATGTCCTATATTCGAAAATAAAAACATATGGTCCTATATTGGGAAAGTCATTATGTTTTAGTCCTATTTAGGTAAATTTCTCCTTTTATTTTTAGTGCTGCGTGAGCTGGAGGTCTCTTGGGAACAACCTCTCTACTTTCAAGTTGAGGAAAGGCTCGTGTAGACACCCTCCCTGGATTTTATGATCATAGGATTCAACTAGCTTGTTGTTGTTGAATTGACTTTTAACGTATTGTTTTGGTATATCATACTTCCTCCGTCCTAAAAAGATTTACACGTTTTAAAAAAATTGTGTCCCACAATCCCTTACTCATTTCTATTAAAAAACCACTTTTACCCCTTACTTTTTCAAACCCTACCTATCACATCATACATTTTTTCTAATAATCTACACATCACATCCTACTTTTACCCATCACATCAAGGGTATTTTTGGAAAGTCAACACAAAATTATCCCTCCCTTAATTTCAACTTTAGTCAAAACGTGTAAATCTTTTTGGGACGAAGGTAGTAATACTCTCTCTGTCCCTGAGTATTTGTCTAATTTTAATTTTTTTCGGTCAAAATTGGTAAATTTTGACTTTAAATTTATCAAAAATGATATTAGATATTGATACAAAATAGTTTTATTAGATTTATTATATGAAATATTTTCAAAAATATTATTTTATCTCATTAAAATATAATATATATTTTATTTAATTATAAGTTAAAAGTAAAAAAACAATTAACTGGAAAAAGTCAAAATTGTACAAACAATGAGAGATGAAAGTAGGATTTATTATACTTATCACTGTATATGCAAAGATAAAAGATAAATTTCAATAGCGTTCAATTCCAATCGAATGAAATTGAATGCAATTGGATAAAATTAAGTGAAATTAGATGAAATTAATTGAAATTCAATCAACTTTACTTCTTAAAATTGTTACAATTGAATGAGAGTACCTGGTGAAATGTGGACACTTTCAAAAATGCTTACCTGGAAAAGATGTTGGATTTGAGTTGAGTCGACGGCTTCGCCTTTTTCACCGCTCCCGAGGAGCGAATCCAACACATCATCATCCCTCCCGCCGCCGTCACTCGATCTCTCCCCCATCGCCGCCGTCCGATCGTCGATCAAATCCTTGAAGAGCCGGAGCACCTTCCCGAAATGTCCGGCCGTGCGACGTCGCACGCCCAGGGGATCCAACAGCCGTAGGACCGGGAAGTAGTCAGCCACGTTGGGCGACCCAACCTCCACCATGATCGACGACACCAAATCCTTGAATTCCTTGGCCGAATCGGAGTCCGGGTCGCACATGTCCTTGGAGAAGACGGTGTTCGATAGCAGATTCAGGTTCGTCTTGAACACCTCCATCCCGATGTCTACGGCTCCCCCTTCCTGGCTTATCTTCCGGCAATAGGAAATCAGATCTTGGATCTTCCTGTGGCGGAGCTGGCGGTTGGCGTCCAGCTTGCTGCCGGAGAAGATGTGGGAGGTCAGCATCTTTCGAAGGGCTCTCCACTGGGAGGAGACGGGGAGGAAGGCGACGGAGTAGCGGTGGTGGTCGTGGGCTCGCAGGGCGTCGGAGACTGCCCGGCCGGAGGAGAAGAACGTGTCCTGCTTCTGCAGAGCCTCCTTGGCCGCGGCGGGGGAGGAAATGACCACCGTGTTTACGGTTCCGAGCTTCAGATTCATCACCGGCCCGTATTTTGCGGCGAGGCGGGATAGGGAGATGTGAGGTTTGTCTCCGAGCAAGTGAAGGCTCCCGATGACCGGCAACGGAAAAGGCCCCGGCGGGAGGGTTTTCCGGCGACGGATTGATTTGGGTAGTAGTAAACAGAAAGCCCAGGCGGCGAATAAAGCTGCTGCTGCTACCAAAATGCTCTGGATTTCCATTCTCTCCCTTTGTCTCTATTGAAGAATGAAGAGCATGCAAGCGTCGCAGGATAAATACTTTTTAATATGCCTTGAATATGTATTGTGTTGCCGCTACGCAGATTAGTAAACATGGGTCTCGCTGCCCGATCAGGGAGTCAGGGAGTGAAAGGAGGCGACACCCCCTAGGGTCCGAGGGGTCGGAGCCGCCCTGGTCTGACTTGTGTACCTATTTATATAGAGGTAGGGCACAAGAACTCTGTACCTTGGAACCGATGTCATAATACAATCCGCCTCCGTTCTTGTCTGTAGACGTAGTCAACACAACGTCGGTAAACCACGTTAAATCAGTCTGTCTTTACGTTTTCTGTTTATTTTAATTACTCAATTAATCTATTGGCTAATAACAATACTCCTCTATCAATGGGTTATGAATGGGTTAGGTAATTGACAGTGACAAGGCATATCATGGGGGGCGACGACCCTTGCTTGGGGTCCGTGGGGCGGAGTTACCCCGGCCCGACTCGTGTGCCTATTTATATAGAGGTAACTGGTAAGGCACAAGTACTCTGAACTCTAGATGTCATAATACAATTTGTCTTTGTTCTTGTCTGTGGACGTAGCCAACACAACGTTGGTGAACTACGTCAAATTTGTGTGTCTTTACGTTTTTTTCAATTACTCTATTAAGTAATAATAATACTCCCCTATGAATAGGTTAGGTAATTGACAGTGACAAGGACGATGATGTTTCTTTCCAGGTGAACAACGCAGCAATCAGGGTGTAATAATTGAACTGACCATCATCTAAGCCAAAGGTTTACATTTAGGCCATATGAGCTACATTAGGGGTATGCAAGAATACATTAGGGATTTAGGGGTATGCAAGAATCTCACTCGTTTCCCAATGCGAAATATTTCAGTCTTGTTCTTATAATGTTCCGTTGTGTTTGTGATAACAAAATCTTGTCCTGAATTCATTCTAAGCCGTTTAAAAAATGGAACGGGACTTGAACAAATAAATGTTTTCAAGTTCTCTCCAGTTGTCTCATATATTTGTATATATTTATTTGCTAATTTATATAATGATATAACATAAAAAAAGTATCGTAATTTTTATTTTTCCAAAAATAGATATAAATAAATATTCAGATTCAAATATTTTAAAAAATAGACTAGGACCGGAACACCTAATATTCAAGACCGTATTGACATGACCCACCCCAATTTGTGACTCATAATTTTTATACAGCTTATAGTTTTGACTTTTGACGCATGTTGTAACATTCTTTCATGTTTATTTATTATTTTGGTTTTTTAAAACATTCTAAATAAATATATCATTTTCTCTTTGTTTGTGTATTGAAGAAGAAGAAGAAGAACAAGCAAGACTCACATTTTCATGATAAAGGCAAAATATCACCAGTACCCCTCGTGGTCTATAAATTAAACACCAATACTTCTCTATTTTCAAGACTTATGAAGCTTATAATTTTGACTTTTGACGTGTGTTGTAACATTTTTTCATGTTTTTTTTTATTATTTTGGTTTTTTTAAAAAAAGTGAAATTTGCACTGAATAAGACTAAAACATAAGTCATTTCCCAATGTAGGACTTGAACTTTTTTATTCTCTAAATAGGACTTAATAATGACTAGTGAGAAAGTGATGCTGGACATTTAGTTGAATAATGACTAGTAGATAATGACCAATGATCCTACATTGAAAAATAAAAACATATACTCCTATTTTGAGAAAGTCATTATGTTTTAGTCCTATTTAGGTAAATTACCCTTTTAACACACTCTAAATAAGGCAAATTCTTCCGTTGACATAATGTTCATGGTCATTATATGAATCTTATTGCATTTGTAGTATAAAAGAAGTGGGGCTTTTCAAAATAAAAAAATATCCACATGCGTGCAAGTCCATGAAAAATGTGAGAAGATTCATATTTTCTATGTAGACCTTAGAACTATGTAAGTATCGCTCTCTAAGTAAATATATAGAGTGTGGTCTTTATGAGCCTGTTTAAAGCCCCAATCACGAAGAGCTGAGCTAAGCTTGTGAAACCAATTTCTTGGAGATTGCCGCAACCCATACAAAGATTTACGGAGACGACACACTTTACCGGGAATAAAATACCCAGGTGGCAACCGCATATAAACTTCCTCAATTAAATCCCCATTCAAAAAGGCATTATTAACATCAAGCTGATGAACTTCCCATTGTTTAGCCACAGCAACAGATAATAAAATGCGTACCGTACCCATTTTAGCAACAGGAGCAAATGTATCAGTGTAGTCCGTACCAAATTCTTGGTGATTCCTCAAGACCACGAGGCGTGCCTTATCCCGCTCCTTGGTACCATCAGATCGGAACTTCGTGCGAAACACCCATTGACAACCCAATGCTGTCCGATCTGGAGGGAGATCTGTGATATCCCAAGTATGATTATTCTCCAAGGCATCAATTTCCTGTTGCATAGCCAGTCGCCAGTTCGCATGTTGCATGGCTTGCTTAAACGTCTTGGGAACTTCGTGTGAGGAAACGGCGGCTAGATATCCACGGTACCTGTCATGCAATTTCTCATAATGAACAAAATTATGGATAGGATACCGAGTACCTGAAGAACGGGAAGGAGCAATAGAAGGAGCAACAGGAGCCGATGCCTGGGCAGTATGACAATAATAGTCGGAGAGGTGGGCTGGGGGGCATCGGTTTCGGACAGGAGGCAGGGGTGGGGAGGTCGGGGAGGACGACAAACTGACCTCGCTTTCTATGGAACTATCGCTGGAATCCCCGCTGCGTGGGGACTCACTGCCGGAAGAGGAAACAGTGGGTTGGGGGTGGCTGGCGGCAGTTTCGGCAGCAGGAAGTGGAGTGGGGAAGTCGGCATGCACAGGTAGAGAGGATGTATCCGGGGTGGGTGAGTCTTTAGAGACTGAAAAAGGAAAAATAGATTCATCAAATGAGATATCTCGGGTATGAAAGAAACGATGAGACTCAAGATCATAAACCCGCCAACCTTTAGTACCCGTAGGATAACCCACAAACATACATTTGACACTTTTTGGGGAAAATTTATTTGGTGGTCGCTGAATATTGCGAACAAAACACAAACACCCAAATACCCGTAGATGAGACAAGTCTGGAGGCCTTGAAGAAAGAAGTTCATATGGAGATTTGCCCTGTAGCAATGGAGTAGGTGTACGATTTATGAGATAAACGGCGGTGCGAACACATTCACCCCAAAACTCAAGAGGTAAAGAGGCCTGAAACATGAGAGAGCGAGCGACATTAAGAATGTGACGATGTTTGCGCTCGACTCGACCATTTTGTTGTGGTGTATTCACACAAGAAGTTTGCACTAGGACCCCCATACTAGTGTAAAACTCACGCAGAGGCCTATTCAAAAACTCAGTGCCATTGTCAGAACGAAAATTTTAATGGTTTTACCAAATTGGGTATTAATAAGAGAGAAGAACTGTTTCAAACAACTGGCAACCTCACTTTTATCAATAATAAGAAAAACCCAAACAGATCTAGAATAATCATCGACAATGGTAAGAAAATAATGAGACCCAGTAGAAATACATGGAGAATATGGACCCCATAAATCACAATGAATTAAGTCAAACAAGTTTTCAGCTTTATTAAAACTAGGGGAAAATTTAGAACGAGTCTGTTTGGAAAAGAAACAAATGTCACATGACTGAAAATTTTTAATTTCAGCATGGCTTTTATTAAATGGAGGAAAAGAGAACACTTGTGGAGATGGATGGCCAAGACGCTTGTGTAACAAGGAGACGGACTCGGCTCTAGATGCTTGGGCTTGAGAAGGAAGGACATAGACTCCGTTGCGTGCCTCACATTGTCCAATCCGAGTCTTCGTAGTTCGGTCCTGTATCACACAAAAATGGTCATCAAAGAAAACACGACAGTTATGTGAGTTGACAAGACAACTCACGGATATCAAATTGCACTTCAAATTGGGAACATATAAAACTTTATGCAAGATCAAGGAAGAGGACACTTGTACACGGCCACAGGAGTTTGCCACCACGTGAGTCCCATCGGGCAAACTGATAGTACAAGGAGGCCGTTGTACAACGTCGGTCAAGCAATGCAATAGACCTGTCATGTGATGAGAGGCCCCGCTATCCACAAGCCATTCACAAGGCACACTGAAGGACATACCTTGTAGTTTATCTGAAGAAGACAGTGCGGAGTCAATCATCGAAAACAGCCGTGCAACTTGATCAGGAGACATGGCTGAAAGAGAAGGGGGGACATCCGCCGCTGCATTGGCCGTAGGACCAGCCGCCGGCGGAAGAGACTGCCCGGCAGTCTGTCCGGCAGTAAAGGGGGGGCAGCGGCTGTCCACTGGTTCGGCCACCGCGGTGACCACGTCCTCCCCCTCGTGTAGTAGAAGACCTGCCTCGTCCTCGGCCAGAAGGTGGAAACCCAATGATCAAATAACACCTATCCGCCGTATGTCCCTGTTTCCCACAATGAGTACATTGATATGTATCAGGAGTAGAGCGAGGAGTGGCGAAAGCCATAGCATCAGTGCGGTCATCACGCGCACGCACCACGCTCCTGTGACGCTCTTCCTGAGTCACCAAATAAAATGCTCGGTTTAAATCTGCAAGAGGTTGAGTACCCAAAATTTGTCCCCGAATAGTGCCAAACTGTTCGTCGTCCAAACCCAACAAAAATTTACGTGTCTTTGCTTTCTCCGCATTAGCACGTAGGACGGTGGCAGCCGCGCACGTACAGCCGCAAGTTGGGTCCTCCACGCCATACAATTTGTTCCATAAAGTGACAAATTGATTGTAATATACCACCACAGTTTGACCCTTTTGTCTCAAATTCTGCAATTCATTCTCCAATTGATATATCCGGGGCTCGTTGATAGTGCTGTACCGAGCTTTCAAATCAGACCAGAGTTCATGAACAATATTATGAGAAGCAATGCTAGGTTGTATGATGTCATCCACACTATTAAAAATCCAACTACAAATCGTAGAATTGTTTGCTTCTCATGCCTCTAGCTCCGCCGGATCGGTAGGCTTAGGCATTCCCGTAGGGGTCAAAAAACCCGCCTTACTGCGTCCCTTTAAAGCATTGAATATAGTTTTCTCCCAAGTATCAAAATTATCGCCCTTTAACACATGCTTTGTCAAAGTATTACCTGGACCCTCAGACGGATGGAGATAATATTCGGACGATGAATCGTGAATCAAACGAGTCTTTTTAGCAGTAGCCGCCATTCCTAGAACAAAAGCAATACCAATGGAATCTGCGAAAAATCCACTGCCAAGAACAAGAAAAAAAATGCCGTGCTGCTTCCAAAAGAAAAAAAAAAGGAGATGGGCTTAAATGTACAGGCCCGATAACACAATATTTACGACCCAATTACAAATACCCGCTAACATTCTCTTTGTCTGTGTGTTGGAGAAGAAGAAGAAGAAGATCAAAGAACAAGCAAGACTGATCACGTTCTCCTGATAAAGGCCAAAAAGCACCAGTACCCCTCGTGTTTTAGGAAATATGCACCAATATCTCGACCAAATAGCTCTAGTGCCCCAAGTGGTTTAAAATGCTCTGGATTTCCATTCTCTCTTTGTGTGTATTGAAGAATGAAGAACAAGCAAGAGTCGCACATGCCTCTGTAAATGCCGAAATTGGTTAGGTATTTGACAGCTACAAAGACGATGTTCCTGTGCAGGGAACCACAATCAGTGTGTAATAATTGGACGGAGCGAGAAGGGATGACTATTGAAGAGGAATGAAGTGGGGACTAGGATGATATGGAGGGAGAAAAAGAGAAGGAGCATGCTACATGTACCACAAAATTTGTACTCTATTTATACACCAAAGATATACACTAACATTTTGATAGTTCATACTGACGCAAAGTGTTGGTGCGCTAACAAAAATTACCATTACATCAATACAAATTGTTGGTGCATCCCTGTGGTGTACAAAATGAGATACAAATTCTTAGGGTACAAATAATTTTATCCAAAAGAGAAGAATGATTAGAAAAAGGGGGAATAAAGGAGAGAGAGGAGGGGATATTATTCCCTTAGAGAGAAAAAAATTATTATTCGCCAATTATTGTTTTAAAATTTTTTTTGTACAAGTGAAGAGATGACATTTGAAAAAAAAACTAAAAAAGTAGGGGAATGATTAGGGAAGGATGAGGAAAACTAAAAGAGTAAGTGATGCAATATTAAAAGTCGATGATGCATGTAGAAGAGGAATAAAAAGAAATGAGTAGTGATGCTTTAAAATGAAAAAAATATGCTAGAGGTATCACATGCAATTTACCCTAAAGTTTGCACTAAAACAGTGTACTAACATTTCGAAGGTTCGTGATTGCATTTTGTATCTGTTCGAAACATTACTCTAGCACCAGATAAAGGTGCATACAAAATGCAATTTGAGGGTTTGGTGTATACAAAATTATAGTATCCTACTAGCACAAAATGAAGTTGCATATCTACGCTGTACAATTTGAGGTACAAGTAGCTCAATTGTAAAGCAAAAGTACTATCATGTGCGAGTGCGTGGTGAAAACGTTAAAATATTTTAAAAAATACGAGTGTTTGAACCTTAAAACCACAAAAAATAAAAAATAAAAAAAAATGTATATAGGTCAATATGCATATTTCAACGTTGCACATAATTCTAATAATAATTTTAACAATATTAATAATGTTCATTTCAAACAATGTTTATCAAGTACACAATAATTTTCTTAAGCTATAAATTTGTATATTTTATAATTCTCAACTTAAAGATTGGTCATATAAGATTCAGAGTACTCATATACTACGTAATAAGGTGAGAGTTTAAAGTACTGGAATGTTAGGTATTTAGATAGCAAAGTGAGATAATTTGAAAAGAGTTTATAACTAAGATAAAATATTAAAAATTAAGGAAAATATATCACATGAAATTTTATATAAGAAAAGCAGAAAAAGAAATCATTTTTATAGAAAATATAAAATAAAAAAGAAAACAAATTTTTGAGTACTTTTGCCCAATTTTTTACTCCGTATAAAATAGTGCACTAGGCTTATGAGTCTAACCAATAATTAAATAAAAGTTGTATTGTTTATTTAATGTGGATTAGAAAAATGATTTTTTTAATATTGGTTTTCCAAACAAAATATTTATTTTTAATATGTAAAACAATTTTTATTTAATTGATACTTAATGTTTGTCTAATTTGGTTGAAAAAATTAAACTGCACATACAAATGTTTTAAGATTGTAAATATATTTAATAAATATGAGTAAAAGTTACACTTTTGTCACCAAGTAAAATTTACTCTTTTTTTTCATTTGATAATCATTCCTTTTTTCTATACAATGGTTAAGCATCGCATGCGCACCTTAATTGCTTGGACGTGAATTACAAAATCATAATGCAATCACTAAGGTATATACAAAATCGTCTTAGAGTTATGCAAGCGTTCTTAAAGCGTCAGTTCGAGAATTAAGCGTAACCTGCTTTTTTTTAAAGAAGAACTGTATTACCTAGGAGTGAAGAGTGCGCGCTCAGAAATGCGGAGTAAACCCAAACATTCAAATGTTTCGCAATTAGTTGCAAGAGTCTGCACTTAACTGCAGTAACCATTCATCCCAATTCAATCCGGCATTAAACATTCGAGTGTTGGAGAACCAATATTCGAATGTTACCCGAAAGTTGATTATTTCATCATCAACCAACGTGTTCGTTCGGAATTTGCCTATAAATGTGACACTTTGCTATTTTTTAAGATACGACCCAGAAAATTTTATACTTGTTCGAGATTACTTACGTCTTATCTGTGATAAGTCTTTTCATACGTACGTATCTTCTCCATATTTAATGTGTTATTGTCCAATTTTGGATCAACCAAGATAAGTTCTTATTTGTTTCTATAAGATTATTTTATAATTGTAAAAATGTACAAAACTCATGTTTCCATTTTGAAAAGAATAAAAACTGGGTCAAAAGTGGTACAAAAGTGTCAAAGAGTGAGCGATTGGAAGGCAACAGAGTAAAAATAGAGAAAATAATATGGAGCAACAAACAGAGCCTTATCTTGAATTGACGCAAAAGACAAATATTCTCAGAAAAATATGGAGGCGGAAAAGGCATAAAAAGATTTGGGATCATACAAGATCGAAAGGTCTTAATAAAATGAGAGTCAAACCAAAAAAAACGTTGAAAAATTCGTATCTCTCAAACGGTTGATAATTTGGAGTCGCTGCAAAAGGAAAAGTTGTTCAGAATATAATTTTGAGCTAGATAACGTTCTCCAAAATCTTTTTCCGATAGTTACAACCAGGTTTGTCTTATATTTCCCCAAATTTTGAGCAGCATCAATTGATTTGCAAATCAACAAAGGCAATACGCAAGAAAGAAAAAAACAAAGGAAACAACACAACATGAGTAGGATGAAATGGACATCCAAGAAAATTTTTCTCCAACAGAGAACGGAAACCAGCGACAAGCCTGAAAATCTCCTCCTATAAATTGAGACCATTGGCATTCATTTCACAATACACCTCCACCGGGCTTTCATAGCCCGGTTTAATATTTCTAGCTCCAAATTTCTAGTTCTTTTTAGTATAGTTTTGTTTCGGTTGTCCCAAAGCGGCTCCGACTCTGCTCTCAGTTGTAACTTTTATTAGTTACAATTTTAATAAAGAAATATTTGCACTAAATAGCACAAAAACTTAAGTCATTTCCCTAAATAGCACTTAAACTGTTTTATTCCCTAAATAACACTTAATAATGTCCATAATGTCTAGTGATGGCGAATATTTTCTTGAATAATGACTAATGCATAATGACTAAAAGTGCTACATTGGGAAGAAAAACACATGTGGTGTTATTTAGGGAAAGTCATTATGTTTTAGTGTTATTAAGTAAATTCCTCTTTAATAAAATGTTCTTTTATTCCATGCATTGTTAGTACTTAGTATGGGTTAGGAACAATGGAACATATACTCTATATGTTTAGTTAATTGTTAGAATAATTGTTCTAGAATAAATTTTATTGTTAAATTAATTAATTATATCGATAGATGAATTAATTAATCATTGGAAACTAGTTTTTGCCTTGTCTATGAGTATATAATTTAATTAAGCCAGACTTTTTAGAATGTATTAATGGTACCTTGAGAGAAGATAAATTAATGAAATATTGTGACAGATATATTATTATTCCAATTTTTATTGAAATATGTGACAACAGTAGTTAACTCAAATGATGTCTTGATCTGAAATCTAGTCTTACACTAGTATTGTTTTATTTCTTTGCAAAAGCCTCAGTGGTATAGTTTTCCTGTCAAAAATCGAATTGAGAAGACTTCCAAACTCTTGATATTCCTCCTGGTTCCCGAACAAATTACATTATTAAAAAATACTACCAGACACATCAGTACATTAAGAAGTCTATTCTCTCATATAAAGACAAAAGGATGAGCCCCATCCCCGAGGCTTCCCTCAGATCCGGTCGGACAGTCACTAAGAGAAAATAAATTTGACTTTGATCACATATTGGTGGCAAAGAGTCGAGCCTGCACCTGATACTTGCAGAGCCTCTATGCTTACATAGTTGCCTCTCAGCGCAGTTACTATGAAGTGAACTCAGGTCTTACTTCCTTGAAACTTCTTGCTTTTGTCAATGTAAAGACAAAATCCATATTCATAATAAGGCGTATAGTCCAAACCATGTTTAAACTTAGTGCATAGCTGTTAGACCTTTTTCAATCCCTCCTCAAACGACGTTCTAACAGCCCAATTCTAAATCAGCAATGTTGTTTTGTACTTCTCTCAAATCTCATAGGGGAAGAACATATTTAAATGAATCGTGCCTTTCTCTTGTGTTTAAACCACAAGTCCTATGAAACTTAGAGTCTTTTTTTGTCTGATCTAATTGATTTTATTAAGGTTTGATATGATCTGGTCTAATCTACTATTTTTAAGGTTTTTTCTGATTTGAACTAGTTTGATATAATCTGGTTCCAATAAGAGTGAGTAAATAAGATTAAGATGAATAGAACAAACTTTAAGTCTAATTTATATGATGTTTTCTACCCTTGTGGGGTTAAGGTAGATTTTTCCTTCGTGGAATTCAGTTACCCTTCGTGCAAGATCCACTTTTGGTCCACAATATTTATTTGGTTAAATATCTTTTTAGTCTATAAAATTAAGGAATTTTAAATTTAATCCTTTTAATTTTTTTTATATAAATGTCTCATGACACACATAAATAATTAACTTCTCATTTGTGACGTTTTGAACTTTGATATTATTTGAAAACAACCTCTCCTTTAAAAAAAACATTCTCATTTATGCATGTCCTTGAACAATACATAGCGTCTAGCTTTGAATGTTTAAACAACTTCATATTTAGACAAATTATTGGGCTACTATTTCATCATTATAACACAAAAACTTATTTAAAAACAACAAATACGTGCCCACATTCCCAACTCGTGCGAAGCATGGGGTAGCACACTAGTGATATCATTAGGAAGAGACATTTTACAAGGCAATAGGGATGGCTCTGAGAGGACGAGCTTTAGGCAGGGTAATGCCAAATTTCTCTTCTATATCCAAATCATTTGGTAAAACACCACCTTCAATTCTCCATCGAAATGAGTTCAATAGAGACCCCAACATCACAGGAATCATTCTCATGGCCATTGGCAAGCCAGGACATATTCTTCTCCCAGCGCCAAACGGGATCAGCTCAAAATCCTTCCCCTTAAAATCTATTCCCAACTCCAAAAACCTCTCTGGTTTGAAGGCTAATGGGGCCTCCCAGACACTAGGATCACGCCCAATTGCCCAATTGTTGATGAGAACCTGTGAATCCTTGGGAATCGTGTACCCGAAAAGTGTTAGATTTTGCTCAACTTTGCGGGGAATCAAGAAAGCACCCGGTGGGTGCATTCTGAAAGTTTCTTTCAAGATGCATTGAAGGTAAGGGAGGTGAGTGATGTCGGCTTCATGTATGATTTTTCCTTCTCCAATGACCTCTTTGAGCTCCGACTGAGCTTTGGCCATCGTCTCTGGATTCTTAAAAAGCTCTGACATTGCCCACTCTATTGTGTTTGACGATGTCTCACTCCCAGCAACAAACAAGTCCTGTTAACATGTATGCCAAAGGCTTACTTTGAGATTCTAGATGAACATCTTATTTGGCCAATCATGATTTTTGAAGTATATACTATAATACATCAACAGTTGGGGGGCGGGGGGTGGGAGGAGAGTAAGTTGGAGAATCAAGGAGATAAATTTTTTTACCCTCTTCACACTTTATGACCAGAAATGATGAGAAAAGTATATTAAATTATAAGATAAGTTTAATATAATTAGATTCATCTTAGAATATAGTTTTGACAGGAATTGATTATTTCATTTCCACGGGGATTAAAAAAAGTAGTGATATTGAAAAGATATTTAATATTTTAAAGAAAATGTTTGAATATATTAATGAATACTTTTTTTGAAAGAAATATTAATGATTACTTATTGTTAATGACTTCCTCATTTTACTTTTTTCTATGTACATATGAATTGTAATACTTTAAAGATATTAATTCAGATTCGATTCAATTATATTAAAAAGTAAGCGGGAAGATTAATTAGGGACGGATGGACTATAAGGAGAAGTATGTATGTCTACTACTTTCTCCGTCCCAATTTCAGTTACTTGTAAACTATTCGTAAGATCAAATATTTGTGTTTTGCATAACTTTTTATATACGGAGTAGTTTTTTTTAAATATATACGGAGTTATTTTTTAAATTCTGCCCTAATTGTCAAGTTTATTTATTTGAAAATGACTTCAAATAAGTATTATAAACCGAAACATTGAATTTAGAGCTTGTTCTTTTTGTCTAATCTGGTTTTACTAAGGTTTGATTTGATCTGATTTGGTCTGGTTGTATATATATTTAAAACATTTTTCGATTTGATTTTCTTATCTAATCTAGTTCCAATAAAAACGAGTAATACACTCTCCGTTCTAAATTAGATTATAACTTTCCATTTATGATGCAGAAACACAAGTTTTTTAAATCAATACTCTGTATATTTTAAAATTACTATATGAATAATTAATAAAATTTACTCCCTCCGTCCTATAATGATCTTCCCGGTTCACTTTATGAAGTTTGACCGACTTTATTTTCAATTCAATTTATTTGATTATAAGTGTAAAATTAAAAAATAAAATTTATATATTTAAAATTACTATATGAATAATTAATAAAATTTATATTTTAAAAAACTACACTAAAAATTTAACATCACAAATTGAGACATGAATATTTTGTTCAATCAAGTAATTAATAAAAATACACAAACTAACTAGAGGTATCAATAAGTATCTTCCATAAAAAAATTCAAAAAGAATCCTAAAAAATTACTCCTTGTGGTAAGAACAAACTCTAAATTCCTAGAGGCAATAGAGATTTTCAAAAAAACTTACTTGGAAAAGATGTTGGATTTGGTTCGAGTCTAGGGCTTCGCCATCTTGGCCGATCCCTAGGAGCAAATCCAATACATCATCATCATCGTCATCTCTTCCGCCGCCGCCGCTCACTCTCTTCCCCTGCGCCGCCGCTCGCTCATCGATCAGATCCTTGAATAGCCGGAGCACATCACCGAAATGTCGGCTGGAGCGACGCCGTACGCCCTGGGGATCTAGCACTCCCAGAGCCGGGAAATAGTCCACCAGGTTGGGCTTCCCAGCTTCTACCATGATAGAACACACCAGATCCTTGAAATCCTTGGCCGAATCCGAGTCCGGGTCGCACAGATCCTTGGAGAAGATGGTGTTCGACAGCAGATTCAGGGTCGTCTTGAACGCTTCCCGGCCGATATCTACGGCTTCCCCTTCCCGGCTCATCTTCCGGCAATAGGAGATCAGATCTTGGATCTTCCGGTCACGGAGCTTGTGGTTGGCGTCGAGTCTGCTGCCGGAGAAGATATTGGAGGTCAAGATCTTCCGAAGGGCTCTCCACTCGGGGGACACGGGGAGGAATATGACGGAGTAGCGGTGGTGGTCGTGGGCTCGCACGGCGTCTGGGACTCCCCTGCTGGCGGAGAAGTATGAGTCCTGCTTCTGCAGAACCTCCTTGGCCGCGGCGGGGGAGGAAATGACCACCGTGTTTACGGTTCCGAGCTTCAGATTCATTACCGGCCCGTATTTTGCGGCGAGACGGGAAAGGGAGATGTGCGGCTTGTCTCCAAGCAAGTGAAGGCTTCCGATGACCGGAAACGGAAAAGGCCCCGGCGGGAGGTTTTTCCGATGACGGATTGATTTGGGTAGTAGTAAAAAGAAAGCCCAGGCGACCAATAAAGCTGTTGCTGCTACCAAAATGCTCTGGAAATCCATTATTTCTCTTTGTCTGCATTGAAGAACAGGCAAGACTCACATTCTCATGATCATATATAGTGCCCATGCAATAGTTTTTTCCCTCTTTTCACATAAGAATGAAGAACATGCAAGACTAGCCTTCTCATGAATCATGATTTTTTTTGAAGTCAAAATTCATTCCATTAATTTAAAAAGTTCGGGATACAATCAAATGGAGCAAAGTCCCAAGACGAAGAGGACTGTTGACCAAAAGCCTCAGAGGCTAAAATATGAGAGAAATTAAAATGACGAAAAATAAAATCACAAGAACAAAAACTGAAGGATTGCATAAGCGATTTGCACCGAAGAATAGTCAACGCCTCAAAAGATGAACCCACGAACCGATGATTACTGATGGAGCGTATTAAAGTCATGCAATCCGAAAAAGACCTAGACTCTTGGAATGGATTTGTCTTTGATCCAAGTTAAAGCTTCTTTGAGAGCCAAAGCCTCAGCCATAAGCGGGTTCAAATAGAAATTGAGTTTACCATTGATAGCCTTCACAAAATTACCGCCCGGTTCATACAAAACGAATCCAAAAGACGCTTCCTTTGCAAAAAACTGCTGTCAAAAGTGGAAGAGTTTAGAGAAACGGAGAGAGTAATATCTAATTTTTATTTTTAAATTTTACCCCATCTTTCATACCCCATCATAACGCCATATTGGAATTTTATTTGTGGACGGATGGATTAGGAGGCAAGGAGGGAGGAATCATATTGTACCTATACTCTCCGATCATTTTCCCACAAGGAGGAAGTATTGGTGAATGGTGACCATTTTCTATATCATGGGAGGCACGGTTTATTTTTTTATTTTTTGTTTATTATTTGGTTTTTCCATTTTTTTTAAAATTTCATTTCTATTTTTTATAATATTTTTAAAAAATCAAAATTCTTTGTATCTGAAATAAAAATAAAAATATTAACATATACTCCATCTATCTCAAATTAAAAAATTTCACCTTTTATTTTAAAGGAATAATTTTTTTGGTAAGTTTTAAAAAGAAAATCCAGAATAAAAATATATTAAAAAAAACACAGAAAAAACGAAATGAAAAAAATTGAAGCATACTAAACACCTAAAAAAGTTCTTAGAATTAAAATGTTCAAAAACATATTCTTTTTTTTGTTTTATTTTATTTCTTATGTATTCCTCATTTTTTGAAGTTCTTCTAAAAAAGTTTTTACTTTTTTATTTTGGTAAACAAAAATTGAAAATTGTTAATTTTGAGACATACAGATACAGTATATGTTAATTATTATTTTTTTAAAACAAAAATAGTTTTGAATTTTAAGAACATTATAAAAGTATTTTTTTTAAAAATTTAAAAACTTTGATAAATAAAAGAAACAAGTATATGAAAAAAAGGTAAAAACCAAAACTAAACGAAAAAATAAGAAATAAGCATCAATCTCTCTTATATTTTGGAAAATAAGCACCAATGTGTTCCTTTTTTTGCTAGAAAAATTTCTAGAAAATGGTCAGAAAAGAATGGATTCAATGTTTTAAAACAATGATAACTTTAGAAATTAGTTTTGAAAACAATGATGTATTAAACCTATTTTTAAATTACGGGAACAGGTCTATTGACCATTCTATTGTGTAAATTAGGGGTGATTCGTATTCGAAAAGGATGATTCGTATTCGCTATATTTGAATTCGAATCCGAATACAAATCATATTTTAGATTCGAATTATTTTCAAGTTCGAATACAAATATTAATAGATTTAATTCATTTATTATTTGAATTATTCGAATATTATAATTTATAAATAAATTTATATATATTCTAATATATTAAATATTTGTGTACATATTTTAACATATTTTAATATATTAAATTTTTTTGTACATATAAATTTATATATATTCGAATATTATAATTTATAAATAAATTTATATATATTCTAACATATTTTTACTACATTTCACATTATTATAAAATAATAATTTAATGTCTTTAAGAAATCTGTTTTAAGAAAAAAAATTACTAATATTTTCGAATTCGAATACGAATTCAAATACGTCAAATATCTATCGAATCGAATACGAATGTTTTTTAAAATTCAAATTATATACGAATCCGAATTCGAATACATATCACTTTAATCGAATACGAATTGAATAGTGATATATTTGCTTCGATTCGATTCGTATACACCGTACCCCTAGTGTTAATGGGTGAAGTAAATGACAATGACAAACAATGCTTGCTCTTTTGCAGCCAAGAACAATGAATGAGGGTGTAAATGTGGAATATGGAGTATTGACTTTTATAATCACCTAAGATTTGATTTTTAATCTTTAATTCATCATTTTTTCTTGTCTCATATTGGATGCTACACTTTGAATAATGTGTAAAATTCCATCATAAAAAATTTAAAAATAAAAATTATACTCCGTACTATATATATATATATATATATATATATATATATATATATATTGATACGAACTCGTATCGGATAGAGAAGACTCAGAGCGTCTTCGAGCTCTTGAGAATATGGGACGAGGAAGAAGAAGAAGAATTGAGGCGAAGAGGGAATCGGCGAACCGAGAGGGGAGAAGGAATTAGGGTTTTGAATTATTTATTGATTGCTTGCATAATAACGGGGAAGGATTACAATATATAGAGAGTAATACGATACGCTAATTGACCTAATGGGCCCGGGCCCATACTAAACCCTAAACCCTATTAACTAAATAATATTAAATAATAAATACTAATTAACTAATAATTAATTAAATATCCTAATCACCATACATATCATATATATATATATATAACAAAAAGTAACAAAAATATTTTATTTTATCAAATTATCAATGAAATATGCAAACAAATCATTGTTATCGAAAGATCGTAATAATGACAGTGGTATCGCTTTCAGGACGGACGGAGTAAAAATTACATGGGTAAGTTTTATTTTTAGTTTTTATACCAAATTTTAAATAAAATGAATTAACTTAAAATAATATTTTGAAAATAGTTTATAAGATAAATGTAATAAAGTTATTATTATATACATTTATAATTTAGATCTAATTTAATTAATGGATAAAGTTTATCAATTTTGATTACAAAAAGACAAAAGTAGATAAATACTCTGAGACGAGATAGTATGCATGTGTGTCTGTGTGTCTATTTTTTATATAGAAAATATAGATTCTACATTCTTGTTCCTTTGACATTGCTTAATCTGAGATACGTACGATATTTTGTTCGTAAAATTGACGGTTCCTACTCTTCCTAAATCCCTCGATCCCACCCCTTTCAATTGCATCTTTCAAATTTTGACTTCAAAGTCAACTAAACTTAGAGGGTACTATTGAAGTGGGTGGGGCACGGTGAATCCGGGGCGGGCCAAGGTGTGGGATTTCTGGAAGGTTAGGAAGTGTCATGAGAACTGTCTCCTATATTTTATTAATAGAAAACGAAAGGAAGGTAAATGCTCTTAAGTGAGAGGAGCTCTTCGAGTACAATTAAGGACAATAATTAAAAGAAACTTGTTCAATGAAACTCAGAGGGTCGTTTTTATCCTGGGCAAGAATATCGACTACTCGATGCAACAGTACTCGGTGCTTGCGTGGACCATCAAATTCAAACCCCCAAGTGGAACATTTTAAGGAACTAGTATTTTGACTCGTGCCATGCACGGGGTCGAAAGAAATTTATGTCGATTCTAAATTTATTTTAATGAAATTTATTTTTCAGTATAAAGTAAATATATTGCTCACATGATTTTTAATACTACAAATGAAAAAAGCCAAAGTAAAATAAATAATATTTGAGGAACAGAATGTAGAGTTATCAATGTTTATTTTCATACCAAATTTTCCGAAAGATTTCAGGGTATACAACATTTTTGGTATGATTGCAAGGGTTTCTATTGTCATCTAGAACTAATATTTTTAATCCGGTCTTTGTCTTCAATCGTGAAACAACAAAATATAGTTGACCATGTGTGAACACTGACTTGGTTAAAAATAATCCCACAAATGACAATGTTTGACCTTGACTTTTGTTGATTGTTATAGCAAAACATGAGGCGATCAAGAATTATCTTCTTTGGAACTTCAAGGGTAGCCCTAGATCAGATGGTACCAAATTCATTCTAGGGATGTAAACTTTTTCCCCGACTCGATTTCCCGAAACCACAATTGCACCAATAACATTATTTCGCAGCTCTTGAACGATTAATCTTGTCCCATTACACAATCCAGATGTTTGGTCAATGTTCCTCAATAGCATAATCGGTACCCCTTTTTTCAAGACTATTTTGTGGTTTGGGATTCCCAAACATTTGATTTCGTTCAAAAACTCAACTGTTATCCAATCGCCATCAACACCTACATCTGCTTCTGCTTGGCACGAA
>OOIL02004480.1:2938990-3057077 GCA_900332095.2 Cuscuta campestris | reverse complement strand
ATATTCTAATTTCCATTAATATAGGTACTCTATTGATTTTAACTCTTACTATACACGAATTTCCACAATAAACCTTTGTAACTTATTATTTAAGTATGTAATTTTTAAATATGGAAGTAAGATAAAGGATTAATATATGTAGCATGGTCCTAAAATTCTATTTAAATTAAATGAAAAATATTATATTTGTTTTTTAAATAGTATTCATATTTTTTCATATTTATTTTTAATTATTTTATATTATCATCACAATAGGAGTTCGTATTGTTGTAATATGAAGGAAAGAATTTCGTTGAAGGCCAGTGTTTATCGCGTAGAAAATCTGCGTTCAATTGTTTCCAACAGGAGATCTGCTGGTGCATCGTATATAATTTATTTTCGCTGGTTTACTTGGATATTACGTGGCGTGCTGACATGTTTAAATTTTGCCACATAGACATGCCAAATGTCAAATTTCTGTGCATCGGAGTCTCCTTTATTATATTAAAGGATTTTTTCTATTATTACATGGCTTGCTGATGTGTTCCATTTTTTGCCAAATAGGCGTGCCAAATGTCGCATTCTCGTGCATCCGAGTCTCCTTTATTATAATAAAGGATTCACATTTTAAACTTAACCCAAAATTCAACACTAATATTTAAAAAAAGTAAAAACAATAACGAAGTAGCAATACAGCAATAGCGTGACTGATTTTAGTTTTACACAACATTCGATTGCTAAAAGACAATTTTAAGTGCAGTAACTTGGCAGTTTATCAATTTTTTATTCAGAGGGTTTGATTGGGGAAATTTTTTTTCTAAAAATATTATTTTCCAATCATATTTTTCATTATTTAGTAGGAAGAAACATATTTTTTTTAAAAATTAGTTTCTACTGATAATATTTGAAAATTAATACGGAGTATTAAAAAAGATATTTTGAGACAATTTAATGTCTCCTAATATTTTAGTAGCATAAGGGACGACGCAGAGTAGATACGGGCGGGGATGGTTGGATGGATGGCAAATGACGAGGAACAATGGTTGAGGGGTTGGGGTGGGGTGAGAGTGGGACGGTTGGAGAAGGTGGACAGGACGAGAGTGGTTGTGGACAAGGGAAGGTAGGATGGTGAAGAGTGGGGGTGGCAAGGTGGGGAGTTGATGAGTGTGTAGTGTATGTGGGGCTAACGTTGGGAGTAGGGGTAGGGATGTTTAATACTCGTATTTTAGTGTAATTGGAAAAACTATTTGATCAATGGTATCATAATAATCATCAAAGAAGTTTGGTAGTGAGAAATGTACGTTTCGTTGAGTTTGTTTTGATAACAGTCTCGTTTTAACGGGGGTTCCAAGGGCAGCGCCACCGAGCAGGGTTCAAGGGGCCGCAACCCCTGCGAGGTCCAAGGAGAAGAGCCCTTGGTCAAAAATTTTTACTTTGGAAAAAATGTTATTTTAAAAATTCATTTGAATTTTTAATTTTTGAATTTTCCTTAAAGGAATTTTTTTGGAAAAAGATAGCGCCCGTTTCTTAAAATTCATGCAAGGGGACGCACGTTTCGCGTTTTAGATGGGAGACGCGACCGCAATTTTTCTTCCCTTTCACGGCTCTATAAATCCCACATATCTTTGGTCGAGAAGGCAGTTTGAGATTCATAAAAACGCATACATGTTCTTGTTAGATTTGAGTTGTCAAATTTGACAAGAACATGTCTGTGTTTTTATGACAACTCAACTTTGACAAGAACACATAAAATAATCAATCTGAAAGTACTACACAAATCTCAAATTGATTCATGTTATCTTTGTTATCCCCAACAGGGGACGGGAGCGACAAGGGGTGGGAAGAAAAAAGGTGTGGGGTGGATGAAGTGGGGGTGATAGGGGTGGGATGAGAGGGAAAGGGTATGGGATGGCCGGATGGATGGGGTGGGGGAACGGTGGGTGGGGGCGATATGGGGTGGGACAAGGTAAGAGGGAACGGGATATGGGGTTGATAGGGTGGGGGATCAAGGTGGGGTGACATGCGTGGTGGATAGGATAGGGAGAGAATGAAAATTTTTCTTTGAAGTTGAATCAAAATTATTTTTCTCTAATATGGAGAAAGTATTTTCTTTAAAAAAAAAACCCTTCCACTAATTTTACCAATCACAAATGAAAGTGTAAATTATCTCGGTCGGAATATCGTTCCTAGCTGGGCAAAAACGATAAACTAATCTAAAAATATACCAAACACAAACACTCGAATATTGACGTGGAAACCCAATCGGAAAAAAACCACGAGTTTTTTTGGTGACACCTTACCAACAGGGGGTTTTACTAACATTAGGGGTTGTATACGGTATATTTTTTAAGCTTAGAAGCCATTAATGGAGCATTTGAGTTCTTGAGAAAGAAGAAAAATACACTAAAAATAATCTAGAGAGAGTGTGTGAGGAGTAACTCTTTCTTTTATAGAAATAGCAGAAGGATTTATGAATGAATATTCTCTTTTTCCCCTATTTTATTAAAAAAAACATCATTTGATTGTTCTAAATAATCGAGAAATGTAGATCGAGCCACACATTATTCTCCATCAACAATTTAATAGAATCAATAGTTTCTTGAAAAATATTTCATACCAACAACGATAATATTTTCATATCGGATCGGGCCTAATATTTTAGAGGGCCCAAATATTTTAAAATATTATACTCTCTCCATCCCACTGCTTTTGTAGTATTCTTTTTCGGATTGTTCCACTGTTTTTGTTTACTTTTCTTTTTGAGGAAATATTAAGTGTTCAAATGTCTTTTTTACCCTTCATTTAAAATTTTAGAATATTTATCTCTCCTCCACCTAATTACTTCAAATCCCAATCCTAGCACTGCCACAACTAATATAATCTCGCAAGGACAGCCACACCATCATCGAAGGAGATCTAATTTGCCACTTCAATCCAACCAGATCTAAAGAGATCTAACCAGGCAATGACGGCAGCGACAACATGACACGAGCCGAACGATCTTACCAAGTGTCAAGACGAAGAAGTCGACACACAAGGTGATGGCGGCAGGATTAGGGAAGATGGAGAAGTGAGGAGTCTCACCAGAGATGAAAAGGAAGAAGGTGTCGGCGACAATGACGACGAAAGGTGAAGAAGAAATAAATCTAACCAAATTCGCTGTGAAATTTGACCAATGATGACTGATGAAGAAAGAAATACATTTGCAATGAGATCCATTTCAATGAATGAAGATGACTTTAAATTTTTTTAGTGCGAAGAAGGCTTTAATTCATTAATTATTTCAACACTTCACTGTTTAGCCAACATTCTCATATTGAATTAACCTAGGGGTACACCAACATGGAGTACTTCATTTGTACATTAAACTAACACAGACACATAATGTTTGTGTCTGCACAGACATTATCTGTTTGTCTGTGTTTGTGTTAGTTTGGGGTACAAATGGAGTACCCATCTTGGTGTTATTCTCTCATTGCCCTTTTAATTTAAGGGTGTATTTCAGACCTTTCTTTATCTCACTTAGTACTTGTGCCAAATAGAAATTAGACAAAAAGAGTGGGACGGAAGGAGTATATAAATGTATATAAAAATTGTAAAGCACTAAAGCTTCAAATTTTATGATATAGAGTGGGTTTTGAACATGAGTTTTTAGCATGAGCAATGCTAAAGGTACACAAAAGGTGTACCCCAAATGTACACCATCCCATCTCCACCACACATTTTTATTTGATTTTTATTTACTTATTTTTTTAAAATCTTTTTGCCTTGGAAAATGCTAGGGGTACACCAAAAGTGTAACCCAAACATCCCCCACCCCCTCCATCACCACACAAAAAAGCAAGAAAAGTTCAAAAAAAAAAAAAATAAAATAAAATGAATGGTAGAAAGGAGAGTGATGTACATTTGGGGTACACATTTGGTGTACCCTTAGCATATCCCTTTTGCCTTTTTTAGTGGACAAGGAGGGGGTGGGGGACATATGGAGTACATCTTTAGTGTACCCCTAGCATTTTTATTTTAGCATGCTAGAAGAAACTTTGTTTACTTGAGTGCACCAAATACACCGGATAATGGGAGTAAGTTTTTGTTGGGGGAGTGGATATGCTTTAACGAAGTGACAAAAATAATTTTAAAAAAACAGCCAACAACGGTTCTCTTGTATGCCACCTTCTCTTGAGGTTTCTTCCATAACAGATCTCCGAGTCCTGGTACGTTGTTGCTCCTCCATAAAAATTCTCCGGAAAGCGCGGGAGGTCCATGGCCTCATCGTCACGTCCACGCCCACAGCTTCGAAGTCACCGTATGTATTCAACAACGTTCTCTCCATGTACGCGCGGTGCGGATCTCTCAAGGATGCTCGGGATCTGTTCGATCATATGCCGCAGAGAAACGTAGTCACTTATAATGCCCTGATTTCGTCATATTCTTCCATTCCTCGTCTGGGTATCTTGGTTTTCCAATTACTAGCACGATTGCAAGACGAAGGACTCGTCCCGAATGCTTCCACCTTTACTAGCCTCTTACAAGCTTCATCTACCTTAAAGAACTGGACTTTGGGCTCTGTGATCCATTCCCTGTGTCTGAAAAATTTAGACTTCTCGAGTAATGTTCGGATTCAGACTTCTCTACTGGGTATGTACTCGAACTGTGGCGATTTGGACTGTGCAATCAAAGTCTTTCGCTGTATGGATCACAAAGATTCATTTGCTTGGGATTCTTTGATACTTGGGCACATAGAAAATGGTGAGCTCAGACAAAGTTTTCATCTTTTCAAATCCATGCTTAAGACTGATGTTAGTCCCACACGATTTACCTACTCTATGTTATTGAGTGCATGTAGCAGGTTGAGAGATTATCACACCGGGAAACTTCTTCATGCCCAATTGATCATAGCAGCTGTCAATGCTGACTTGCCTTTACACAATGCTCTTCTTGATATGTATTGTAATTGTGGTGACACAGTAATGGCATTTAATATCTTCAAAAGGATTGAAACCCCGGATTCAATATCATGCAACTCAATGATATCGGGATATGCAGAGAACGGAGATGGAGAGAATGCAATGAGAATGTTTGTCGAGTTCGCACGAAGGTCTCTCGGCAAACCGGATGAGTATACTTTTGCAGCTGTCATTTCTGCCACTAGTGCATTTCCTTCGGGTTATTATGGGAAGCCACTTCATGCCCAAGTTGCAAAGGCAGGACTCGCGAGTAACACGTATGTTGGGAGCACATTGTTAGCAATGTACTTTTGCAACGAAGATCCCGAATCAGCCCAAAAGATATTTTATTCAGCTTCTGAGAAAGATTTGGTTATGTGGACTGACATGATAGCTGGCCATTGTAGAATTGGTGACACCGATGGTTCTCTCAGATTCTTCCATGGAATGTTCCGAAACGGTCTGGATTTTGATAGTTTCGCTCTTAGCGCGGTTCTCAATGCTTGTGCTGAAGGAGCAACTCTGAGACAGGGAGAGGTGGTTCATTGCCTGGTTGTGAAGAAAGGGTATGGTTCTGAAATGAGTGTGTGTGGGAATCTGGTGGACATGTATGCCAAAAACGTAGACCTTAGATCTTCAAAACTTGTGTTTTCTCTTGCAACCGAACCGGATTTAAAATGTTGGAATGCAATGCTTGGAGGGTATGGATACCACGGGCAGCCTGAAGACGCATTCACAACTTTCAATGAGATGATAAACAACGGCCTGGAGCCAGATGAGGTCACATTTTTGTCTCTGCTCTCCACTTGTAGCCATTGCGGTTTGGTCAGCAAAGCAAAGCTTTTCTGGAACTGCATGAAGGAAAGAGGGATAAACCCTGGGCTCAAACACTATTCTTCCATGATTGCACTATTAAGCCGGGCAGGGTTACTAGAGGAAGTTGAGGAGATCATCATTACTCAAGAATCTTCATTTGGCGATCATCATCATCACCATCTTCTTCTTCTTCAGGTATGGAGAGTTTTGCTTCGCTCTTGCCTTTGCTATGGAGATTTTAAGGTAGGTGCCCGGGCAGCTATGCAGGTCTTGAGACTGGACACAGGGGACGACAGTGCAACAAGCATATTGCTTTCGAATTTCTACGCTGCAGCTGGAAGATGGGACAGTGTCAAAGAAACAAGGAGAAAGATGAAAGATATGGAGATTGAGAAAGACCCCGGGTTTAGCTGGTTAGAGGGCATGGGGAACAAGACGAATGTGTTCTCTTCTTCAGATGTGTCACACCCACAGAAGGGTATTCTAGAAGCTGTGCTGCAGGCTTTGCTGGTAATAATGACAGATGCAGGAGCTGGTGAGTTTGACTTGACATGTTCATAAGAAGAACTTAGAAGAGCTGGGAATGTTTAAAACCTCTATCGGCATTGCTGAATGCAAAAACGGAACCAGTTCAGAACACACCCGATCGACCACCATTTTCGCATCTATGCCCCAAGAACTGATGTGGCTGCAAAATTGGTAAACCAGCAGACAGACAACAAACGCATTGCGAAAATGGATCTTTCCTCATACTTTTGAGTTTTGAGTCTTGAATTAGTCTAAGTGTGGAGTGTGGGTCAGAAGAAGAGCAGCATCTCATTATATACAGAGTAGGGAGTATTATTTAGTGAGAATAAAAGAACTGATATTTTTCTTCTTGAGCTCGTTATGTTATTTTTGAAGTCCATGAATGTTACTATTGTTTTACTTTTTTTCATTAATTTGAAAATTAACTTAATGAGTAATAAATTTATTTAATTTCGATATAGCTTATTGATGATGAACGAGATATTTTGTAATTTTTCTATCAAGTATTGATGATGATGATGACGACGACGATGATGATGATGATGATTTTGTTGTTATTATTACTAATGTTTTACTTTTTTTCAATAATTTGAAAATTAACTTAAGGAGTAATAAATTTATTTAATTTCGATATAGCTCATTGATGATGAACAAGATCTTTTGTAATTTTTCTATCAAGTATTGATGATGATGATGATGACAACGATGATGATGATGATTTTGTTATTATTATTACTTCTTCGTCCGGAGATGTCTTCACATGTTGATTTGATACGCTTATTAAGGAGTAATAAAAAATGTGAAATTCCCAAAAAAAGCATGTACTGTAAACTTTTAGATTTTCTTTTTTTATTAAAAATGTAATAAAAAAGTAGACTAGTGGTAAAATAGAAAGATACTCCGTATTATTAAAATTCATCGTTAAAAAGTAGACTAAAAAGGAAATGAAAAGAATATTTCTGGACGGACCAAAAAAGAAAATGAGAAGAACATTTCTAGACGGAGGGTGTATTATTTTTATATTGTTATTATTATTATTTTTGTTGTTGTTATAATAATACTCATATTATTATTATTATTATTATTATTATTATTATTATTATTATTATTATTATTATTATTATTATTATTATTATTATTATTATTATTATTATTTTTGTTGTTGTTGTTAGAAAATAAAAACATAAAACTCCTATTTTGGTATTTTCTCTATGATTACTCTTATTTAGGATGATTTTTTTTATTATTATCGTTTTACCGACCCTACCTAGTGGATAAAGTTTTGTTGTTGTTGTTGTATTATTATCATTACTATTGTTGTTGTTGTTGTTATTGTAAGAAATAATAGCCAAATTTATTTTTTTCGTGTTGTTGATTCGATTATAATTCAGTTTCTATGAATCTTAGTTAAATGTCTAATGTTTTATTCCTAAATAAATGCAACCTAACAATACGGTTTTCAACTTTGTCAATGCATGCATTACGTACATCACTAATGATGTAAATTATTTAGGCCGCCATTATTAACTAGGGGGTAATGGCCGAGTCAAGTATATCAATTCACACCAAAATAGAACACTTGATTTTGAAATAAAAATCATATTGGGAGAATATTATTTTTGTAGCACCGTTATTTTTGGGAGAATATTTTTTCAGTTGAATTTTATTACTCAACATAATGGTGTTTGTGAATGTACATAACATATAGGCATGAAAGCCATTTAATGGAGCTTGGAGCTCTTCCAAAGAAAGAGATGAATATGTATAAGAGGTGTGTTAGAGGCACACTAAGTTGGTACACACCAACTTGCACATCAAGTGTATCACAAACAAATACGGATAATTCTTTTATGTGTGTGTGATACACTTAGTGTACAAGTTGGGGTGCAAACTGCAAACATGGTGTACCTCTAATTTTTTTCTATGTAAAAGGATAGTGAGAGAAGAAGTATGTAAGCGAATGGAGTAATATATGTGTTTGTCTATTTTTCATCTTTGTAGTTAAAATGATAAACTTTGTCCAAAAATTAAATCAAAGTGATATTTTACTTATTTCTACAAAAATAATTTTAGTAGAATCATTTATAAAATATTTCCAAAATATTATCTTATTTAATTAATATATTATTTAATTTTTGGTTTATTATAAGTCAAAAATTAATAAAATTAATGAAATGGGGTCATAACAAAAGATAATTGAAATTATAACATGCATTATTCACCTTTTAACCATTTTTAAACTATATAGAATTGAACCCAAACTTTAATTGTGAGACTCGGTGAAGTATATACACATCAATAATTTCAATATTTTGCAAGTTTGAAAATGTTCGTTTTTCTTTAGACGACCAACTGTCCACTCATCATAAACTCAAGTTTGCAGGCATAAATTAATGAAAAATTTTTTGCTTAAAAAGTCTTTTACGTGCAAACATGATGTATTTCCTTGAGCCTTGTAGACGAATACTGATTTTTAAACTGTAGATTCTATAATTGCTCTTTTATAACGAGAAGTTTCTATATTTAGTCTTCTATTATTAAATATTGCTCTTGCAGTCCTTTTAAGGATATTTTTTCACAAATAGTCATCTTTTTAACCTTCTGTTACGGTGTTAATTTGAGAGCTAAAAATGTAAATTAACATCATTTTAATATCAGTTAAATGAATAACACAGCAATAATGACTATGACTGTGGACTAAGATTTCAACAAAAAATCACATCTGTAAACTATTATTGTAGTAGAAAGCGACTACAATTCACAAATGACACATCAAGAAAAGCCTTTGAATTTGTGTATGACAAGTACGGAGTATGATATATGATCATTGTAAAATTACACTTCTAGCCCTCAAATTAATACCGACATGACATAAAATAAAAAATAAATATTTGTAGAATGATACCTATAAAAGGATACCATGTTAATATTTACTCCGTACTAAATTGGAAAAAAGACCAATTATGGAATTTACTCTTTTTTAAAAAAATGCATAATAATGATATTCAAACTCGTTACATCTAAACTTACACACCCACTCAACCTCTGGACCTCAAATTAATACTAACATGACAAAAAATAAAAAATAGACTATTTGTGAAATGATACCTATAAAAGAACACCATTGTACTCCGTAATATTTACTAAATAGGAAAAATGACTAATTATGGAATTTTCTCTTTTCAAAAAAAAAATGCATAACAATGATATTCAAACTCGTTACTTCTAAACTTACACACCCACTCAACCTCTAGCTCCCTACTTAGACCAATCTAGTTAAAGTTGGGAAGTCGTGAATCCGACAAAATTACATTGTTACAACAGCATCTGAAAAAATGTACTCCGTATGATAAAATGCATTGTTACCCCTAAAAAAACAAACTTGGCCGATGGTTCTGCATCAGTATTATTTGGATTGCAGTCAAAAGTGCAGCATTGAACAGTGAAGGAGATCTTGGACAAAGAACTATACTGATTTACTAGCAAAATGTCTCACAATCAAAGCAAATAAGAGGATTATTTCTGATCTCATCTGTACTTGATATGTTTTGTTTTATCGTCTTCCAGTGCGACTTTTACCTCTTGCCTTCTGCAACAAGATGGAGAGCAATAGAGGTTTTTAAGAAGCAAATCAAAACGAGATGCTAGAAAGTGAAGAAAGTTTAGTAATGAATGGAAACTGGGATACTCTTGTGGCATGTATCATGCATGGTTTATTGTAAAAGATAAATTACCAGGACAATGAGTTTACACTAGTTCATGATTTTATAACTATTAATTTCAAATAATACTCCATTCGTCTCATATAAAAAGGTTCCACCTTTGACTGAGCAAGGAGATTAAGAAACGTAAAATTGTGTGGTTGAAAGTGATGCATATGAGAGAGAAATTATAAGGGCCACAAAAATTTGTTTCCAAAAGTGGAAAGTTGAATCTCTTTTGGTACGGATGAAAAAAGAAATGTGAAACTTTTTTATGGGAAGGAAGGAGTATCAAGTTAAAACAAGCTAAAAGAAGTGTAGGCTCACTTACAGATAATGTTCCAAAGCTTGATCCTGATCCCGTTGCAGCTCCTGCAAGACAAAATATAATAAGAGAGGGCTATATGAAAAATAAAATCCAGAAAATCCTATCTAGCAGGATGGTTACAACAGCTGAATTCTGGGCATTGCTGATGTCAAGTTCTTAACACACTACATACAGCTCTATCAACTAGTGTCATGCAACTGGCATATAGAATGTATATAAGAGAAAGAAATCCTGTGGAGAGTCTAGTGGTCTAGTTCATAAATGTTGATGTTGTAGTTCAACCTAAACGTGTTAGGTTGAAAGAAGGGATACTTTGGTTCATTATAATAACTTCTACCGGTGGTTTTCCCAGCATGAAAGTCTTGGCAAACTATTAGTCATATTAATCATATTAATTCTAATAAACATTAGCATGTTTAGCCCTAGACCATGAACATCATCTTACTAATGAACTGAAAAACATCATAATCCAGCTCATTTTATAGATTACCTGACAAAAATGGGGTTGAAAAATTTGTAGCTGCAGAAGAAGGGGTTGTCCCAAACAGTGTATTAGAAAATGCTGGTGTTGAAGTGGAGGAGGGGGCAAATAATGATGTCTGTGGGGAAGCGCCAGGCCCAAATAATGTGTTTGCTGGAGTAGAGGCAATGGGTGTAGAAAACATAGAAGATGATGATGTGGCAATTGCAGGGGTACTAAAAAGTGAGGAGCCACTTGCAGCTGAGCTGCTTGCAATGCCAGCAGATGTTTGTGGTGCAGTAGATGTTCCAGGAGTGGCTGAGCTGGACAGCAGTCCAGTAACTTGAGTTGGTGGTTTTGGTATCACAGGCAAATGCAGAGTTGGATGAACCCTTCGTGCAGCAGCCTCTTGCTTGGCGGTTTCCCGTCGGTCAGCTTCAAGAAATGGATCACCAACATCCCCTCGTCGACGTTGATCGGTAAGGTATGCCGATTTCATAGATTCAATGTATTGATGAATGCTCTCCACCTAAAAGAAAAATGAAGGCTGACATGTATGATCAATTACAATGAATAGAAGCAAAGTTTAACACACTGATGACTAAAGAACCCGAAAAGACAATGCGATAAATGCTATTTGCAATAAATTAAAAAGTTGATTCCATAAGACTCTTTCCAACTATTGTTGTCTGATCCAATTCTCTCGATTTCAGTTTTACCACTTGAGCCCCTATCATTTTAAAACTGTTGAATAGATAAACACAAATAATAAACCTCAAAACCTATTATCCACCATATATGGGGTTTGGGGGTCAAGATGTACACAAACAAATCCCTGTTTAAAACAGGGACATTGTTTGTCAGTCCTTGATGCATTGCTCCATTTACTGCGCCGTCTGTGCAAAACTTGATATCCCATAGAAATTAAGAAGCAAGGGAAGTTTAATGTGACATTTTGATTTAGTACTCAAAGTTAAAACATTTATCATTTTTTGTATATATAGGAAGATTTAAATAATCATTCACCACTAGAACGACAATTCAAGATCCTTCACATACCCGGGGATATGAAGAGGTGAAATTTATATTCTTTATATATTTTGACACAACTATTCAATCAATCAATAACCTCATCCTCTCATTAATTCCTATATCCAAAGTATACCTTGCTAATTAAAAAATAGCATCCAAACTCATACTCTAAAAGTGAAAAATCATAGCCTAGTGCACTTCACCTCCGTTGCAATTGAGGCAATGATCCTGTGAATATGCAATATGCCATCCATATTCAGACAGAGATAGTTCACCCAGTGCACTCCAGGAAGTTGGTTGATCAAAGCAAAAACTAAGGGTTTCAAGTTGTACAAAAAAAGTCTGTGAAATTGGATCACAAAATCGCAACTGTTATAGCCTCTGAAGATGCCTCGTGAAGCTAACCCAATATATATAGTTCCCCCCCCCCAATTCTTATCATAATGGGGTTTTGGCCTTGAATAAAGAAGAAGCAAATTAGATTCACTATTTAAGATCTTCCGGTCTCCAACAATGTACAGAGAAACGTGAAGGTGTGAAACAGAAAAACAATCGAGTAAATTCGGTCATTTTCTTCACTCAAACACGCGTGAGAACCATATTTTAAAGAAAAAATCTAAAATTCCAAAGCAATTTTGTTTCCCTTACCTTTGCTGCAACATGAACAAAAAAGTCATGCACATTTGACATGACTTGTGGAAGTGACTGCAGCAGTGACGCGTTGGTATTGAGAGAATTTCTATCAGAACCCGACAAGATCAACTGCTCCAGTTCTTCAACCCACTGTCGGCATTCAGCAAGATGTTTCTCAAATCTAGCTACAGTTTGCTGCAGGAATGGGGAAGGCTTCTTTGGAATCCCACTGTAGAAATCAAAAACAGGAAAGGTGGGAATAGTTGTTGCTTGAGCACTTGAGGTTGCAGGTACTATGGTGCCAGAGATCTGTGATGCTGTTGCTGAACCTGCAGCAGGTGCATTTTGATGGAGAAACCTTGGGCGTAACATCATGAAAGAGCGAACCGCTACCTCTGTATTGCGCAGCATATCTTTAACAACATACATTAGCTCTTGAAGAATAGTTTTTTGTCGTTCCATTGATGTGCTGATTCCACCAAGTTCCTAAAAAACAAAAGAATTCAATGTATATATTATCATACATGTGACAAATCCAGCTCTAATAAGCGCAAAAAATTATAACTTTGAGTTATATTGTTGTCCCTTTGGATTATGAAACTAAACTCTTGGGGTCTAACAAATTGTAGATAGTATACAAAAACTTTTTTGCAGTGTGGAACTCTGCATCTAGCAGTACAAGCCAAAGCATGTTGCAATGTACTTTTCTATTGCTACTCCTTGGGATAACTTCAATGGCATGATAAATGTATAGTGCTTATTGATCATCAATAATCATCTAAGATTCAAAATCATGCAAAAAAACATAGTAGAAAAGCGTTGATAAAGATGCCCTTCAATTCTTCAAGTTGCACACTTTTTACAAGAGATAATGAGATGGAAATCCAAAGCAAACATTAAACAAACAAACTAACAAACCTAGTAGAATCTCACAATTCCAAAACAAACATTAACTTTGATTTTTTGCCTGCTTGTGTTGCAAGTATAATGCGAGCATGATCGATTAAGATAGTTGTTTTAGTCACATTCCATCACAGAAGTAAAATTGTAAAGTTACCATGTACAATTGGTTTTCACGGAACAATTGAACCAATAGGTCTTGGAGCAACAACTTTATGGAGTATTAAAGAGTGTAAAGAATACAATTATTTACTACTCCCTCCGTTCTATAAAAGTGTTCCTATTTTGACTTTGTGTAAAAAAAGGAAGTGTTAAATTGTAGTTGACTTCCAATTTTGCCCTTGATGTGATGGATTGAGTATTAGAGAAAAAGTATGATGTGATAGGTAGGGTATGAAAAAGTAAGGGTAAAAGTGGTTTTTTAATAGAAAGTGGAAGTGTTTTGTTGGAAGTAAAAAAATGAAAGAGGAAGAGTTTTTGAGAACGGAGGGAGTACATAATTATCATGAATGCCTCTATGCAAGGTAGCAAGGGATAGCAAACCTGAATACTATGACTAGCATCTAGCTCAAACCCATCATTTGACACTGAAGAATCATACAACCGGCTGCATTGATCAAGGCGTTGACTTTCATCTCTGTATTCAAGTACTTTCTCTCTGCCACAAAATTACAAAAAAATAACTCCTTCTGTCTATTTAATCTTACCTTTTTGAATTTTGATGTTTGACCGTATTTTCAAACTAATTTATTTTAATATTTGCATAGAAAACAAGAGATTATATTGTCTATATTGTTTTATCAAATGATCAATGAAAATTCTATGTAAAGAAAGATGATATAGTTTAGTGAAGGGGGGATTAAGGAGTACAACAAACCAAGCAAAATCCCATAAAACATCTTTGGCATTGCTCGGTTTGAGATATGTATATCAGTATATGCAGAGGCCATTAAACGTACTCAATTTTTAGGAGGAATTTTTGCGAGTCTGGATGGAGGTCGGCCCACTTGGTTCCATAAGTAGCAGGCGTCTTACTGTTGGTGAACAAGAACAGCTGCGGCTGCTGCTGAGGCTGTTGCGGCTGTGACTGCTGGGGTTGAAAGTTGAATTGCGTCTGCGGCGTTTGCGAGAAGGCATTGAACTGCGGAAACGGCGACGGTTGCTGTTGAGCAGACGGAGTTTGGAATAGCGACGATTGCTGCTGCGGCTGAGGAGTGAATGAAAACGCCATTGCCGCGAGTCAGGTTTAAGGTTCTGCAATCACGCGGAAGAAGATGGATGCTTTGCATACATTTTAGGTTCAGCGGAAGAAAATAGGGGGACTTGACGAAGCAGCGAAAGGAAAACGTCTGGCGAGGGATGAAGAAGGTGTTGAAGCGCGTAATAATAAATTGGAAACCCTAGATTCAAAATTGGGGGAGGAAGGAGAATGCGCCACATTTGTGTTTGGAGATTCCATGTCTCTTTTAATTTTGGAAATTTGGCAAATTTTATAGGGTTAAGGTTCCCATGACATTGTCCAGCAATGTCTTGGGATGACCCGAAACGCTCTGGTATTCCGTTCGTAAAATTGATGGTTCCTACTTCTCCTAATATCTTGGTAGCCCCGATCCGAACACACTCCCACACTCTCTTCAATTTCACCCACAAGTTGATTTTGACTTTGAAGTCAAATTTTGACTTCAAATGGCAAAGAGAAGCACAATTATTTACCCCAATCAATTTCTACAGGAGAGAACTCATTCACATGCATACTTCCACCTTTTTGACAATTAACTCCACTCATAGAGTACTTTTAGATTTCCCTTTGTCATGATCCTTTTTTTTCTTTTTTTTATTTTTCTTTTCTTTTTTTGAATATTTAATCAATATTTTCCAACAAACTCCACCTTGATTAAATAATTAAAAAAATTGTAGCTCCACTTTACTTCTCCAGTGAGATCACCACTACTCTAAAAGAAAAAAAATATCTTCGGCGTCATCTCGGTCTGCTCCACCTAGATCAACGCTACCAACCTCAAGATCACTACCACCTAGATCAACGTGGCTCCACCTTGGTCCATCCACCAGGTTCACTACCACCTTGAAAATTTTTCATGACCCTATCTTGCTCAAAAGAGCAAGATTCCCACCACCCTTTGTGTTTTTCATGGCTCCACCTTGTTCAATACTATAAGGTCATTGCCACTTCTAGTTGCCGTTTTACCCATTACTCCATCTCAACAAACCCTGTCAAAATCACAGCCACTACCTAAGCTCCTTAGAGTTTTAATCATCCATCCCGAGCTAAAAAAATGACAACCCACCGTTCTTTCACACTAAGACCAACGACTTCGAGACCGCTCCTCTAGCAATTAATTTGTTTTGATTTATTCGCCTTGTACCGCCGCAAGAACACCTGTGGGACACGCCGCCCGACCTCCTCTTGCCAAGAAGACTTTTGACACAAAGCATAAATCACAGATCTCCACTCCGCTAGACCACGGGTCTCCTCTAATTCTTTTCGCGTACCATACTTCACATAAGAGAACAAACACGAGAAGAATATATGAGAGAAAAAATTATATTTCCACTATTTCAGGACAATATACAAAAACTATCTTTATGTTTACAAGGCTAAATTCCAAACACTCATAAACAGATCTTTCCACATTCTATGTCCGGATGTATTTTTCCAAGTAACTAGATATCAGCTACTCCCTACACTCACCCGCACTCACCAAGACCCCTTGGATTTTTCTGGCGGTATTCTTGTGTACAATCCTCTTCTTTGTTTCTCTCTCTACCTTGGTGTGTTGAAAACCACACACCCATAAATACTCCGTAGCTTTTCCATTTTAAAGGGCAAAGAGAAGCACAATTATTTACCCCAATTAATTTGCTACAAGAGAGAACCCATTCACGTGCATACTTCCACCTTTTTGACAATTAACTCCACTCATGGAGTACCTTCAGCTTTCCCTTTGTCATGAACTTTTTTTTATTTTTCTTTTCTTTCTTTTTGAATATTTAATCAATATTTCCCAACAAGTGTAGTCACTAGAATAATATATTTTTAAACTAATCCATGATTTTCACAAAATAAATAAAAAATTATAATGTTTAACTAATAAAAGAATTTTGCCAATTGAAGTTGTTAGATGTATAATAAAAAATGTGATTGACAACTAAAATATTACTAATTATTTTACATATATAATTGTATTACTAGAATAAGAACTTATTCATTAATGCAATTAGATGAAAAAGACTAAAATGCAACTTGAGAATATTTTAATTTATTTAATAATTTATATTTATAATTTATTAAATTATATGAAATGAGTCCATCCGAGTCTCTTTGTTTCTAAATATTAAGAATTGATCCGACTTTTTCCAAGGACTCATCCCAACCCGGTTTGTTTTTTAATACTCAAAACTTTAGACCTGACCCTAATTCACTCCAAACCATGTTGTTCGGCTCCGACCTGCTCGTATGCCCACCATCCCAAATTGTACTCTCTTCGTTCTAATATATAATCTCGTGTTTGAGAGTCCCTAAAATCTTAATCGCACTAGAAAGAGAATAAGACTTTGTTCCGTTCAACTTGTTTTTTCTGATTTGATCTAATTTTTTGTAGTTCTGATCTGATATGATTGGATCTGATCTGATTAAATCTGATCTGATTGGATCTGATCAAATATGATCTGATTTGATTGATCTGATCCGATCTAATTTGATTAATTATGATTTGATTTAAAATTTAAATCAATAATTTAATTTGGACTTTATAATAACGTTTGAAAATTGTAGTGATAATTCATAGGGAAATGCTTGGTTCACAAACTCAAACTTCACAAACTTCACAAACATATCATTTGTGAACTTCAATAAAGAAAATTAAATAGTTTATAATATACTTCCTCCGTCCCTAAATATTTGCCACATTTGTATTCCCGATGTAAAATATTAAGTTTTTTCAATTCATTTTATTTACATATTGGTATAGAAATAAAAAATAAAATTTATATATCAAAAAACTACATGAAAAGTTTTTGAAATAAGAGGTGTCAAGAATATTTTATTTTATCAAATAACTAATTAATGAAAACGTAGAAATAAACAAAAGTTCTCGCGACTGCTGAAAAAGCAAATGTTGCAAATAATTTGGGACGGACGGAGTAATCAATACTTTTTATTTTATGATTATTTTTTAATGAAATAAAATTAGTTAATTCATATACTCCCTCCGTCCTATAATGATCTTCCCAGAGCATTATTCCAACTTCACGGGAATTTATATTTATTTGTGTTTTTTCATGGCCTATATGATAAAATAAAATATTCTTGTCACCACTTGTTTTGTTGAACTTTTGGTGTAGTTTTTAAATATGTATGTTTTATTTTTTATTTCTATACTAATACTAAAATAAAATAGATTGAAAAAACTTGGAATTTTTCTTCGTTTTGCGAACCGGGAAGATCATTATAGGACGGAGGGAGTATTAGAGTAATCATTCATATTATAATGTAATAACATTTTTTATTTTATGATTATTTTTGTATGAAATAAGAATATTGATTTAATATTTTAATAACTAGTTTATATATATAGTAGAATAAATATTTAATTCATATATACATTAAAAAGTAATTAGATTTAGATAATCAATATAGAGAAAAAGAAAGTATTTTTATTAAAATATTGCATCCTTATAAAATATCAACGTGTGTTAATTTTATTTAAGTCATGATCAAAGTTGATCAACTCAATGTAGTAAAAGATCAAAACTTTAGAAACTCAAATTACATGTAGCAATAAAAATGAATTTTAAAAGTAAAATTAGATTGACATTGTCAATGTATTTTAAAAAAATAATTTTTCCGACATTTAATAATTAAGGATTATTTTCTTAGTTTTGTATTTAACTTGTTTCTAAAGTTTATTCTTTTTCATTTTTAATAATAATAATAATGATGATGATGATGATGATAATAATAATAATAATAATTATTGATTGAATCTGATTTGATATGATTGAATCTGATATGATATGATTATTTCTGATCTGATCTGATCTGATTTTAATAAGAATAAATAAAATACAAGAACTACCAAATTTAAAGAGTAAATTCCCAAAATAGTCCTCTATAATAAGGGTTTTTCCCAATTTAGTCCTTTTTAAAGAGTAATGAACAATATAGTCCTCTATATTTAGGAGTATCCTCAAGGAAGTCCTTTTTTTAACTGCCGTCAAATGAGACCGTCAAATGAGAGGTTATATACTTAATATATATGTGGATTATTACTTGTGTTTTTTATTACACCTCTTAATTGACAAAAAAAATGAATGGCCAGGAAGAGAAATAAGTTTGACAGCGCTGCGGGAAATTCAATCACCGAAGCCCGATTAACGAGGAACAGAAGACCGAGGGGAACTTCCAATCTCCGGCGCACGACTCAGGGAAGCTTCCGATCTTGCTGAAATAGCATGTGTTCAATTGATGGTAAGTTTTGCATTTTGGGACATTTATTCTTTGTGGATATTTCCTAGGGTTATACATTGAAGTTGACGGAAGTAAAAATTTCTAAAAATCCTTTGAGTGTTCATTCCTTTGAATCTAGATTCTTTCATGACAAAGTTAATTGAAAAAATTGTACTAATCCTTTGAAGAGCACACGGTTCATTGAATTGCTACTATTCCTTTGATTTTTTTTGGTTTTCTACAAAGTTCCAATTGGAAGTATAGGTAAGTGATCCTTTGAGGTTTTTTTACTGCTAATGTTTGGTATTTGTTTAATTATTGCAAATTAGGCACATTAAAAGATTATAAGTTCGAACCACCTTTCAATCCATTTCTACCTCTAAGTAGTTCCATATAACCACCAAAACACTTTCATCGTGTGTAGGAGATACTTGTCACCCCGTACTACTACTATTTCAGTATACATCTTCTTATACCCATTAAGAACTGGGAAGACATTTACATATATGTTCAAAGTGGCACTACTTTAAAAGAGCTACTAACAGATAGTGATGCGTGGGAGTTGTTTCATGTTGACGAATTACCAAGTGAATTGGAACTTTGGGTGGTGATACATGGTGATTCTGGATTTAATAGAGGCAATGATACTGGTGATATTGGTGATGATGAATACACAGAAGACGATACTGGAACCGACGGAGAGGATGATGTTGACCTTGAAGATTTGGATTACGATGAGGATGATTTGTTGTTTGATGCGAATGTGGATATGACAGTGGAGTTTCATGGGATAGAAGATAGCATGCCTCATGTCTCACATGCCCTGGAGGTGAGCACTCAGGTGGAACAACAAGTACTTGGCAGTGACGATGAAAGTTTGTCTGAAGGAGAGTTGATGGAAAAGCTTAATCTGCCGGTATTCAACCCCAAAAGGGACATGAAAAATCCTCTTTTTTCTGTTGGGTTGGTTTTTCCAAATAAAGAAATGTTCAAAGAGGCAGTAGGGAACTATGCCTTCAACAATGGGAAGCGTTTGAGGTATGACAAGAACGATAGTAAGAGGGTGTATGTTAGTTGTGTGAATGGTGATGAGAGCTCAAGTAAAAAGGTAAAGGCAGATTCAGAAAAAAGTAAAGCCCACAACAAAACAAAGTGCCCCTGGAAGTTAAGATGCCACAAGGCACCAGACACTTCTGACTTCTGAGTTACATATTTCAATGATGTCCATGAAGGGTGCACTTGGAAGTACTATAACAAGATGATGAACTCAAGTGTCATTGCCAAGAGATGGAAAAAGGAAATGAAGTATCATCCGAATTGGAGAGTTAAAGACTTCCAGAATAGAGTTCAAACTGAAGAGAAGTGTCACGTGACCTATAAACAAGCATGGAAGGCTTTGAAAAAGGCTCATGTCGAAGAGAATGGTCGTGTTGAAGAGGATTATAGGGATTTGTGGAAATACTGCCAAGAAATTTTAAGGAGTAATCCTAAGACTTCATGCAGAGTTGAGTGTCAAGAAGATGGGAGTATACAAAGGTTTCAAAGAATATATATATGTTGGGCAGCATGTAGGGAAGGTTTTAAGGCATGTAGACAAATCATAGGCCTTGATGGGTGTCATTTGACTGGCAAGTATGGGGGGGTTTTATTAGTGGCCAATGGGATTGATGGAAATGAAAACATATTTCCTTTTGCTTACGCTATTGTTGAAAGTGAGAATAAGGAGTCTTGGACTTGGTTCTTAGAGCTGCTTAGCATGGATCTAGATCTTACCGAAGCTAAAGAAGCCTCTTTCACATTCATGACAGGTAACTTTTATGTTATTTAAGGAGTACTGGACTTGTGTTAACTATTCTCACCAACGTTTTAATACATGTGTTTGTAAACTTTATTTTGAACAGACAAGCAAAAGGGTTTGCTCCCAAGCTTTGATGGCGTGCTTCCTAGGGCTCAACATAGGTTTTGCGTAAGGCATCTTGAGGGCAATTTCAAAGCTGCGGGGTTCTCTGGAAAGGCCATGAAAGATTTTTTGTGGGAGGCAGCAAAAGCGACCACATATGCTACATTCTTAGAAGCTATGAAGAAGTTAAAGGAGGCCGATGGGGATGCTTACTCGTGGTTGCAAGACAAACACCCATCGGAATGGTCTAGGTCGCATTTTCATATTATCCCAAGGTGTGATATACTAACCAACAACATTTGTGAGTCATACAATAGAGTGCTTAAAGAGGCTAGATCTCTAAGCCTTATTCAGTCTTTGGAAAAAATCAGGGAAATGATTATGCAAAGGCTTTTTGTGTTGAGAGAAAATGCTGAAAATTGGAAGGGTGGGTTATGTCCAACAATATTGACAAAGCTAGCCGTTAATTCCAAATTGGTAGGGGGTATAACGCTATACAAAGCGCGAAACACTTATTTGAGGTCAGGGGTTATAGAGGAGAAAAATTTGAAGGCCATGTTGTAGATTTATTTGAACGAACATGCACGTGTAACAGTTGGCAATTAACGGGAATACCATGTAAACATGGTGTGTGTGCCATTTGGCTCCAAAAAGACCGTAGCAGGAGAGATGTCAATGATTTTGTGGACGAGTATTATTCTCTTGACACATACAAGAAGATATACAATGGGTGCATCAAACCTTTGAGGGGCAGAAGTGAATGGGATGACGACATTAGAGAACCATTATTCCCCCCTATCATAGCCGCAAAGGTTGGAAGACCAAAAAAAACAAGAAAGAAGAGTGTCCATGAACTAACAAAGGATGGTAAAACGTTGAATACGAAGTTAGTGAAAAAAAGGTGTACGAAGTGCAAGGTGGTTGGACACAACAAGAAAACATGTCCAGAAGATCAGCAAGCCAAGGCTAGACAGGTGTGTGTATTTATATCAAAGTTCTTTTAGTTAAAGTTGGCGCTAAAAACTTTTTTTGGTTATGGTTGGTGCTTTTTCTATATACTGCTTGTTTTAACATGAAACTTCTTTTCCTTGTTTTATTGTGAATGTATTTATAGACTCAAGCAAAAGAAAAGAAAAAGAAACAACTTCGCAAAAGAAAAGGGGCACTTCAAAGTGTAGTTTGTGTGGAAGAAGCTTCATTAAATGTTAACCAAAGTGTTCCAACTTTAGCTCTTGTCCAAAATGCCTGTGACACAGATTTTGAATTCTGGGAAGATGCAAGTAAAATGGCAGACATGTACTCTCAAAGAGATGCGACATTGCAGGAAGAAAAGAGCACGACATGCCATCCACGTAGTGCATGAAGCGAGTGGGGAGATGCTGAAGATAAATGCATTTTTTGGTTGTTTGCTTCTTTGCAATCTGAATGTCAATAGGCACAGATGCCAAGATATACTTTTTTGGGTTTTGCTTTTTTTTACAACTGCAATGCTATTAGGCACAAGAGATGCCAGCATATGTTTTTGGTTTTTGATTATTTACAACTTCAATGTTATTAGGCACAAGAAGATGCCAACTTATTTTTGTAAGAAAGTTATTAATTAGGCAGTAAAGAAGATTAGATTTGCTTCGTGCATAAAATAGGGAAAATGAGAAAATGAAAATGAATGGAGGTAATTTTAATTAAGGTGGCTAGATTGACAAAGGAAGAGACCAATTGATGACACGTATACAAAAATAATGAAATCATCCAATTATTTAATGAAAACTTAACGGCAGTTAAAAAAGGACTTTCTTGAGGAATACTCCTAATTATAAAGGACTATATTGTTCATTACTCTTTAAAAAGGACTAAATTGGGAATACTCAAATTTAAATTTACTCATCTCCTCTTCTATAAAACGGCTGTTGATCCCATCATCAGACTCACCCAACGATTGTACGGTGCAAGAGAGAAGAAAATACTTGGCCGGAGCTAGGTTATAATGAAGGCCGGGGAACTCTCTGCCACCGCGTCGTCCGTTGGTTGCAGCGACGATCTTCTGTGGGAGATTCTAATCCGCTTGCCGGCCAGCGATCTGGTGAGGTTGAAATCAGTATCCACACAATGGAGGCGCATCATCTCAGATCCGCGTTTCGTCGCCAGACACCTCCAAATTTCGGCTTTCCGGCCTCCCACCGGCGTAATTCTCTACCCCCACTTTTCCAATTCCGAACCCTTCGAAACAGTATCCGTTCCTCTATTTCAAAACCCCCCCCCTCCCAGGGTTCCGTCTCTGTCCTTCATGACCAAAACCTTGGCAAACTTTCACTGCCGCTTCACTCAAATTCAGTCTTGTAACGGACTTTTGCTCTGCGTATTTTCCCACACATATTGGCCCATGCTCCACATGCTATCTAGGTGCTTCGTCTGCAACCCCACGACAAGGGCTTTCAAGCTCTTGCCCCTACCTCCATATTTGGGGGAAGGCGAGTGGTTCGATGGGTTAACAACGTTAGCGTTCAATCCCTTGGAACCACTTCGCTATAAAGTTATTGGCATTAAGAAACATCTATACAAGCAGAACGAAATGCCACAGGAACTCCATATTTATTCATCCGAAACAAATTGTTGGAAATTCGGCTGCTTCTTGGAAGAATTCAAGGCCAATAAAAGTCGCTCTGGTGCTTTCTTGAACGACACAGTTTATTGGATTGGGAGTTACAAAATGCACTATTACAATGTTTATTCCGGGAAAGTTGGAATTTTGTGGTTGCGGGTAGTTCGAATTGGATTCCCTCCTAGGGATTCTCTTCTTGTGACAACTTGCGGTCGTTTGTACTTCATCTTATATCAGTCCAAAAGTGGGGAGTGGCATGAGTATGAAATATTTGAATTTGATAGTACCACCATGAGTTGGTCGGACCCACGAGTGGAAAGGCTTGGTTTAGAGAGTGAAGTTGTGCATTGTTATGCATGCCCAAAGGTTGTGGCTAGAGAAGACAACTTAGAAGATTTTTTTCTCTTATTGGCATCTGAAAAGAGTTTGATCACCTTTGATTTGGGGTCGCACAGATGTGTCCGAGAAATTAAATTTCACCGGGCCTATTCCTACGAAGCTTGTCACTATATTCCATCTTTAGCACCCGTCTGATTGTCGGATTTCAAGTATATGAGTAATGGGAGTCATATCAGTCATTTACTGCGTGGTAAACACAAAGCACTAGCTTCTTTCATCAAGAATGCATGGGAAATGTTTAATTAGTCCGTGTCTCGTTTTATTTTTGTGTGGTTGAAGTTCTATTAGTCATACCTTATATATATGTATCAATTTAGACATCCCTACTACAATAGCTCCTTTTCTTACCAAGAAAGATTCTTTTATACTGGAAATTTGGATTTGAAATCTAGTTGGTCCTTTTCTTATCAATTTTATGATGCTTGCTTGAACAAATGTAGAAACTCAAAAGCCGGACAATTATCTCATTAAATTTTAATTTTATGTGAACTGAGTGTACATGATAGAGTTAGCTTTTGCACGGGCAGAGACACTACTTTACTATAATTTTCTAGGCCCGAGCCCGGCCCGGCCCGTATAACGGGCCTAACAATTGAAGCCTGAGCCCGGCCCGCATGGTTACCTGCGGGCTTCGGGCCGGCCCGGCCCGGCCCGACCAAAAAAAACTTTTAAATAATTTAAAAATTATTTTTTTTTAAAAAAAAGTAAAAAGTTAATATTTTAGATATTTCATATAAAAACTATTATGAGTAATGAAAGAAAAATTAATATATAAATATATTTTGTTTGATATTGCTACTATGTATGAAGTACAAATATTATCTATTGGAATGTCATAATCAATGTGTGATACGTTGCAAACAATACGGATTAGTAAAGATGTATTCATTTTATTATATAAACTTATAGTTTATTTTTTCTTTCCATAGAAGTATGTATGTGTGTTTATAATAATTTGAAATATGTTTGTTCTTTATTATTATTAATGTTGTTATTGTTATTTTATTATAATTATAATAATAATAAATATTTTAATTTATTCGGGCCGGGCCGGCTCGTGGGCTTGAGCATAAACCTGAGCCCGGCCCTAAAATGTTCAGGCCGCCGTTTATAAGGCCCAAGCGCAGCCCGTACCCTAAAATGTCAAGCCCAAGCCCGCTATTTTGCAGGCGGGGCGGATATCCGGGCCCGTGATCGAGTCTACAAAGGACCATTTGTGAAAAATGATATGATAATTGAGGACTAAATTAGTACGGAATAATATTTGATATGTAAGAACTAAATATGTAATATTTGATATGTAAGAAGTATTCTACAGGTAAGAGAGGAATTAGTCTATTTTTTTGTCGATTGGGGAAGATTGAGAAGACCTAAAGATTGCTGAGAATATCGATTGAAAGAAATCCGGCCAAGAGGTTTGCAGCGATGAAGACTCTCAGATCTGAGGAACTTTCTACAGCAGCGTCGGCCATAGGTTGCAGCGGGGATCTTCTGCCGGAGATTCTTATCCGCTTGCCGGCCAGAGATCTGATTAGATTGAAATCCGTATCCACTCAATGGAATCGTATCATCTCAGATCCCCTTTTCGCCGCCAGACACACCCAAAACTCCGGTCTCCGGCTTCCCGCCGGCGCAATACTCTACGACCCCTACCGAAGTTCCCGACCCTTCAAAACAGTGCCCGTTCAGATATTTGGCAACCCTCCGACCAGCGTTCCATCTTTGTCCTTCATGAGAAACATTATTGCAGATTTTGACTACAGCTGCACTCGTATTGAGTCTTGTAACGGGCTTTTGCTCTGTCTATTTTCGCAGAAGATTGAATCCGTGCTGGATCTGCAATCTCTTTGCTTCGTCTGCAACCCCATACCTCGATGATGTTGTGCTGGGTGTTGCGATTATCGAATTTGCGAATTCGATAGTTCCACCAAGAAATGGTCAATCCGAAGAATGGGGAAGTGTTTGATTCAATGCGCAAAGTCGTGCGTCCTTTTACACCTTCCATGTTTTTGGCTAGAGGGGACAAGTATGCCGATTTTGTTCTCTTATTTGCCAATAAAATTGGTTTGATTCTCTTCGATTTGGTTTTCGCGCAAACATGTGCGACGTCTTCGTTTTTCCTACGATGTTTGCCAGTGTACTCCATCTTTGGCGCCGGTTTGATTTTTGGATTTCATGTGCGACGTCTTCGTTTTTTTTAAAATGCTTGGCTAGAAGTTCCGTTATTATTTTTATTAACTCCCTTTGGTGCTCCATCTTGCAGTATGATGCAGCAGACATGATAGAACAAAGGTAAGCATTAAAATTGGTGATGATAATAAGTTAGCCTTTGTTTGTCAAGCCCTCCTTACTTTTTCAGGTTGGGACCTCCTCTTCTAAATTGTAATTAGAATGGTATCCATCTTGTACTTACCCGGCCATTGTGATGTGGGAAATGGATTTACTCTCTTTGTCCCAAAAAAAGTCATGCTCTCGAATCCATAAACTATGTCAATGGGCGGTACCATATTATTACCACATTATTATTGAGTTTTAGCACTCAATAAGTAATAATTAATAATTAAAATTTCATATGTTACCTTTTTTATTACACAGCACCAAAACATTTAAAATATGAAATTACCTTATTAATAATTCATAACTAAAGTTTCATATCTTACCTTTTTATTACACGGTATTAAAAATTTTAAGGTATGAAATTACCTTATTGATAATACATAATTAATAATTAATAATTAAAGTTTCATATGTTACCTTTTTTTATTATACACGACACCAATAATAATTATTACGTTTATTATTATTATTATTATTATTCTTATGATTATTATTATTATAACACGATATCATATTATTACTATATTATTATTATTAAAGTTTCACATGTTACCTTTTCTATTACGGAGTATTATTTTTCCTCCAGCCTATAATTAGTTTCCCGCTTTGATCGGAAGTGATTTTTAAGGAATTGTAAAAATTATGTTGACTATCCCAAATTTAAGGGTTTTTTAGAGTGAAACTAATTATTTTTTTCAATAATCGATAGTTTCGTAATGATTGAACAATAATTTTATTTCCCTACGAAGCTAATTTATTTTACTTCTAACTCACTATATTTCTTGTAAGTTGCAACTATTTTTATTGAGCGACACTTCAAATTGTTTTTGATACTATAATATTATATATTTTAATAAATGGCACTGCAAAACTTGTGAATATTTTTTGATAATTTTATATAAATGTTTTTTTGCAAAACATCATTATAACAATTGTAAAAATATCACAATAATTTTTACTTCAAGATGTAACTTTTATTTCTATAACTCACTACATTTTTTGTCGTATTGTAATTTTTTTCATGAACAACACTCTGAAATGTTTATTAATAATCTTCTGTTGGCTACAATATTATTTTTTCTAAAATGGAACTACCTTACTTGTGATATTTTTCGATAGCACAGTACAAATGTTTTTCCCAAAATAATAATTTAATAATCGTGAAAATGTCACAATCTGTTTTCTCCAAAACGGCACTAATTAATCTTATAACTTACTACAATTATTTTTATATTGTGATTTCTTTCTCGAGAAATACTCTAAATTATTTTTCGATAATCCAATATTAACTTTACACTAGAACAGAAAACATAATTTTTAAATAAACTGAGATAAATCTCTAACAAGAGTATATTATTTTTATTTTTTTTTAAATCTAAAATTAGAAAAGGAAAAAAAGTAAATTTGTCTTAAAAAAATTCCACCTTTCAAAAATTCTGTTAAGTGACCGTGAGTTTTCTATTGACGAGTCGACGACCTAAAACTCGCATACATACAAAAAATTGAGATTATTTCCGATAAAAAGTGTTTTTGAAAAACGTTAAAAAGTGAAATTGTTTAATTACTCCGTATAATTTTTAGGTCATTGGCAACCCTCCGTGTCATCGTCGTTGCCCCTTTCCGCCATCGCTCCCTCCCCCACGTTGCCCTGCCTTTTCCATTTGCATATATCTTTGGATTTATTTTGCAGATTACTTCACACTTGTGTTTAGATTGAATGATTTTTTTATTAGATCTTTACTTGGATTTGTTGAGTGTTGTATATATCGTTTGTGTATATTTTGGCTATAATCTTAGAAAATCAAAGATATATTTTTGTCCCCCTAAAAAATGACTTGTTTTTTATTTTCTGATAATTGATGTTTATAACAATTTAATAAAGCTTTCAAACTACAATTATATGATTCATGTCCAATTTTCCTTTGTCTGACACTATAAATTACCATATATGACATTACATATGGACATTTGTGGCATCATATATTGGCATTGGTGATATTTTTTGGCACTCTATTTGGCAGTTAACTTGGCTTTGTGATGTCTGTTGGGAAAAAATAATATAGATTTGTTATTCAATTGTAAGGGTAAGAGTTAGTAAGGGTTATTCAATTGTAAGGGTAATATAGATTTGTTATTCAATTGAAAATCATTAGAGTAAGAGTTAGTAAGGGTCTCTTGGACAATTGCAGTTTCTTATTCTATCTTGGTGCCATTTTAGGTTGCCAACTTTCATGTTTTCACTCCTTAGGAAATGACATGATATACTACAAAGTACATAGTTGTTTCATTTAATATAATTTTTGTCAAATAGAATAGTTACACGGGAAAATTATGTGTGGCGAGTCTTATTAGAAATAATTGTAATTATATGAAACATTATTTAATTATATACTTTTACCGTGCATCGCACGGGTTAAATCTAGTAAATTGCAAATCGGTATGATTGCAAGACAATTGTTTGTTCACAAATAGAAGTCTAACATACTAGTCAAACTACAATTAAAAATAGTTGTTTGAACTTGGGTTACACTATTGCATCTAAAAACGAAAAAAGTGGTTTTTTTAATAAATAGAAGTCTAACATATCTTGTCAAACAACTCTTAAACATAGTTGTTTGAAATTGGTTTATACTACTATATCGAAAACGGTTGTCTGTATTATAGTCTCACCTAACATTTTTTATGAACAGAAATCTAAAATATCATGTCAGACTACTATTTAGAAAGAGTGTTGTTAATTTACTATAAACAATAGACTTAACCTAATTTACACTATCGTATCTAAAATAATAGTTTGTATGAAAGTCATCGGTACTTTTTTCATTAAGCAAAAGTCTAAGATACTAGGTCAGACTATTGTGTAAAGGAGTAATCTTAATTTAATATAGACAATTGTGGTAATACAAATTGTATTCTGATAAGACACAAACTAAACTACTATTGATAGATTACCATATATCAAAACTTTAAAACTAGTTGTCACCTTACTATTCGGATAACTATTCTCTAGTCAACAAAATATAAACAAACGGTAGCATGTTTTTTTATCTCTTTTGAAAACAGTTGTCTATCTATAGTACTCTGATGCTGTTCTTGGCTTAGTATACTAGTCAATTGAAATTTTCCATATTCACTACTTTTTGGCTTTGGCATACAATGAAATAAAACAAAATGGCTCTTGAATTGAAACCGTTCGGCTTCTTTCACTACTGAAGTATTAGTTAGTCACTTGGCCAATGTAACTTTCGACAATTTTTGGTTCCGGTGAGTAACTCCTCCTCGTTCACGTTCGTTGGTGCATTGTGCTACTGCTCTAGACATTACGCGTTAGCGGTTTTATCTTGAGAGAAGATCATCTACATTGCCAGTGCGGGAGGCGGACGATACTAGCTTAAAAAACATACCTACCCCATTGCCACCATGTGATCACTAATATTTTTTCTATTAAATTTTTTTAATTTGTAATTCCCGTTGCACTCTGAGATATTTCAGTTGTTATCGAAGCAGTTGAGTTTAAGTTATTACCTTGATTTTTGATTGTTCATTGTAAATAATCATGAAGATCTTTCCATTATGCATTACAAGGTTATGCCAAATTTGTTTTTAATTCAATATATTTGGTTATAGATATTAAATTTTAAAATTATATTTATAAGGTAAAAATTACTCCCTCCGTCCTAAAACCATCTTCCCACTTCCCTTTTTTCTCCGTCCTAAAACTACCTTCCAACTTCTTAAAAAAGTGTATGAATTGACTATTTTATCCCTCCCTCAACTCTCTCAACCTACTGGATCTGTCAATCATTACTCTCATCTCTCTTCACTCTCAGCCGCTTCTCTCCTCCGTCTCTCCCCCCCCTCAAAATCTATATCTAATCTTCTTCTTCTCTCTCTATCTTAATATCCAGATCTAAGAAAACGGTGAAGAGAGAGCAGATCCCCCAAATCTGCCTTCATCTCGTTGCGCACAGAGAGATTGCAGCCAGAGAGACTGCCACCATCGCCGATCATACCTCGCCGCGCACAGAGAGATTGAAGCCACCGTCGCCACTCCACCGTCGCCGTCGTCGTCGCCACTCCGTTTCAGATCCGGTGAAGAGGGAGCAGATCCCCGCCTTCATCTCGTTGCTTGGACCAATTTCATAATTTATTTTATTTAAATGTGTTTAGCTGCAATTTTGATTTTTGATTTTGTTTTAGCATCATGCCTCTGTGTGTATTGAAAGAAGACAACATCGCCAGTGTTTTTGGTTCAGATTAGGCATGTTTCGGTCCAGTGTCGAGAGGGAGAAAGAAGGTTTTGAGGGGCATTTTAGGAAGATCAACTCAATTTTTACACTCTCTTAAAAACCACCTCCGGTCAAACCGGGAAGGTGGTTTTAAGACGGAGGGAGTATATGAAAAATTTTAAAAAACAATATATCAGAAGAATATACTACCTCCGTCCTAAAAAGATTTACACGTTTTGACTAAAGTTGAAATTAAGGCAAGGATAATTTTGTGTTGACTTTCCAAAAATACCCTTGATGTGATGGGTAAAAGTATGATGTAATGTGTAGATTATTAGAAAAAAGGTATAATGTGATAGGTAGGGTTTGAAAAAATAAGGGGTAAAAGTGGTTTTTTAATAAAAATGGTAGGAGATTGTGAGACACAATTTTTTTGAAAGGTGTAAATCTTTTTTAGACGGAGGGAGGGAGTATATTTTTATGAAATACATGGTAAAAGTAAGCAAACGAAATTGAAAGAGAGGAATCGAATCGTTTGTAGGTGAATGAATGAGGGGTAACAAACCAAAGGAAGCCTCAATCAAGAAAATTCATCATCATCATCATCTTCTTCGTCTTCTTCTTCATCGTGTCGATAAAATCTCATCTACTAACTCATTAATTTCTTTGTCTAGTTTAATTCTTTCCATAGCTGCTTCAACTGCGACATCAAACGCGTCCTTAACATTACTACCCAAACCCTTCCTGGCATAGATCAATCTCGGGATGGTCTCCACCAGTTTCTCCCGCATTTTCCGGATCTTCTCCTTGCTGTATTTCTCCAAGATCCCTCTAATGGACGCCGACCCGCTCCTCACTTTCTCGTAATCTATGAAAACCGAGTAGCTCTCCGGATCTTCCGGCAGGAACAGCCGGTACTGCCCGTAGGCCGTGCTTTCCCAGAAAAACACCCGCACCGATCCGGCAATCATGCAGTCGAACACCGATCGCCTCGAACTGCTGTCGCCTCTCGGCTGCAGGCAGAAGTCTGAGCTGAGGAAGGCGCCCTCGACGACGGAGGGGCGGGTGGCGCACTCCGCCATGGAGCAGTCGACCACCACGCTCAAATCGGAGTGGTTCTGGCAGTAGCGGATCAGGTGGGTCCGGAAGTCTCCGTCGACGTTGGGGCGGGAGGCGCCCACGAAGGAGAAGAGGCGGGGGCGGTCCCTGGAGAGGACGTGGCGCTGCCATTGCCGGAGCTGCTGCTCGGTGTTGGGGTGGAATGCGGTGGGGTACGGGACGCCGACGTCGTAGTCGTCCCACGCGGCCCTCTCGATGGTGAAGCGCGTGACCTTCTCCATCTCCGGCTGGTTGAGGAGTGCCGATCCCCATTTCCCCTCCGGGTCCCCTAAACGGCGGAAATCCCACGTGATTCGCCCTAGGGTGAGGAAGTGATCCGAGCCGTTGGATTTCCTCCAATGGGTCTGGTTCTGGAGCCACCCGAGCATCATCGTGCCGAGCCGGTCCCGCTTCTCGAAGTCGTCCACCCACAAATGCTTCGCCACCGCGAGCCCGGCGTAGAACGGGATGTAGAATGCCATAGCCGACTCCGGCTCCGTCGTTCGGCACCGGTAGTTCAGGACCCGGCGGTGGAAGATCACCTCCAGCGAGAACTGGTTCGTCAGGTACCACGCCTTGGCGGCATTCACCGGCAAGGTCCCGGCGAACTCGCCGGTCCGCTTCCCGAACCCGTCGTTGATTTGGAACCAATTCCAAGGATCCATATCCGGCAAGTTCCTCGGGATCAAGTCGCGGTTGAACACCGGCGGCATGTCGTACACGTAAACCCTGCCGTACTCGCATCCTCCGCCTTCCGTCGGCGGGGCCGAGCCCGCCGCAGGAAGCGGCCGGATTCGAGAGCGTCCCATTCGGAAGATGGTGGACGTTTTGGCGGGGCGGGGGGTTCCGGGCGAGGAAAATGATGCCGATCTGGAGGAAGACGAAGGCAATGAAGAGATAGAAGCGGGGGTGGGCGGAGATTTGGGATTGGATGGGGGCAAAGAGGTTTAAGGGTTTGGGTTTTTGTGAGACTTGAAGATGAGGGGAAGAATGGGAAAGCATTTTAATAGCGTCAATGGAAATGGGAATAAGGAGTGAGTACAAATAATTCGTTGATTTTGGTCCATATTAAAAAAAAAAAAGGGTGGGAGCAGCGGAACGAGTTAGTATTTCATTCTTCAATTTTGACTTTTTCAGTTTAGCGTTTTCAATATTTGACTTAAAATTAAATTAAATATATATTTAATGTTAATTAAATAAAATAATATTTTAAGAATATCATATATAATATATCTAATGAAGCTATTTTTATATCAATATCAAATATAATTCTAATTTAATTTGGGGCTAAATTTACAAATTTTAACAAAAAAAATCAGAAGTAGTCAAATAGTCCGGGCGAGTAATTTCTATTTACCCAGGCCGACAGGCGACAATGGCAGCATGGGATTTTTACTTTTTTCCCCAATTAACGTTTGGGTCATTTGAAAAAAAAAAACAAAACTTAGGTGCTACACCTCCCTACGAAGTACGAACTCCCTTACATCACGTACAAAGCCATTTCAAATTTCATGTACGTAACACTCGCCCAATTATTTTGACCTAACATGAAGATTTAACTTGTTTCTTAATTGGGAGATATTAGGGGTACAACAAAGATGTACCCTAAATGTATACTACATGGCTTAACACTATTCATTTTATTTTGTTTTTATTTTTAATTTTTTTTAAAAAAAATTTATATGTCTTTTTTTGTGGTTATGGAGGGGGCGTGGGATATTTGGGGTACACTTTTGGTGTACCCCTAGCATTTTCTTAATTAATTAGGTGCTACACCTCCCTAGTAGTTTAACTTGTTAATTAATTACACATAAAGATTTATCAATTATTTCACTTGTAGTTATTAAATACTACGTAATATTTTGACTTGTGCCATGAATGAATCCAAACAAAAATTTTATCGATTCAAACAATGTTTTTCTATGTAATATCTTTCGGTATTAGAGATATTATATTTCTACTATGATTTTTTGTTACTATCAACATCAACGTCAAAGTAGAATAAATACTCCAGTAATATTTAAGAAATTGCACGCAAGCGTAAATGACAAAATTGTTTTTCAATCCAATTTTTTGAAAGGCTTCAAGGTATACAATATTTTTGATACGATTGAAAGAATTTTAAGTGTTATCTAAAATCAATTTTTTTAATCATGTATTTGTCTTCACTCATGAAACAACAATATAAAATTGACCATGAGTGAACACTGACTTGAAAAAAAAATAATCTAACAAAAGTTAATGTTTGACCTTTACTTTCGTTAATAGTCATATCAAAATACAGAGTATAAGAATATTGGGATTTGTCTTCTCTAGAATTTCAGGGGTAATCCGGAATCAGATAGTACCAAATTTATTTGGAGGTATGTAAACCTCTTCCCTGACTCGATTTCCCCATTGAATTATATTGATAATATTATATTCTTTCGCAGCTCTTCAACAACTAATCTTCTACCATTACACAATCCTCATGTTTGATCAATGTTTCTCAATAATATAATCGGCAACCTCTTTTTCAAAATTATTTTATGGTTTGGATCTTAAAAGATTTGAATTAATAAAAAAATTCACTTGTTATTCAATCGCCATCAATATTTACGTCTACATCTGCTTGGTATGAAAAATCATAACTCAAGGTTTCCTCTTCATCACCGTGAATGAGGGATAGGACAAATCATATACATTTCAACAAGTTCGAGAGTGGGTGATAATAGTGTCCTATCCACTAAGAACAAATAATTTTTTTTATATTTTTCAATAGCTTTGGAGTTTGGATTAGTGTTGTCCATAATACTCTTGAGGGGGCAACTTGTGTCAAGAATAATTCGTGTGGAATTTCAACATCAACAGTCCCATCGATTGATTGGCCATTTTTTCATTTCTGACTTTGATTATCTAATTAGAAAAAGCTTGTATCCCTACCTGCGTAAAAGGACGTAGATGAATTCAATCTCATATTCTTTATCAACATAAAATCTTTACAATACAACCTCGATTTTGAAATTTTCAAATTACCACAACAATTTTATCTCTCGATACTCTCGGTAAAACATGAAGATTCAAGCAAAAATCATTTTCGAGTACAACTCGTTTTTCTCCAGATAATTTATTTCTAGCGTTTTTATTAGAGAACTTCATTACATCTTTCAATAGTGTGATCGAGTGCCTTTTAGAGCCTGTTCTTTAGGATTGGAAAAAAGAGCTGGATATTGGAAGAAACTGGAAAAAATTGGAAGAAACTGGAAGAACAGGAAAAAACTTAAAAGAACTAGAAGAAATTGGAAGAAACTTGGAAAAATTTCAAAAAATTGGAAAATCTAAAAAAACTTTAAAAAAAATTTATTTTAGTGTATTTTAATATTATTCTCATTCTAATTTTTGTTGTTATAAATTATTATCATCATCATCATCATCACGTTGTTTTTCATACACAAAAAAAAATGTAAAAAAAATAATTATAATACTCCGTATAAAGTTAGCATAGATATCGAAATGTTAAATTTTAAAAAGTTACTATGGTTACGTTGCACCTCAATTTATTTATTCAGTATTTATTATAAATAATATATTTATAATTGCATTTTATATATTACAAGATTTTGTTTTAAGTATCCGACATGTCACACAATGTAATCAAACCTATTTTTTCTTTCATGATTGACATTTTATTTTCATTGTAACTCCTATTTTTGGAATAAAGACAAAACTTTTTTTTCACATTTTTTATGTTTTATTCCTATTTTATTATTTTTCTCTAAACTATTTTGACTTTCAATTTTTTATTTAAATTAGAAAAATCGGAAAAATTTGAATAATAAAGGGAAAGATGAGGGGTCTTATATAAAGTTAGATTAATAAAACATTCTATGTAACTATTTTATTCATAATTTTCTAATATAGTTTAAAATATTGATATTTTCCTATTTTATCATGTAGATTAATACACATTTTTTATTCATATTTAAAAGTTGAAGAAAAAATAATGAGTGTGAATCGTAAAGATAGTGAGATGAAAAAAATAATTTATAAACTATAGTTATGAACATGACAGTTGTAATAATAATAATAATAATAATAATAATAATAATAATCACATTAAAAATATATCATTTTTAGTTTAATTGGTTGAGGAGTAGAAAGAGTTTGAAGAAAAATGGAAGGAACTGGAAGAAACTCAAAGGAACTAGAAAAAACTGAAAGGAACTAGAAGAACTGAAAGAAACTGGAAAGAATTGAAAGTTAAGAATTTAAGATCTAAAGAACAGACTTTTAGTAGCGTCCGGATATTGAAAGAAGAAAAAATGAAACCATGGTAAAGGGAGTAAGGAGTGTGGACAAATAATAATTGAATAAATCTAGGGGTACACTAAAATGTGATACCCTATTTGTACACTAGGCAAAAACAGAGAAAACAGACACTTATAGTATTTGTGGATCACATGCACTAAATGTCTAATTTGTCTGTGTTTGCGTGATTTACAAATTTGGTACCCCATTTTGGTGTACCGTTAGGATGCCCTATAATAGTTTGTTGATTTTGGTTTATATTAAAAAAAGGTGGGAGCTGTGGGATGAGATACTTTCTATTTGCCCCGGGCGACAACGGCAAGACGAGATTTTTACTTTGGATTAAGCTATGTGTACCCCAACATTTATACCCTTATTTGTATCCCACAGGTTTGCACCAACATTTTGTATTGATGTAAAACTAATTTTTGTTAACGCACCAATATTTGTGTCCGTGTAAATTTTTGTTAAGGCACCAACACTAGTGTCGGTGTAAACCATCAAAATATTTGTGCATAACTGTTGTGTACAATTAGGATATATTTTTTGGTGTAAGTGTAGCATGATTCTTTTACTTTTTCCCTGATTCAGGGTTGGGGTCATTTGAAAAAAAAAAATTGGGTCTCGCCATTTTAAATTTCATGGACGAAATAGTCGCCCAATTATTTTAACCTAACATAAAGATTTAGTAATTTAATTTCACTTGTAAATAATAAATATTACTCCCTCCGTCCCCCTGTTTTTGTCCACATTTAACTTTTGGAACTGTTCATCGAAGCACTTTGACTCATCAAATTCTCTCAATGTGTAAGCCTAAATATAGTCATGTGTGATCTTGTTTGATTTGTCTTAACATATAGATTATTAATATATAATTTCTATAATTTTTTAATATACAAATTACAAAATAAAATGGATTAAAGAAGTGCATTGGATGGTGTGTAAAAATGAAAGTGGACAAATACAGGGGGACGGAGGGAGTAGCATTTTGACTTATGCTATGCATGAACTCAAACAAAATTTTTATTAAAAAAAATTAAAATAGAAGTGTAACATTATATTGAAAAAAATACTAAAATAAGAGTTATATGTGTTTAGTCCTGAAATAAAAGTAAAAATTCATTTACATTATCAATCAAGACCGGGGGTATATTACAATATATTACAAAAAGTATAATAAAATGCTCATGTACAATGTCACACTATGTCATTACCACAGTTCAAACTCTTATTTAGGTAATAAAAATATGGAACTCCTATTTTAATATTTTCTCCATACTTTACTCCTATTTGGGTGATTTCTTAATTTTTTTATTACAATTTTTTAATTTCAATAATTAATATTTAATTAATTTTAATCTTTTTATTTAATTTTTTCAATTTGAATTTATTACATTTATTTTATTTTTTATTATTTATCTATTTTTATTTATAAATAAGTATTTGTATTAAATGTTTATAAGTTTTGTTTTCTCATGTGTTTTGTTTTTTATATGTATTTTGTTTTCTTTAAAAAATGGAATTAAAAATGATGATTAATTTTAAAAAACGGAGAGACAGATTTTCGAGCTATAGAATTGCAGGATTTTGAAAAACGACGGAAAGTTAACAGAAAGTTAATGTGGCAAAAGTTAGAGCCTGATGTTTTCTTATATTACATTTTTTGGGGTGGAACTAATGGAAGTAGTACTACTCTTTTGGAAGATTTGTGTTATAAGATTGAATGAAAAATTATCCAAAATAATCATAACTTTACTCAAACTTTTAAAAATAATCTACCTTTAACTGTGATGCATAATAATTTTAAGTTTACTAAAATTTGTGACTTTTAGATTTTTAAGTTGCTAACGGTGGGATAACAAAAGTGACATGTTTTGCGCAACAAAATGAAAGTTGAGATTATTTTTGATGAATTTTCATTTTTTAATTTTTTTGAAATTTTCATTTAATTTTTTCAAAATGACTTTCTCCCTTCATTTCTTTTTCTTTTTTTAAAGATTAATCTTACCTTATAAAAATAAAAAAATGAATATAAAAAATAACGAAAATGAGAAAGATAACTAAAATCATACAAAATTAATGAAATAAATAAGATAATCAATGGAAAAAAACTGAAGTAGGAGTAAAGCATTGAAGATATACCAAAATAGGAGTTTCATATTTTTATTTCCGAGATTAGAGTTAAAATGCATTTACATTACCAATAATAACCATGTGCATTACCAAAAAAAATTAAAAAACAAAAAATTCATCAAAATAATCTCATTTTCATTTTGTTGCACAAAATGGGCCAATCCCGTTAGCCCGCCTTTAGTAACTCAATTGCGATCTAAAAGTCTTAAATTTCAATAAAGTTGAAATTATTTTGTATCGCAGTTAAAAATGAGATTATTTTTAAAAAAATATGTAAAATTGAAATTATGGTGGATAATTTTTTGCTAAGATGAATGGACACACTATTGCCAAGATTTCAGTTACATTTTTTACTTTGTTTTTCCCGTGAGTTGAAAATCCCGTGGAGTAACTAGTCTTCTACAGAATGATGAATAATAATATGGGCCAAAGCAAGCCTGCTTTCTTCAAGGTATTAATCGGCGACGACTTCGCTACTCACCTCGTACGCTCCTCCTCCGATCTACTTTTTTTCTTCCCCTTTTCTCATTTCTCTCTGTACTTTATACTCCCAATTTTTTTCTGAAATTTTTACAATTTATTTTTTCTTCGAAGAGGTTGCCGCCGTATTTCATCTATAAATTCGGGAAGCTGCTGCCGGAATGCCCGATTCTGACGGTCGAATGCGGCGGCGGGGAGGCCTCGTGGCGCGTGAAGCTGGGCGAAGTTGCGGCGGAGGGGCGGTGCTTCACCGATGGGTGGCCGGAATTCGTGAGGGATCTGGGTCTGGGACGCCATGATTTTCTGGTGTTTTGGTTGGAATCCCAATCCAAGTTCCTGGTTGAGGTTTTTAATGAAGATGGGACTGCCAAGGAATTTGATTGCCTTCAAGGTACAATTTGTTTGTTTAAGTGAAAATTCATTTTGTGCATTGGGTAGTGATATACTGATATATTCAGAGTAATTTTTAAAAATTAAATCAAATTTTAGTTCTCCGTATATGAGAAGTTTAATGTGTGTGTTTTGTCTAGTCCATTATTCACCCAAACCTAAAGCATTGTAAAAAAAAGGCTCTTTTAGCTCCATTGGCGATGAACAAGTAAAAAAAGAAGTAAAACAAGTGGCAGCTTGTTTGCTAAATGCTTGATTTGTCAAATCTTGACTAAATTGACCAAGTTAAATCACCCAAACAAACGTTTTGTAAATGTTATTTTTAAGGTGACAGGTATCTATGAGTTTTGTAATTATATAAAGAACTTTTTTCAGTCTCTAAACCTATTACAGAGTACTTATATGCGGAGTATTAATTTGTTCAGGTAAAAGGCAATAATATTTACATTCAAAATATCATCAATTTTAATTTGAAGTCCCAATTTGGGCACCCGTCCTCGTCTAAGTGCTCTTGATGACTAGTTACTGAGTTTGGCTGTTTCTTGAAAGGTAATGTTTCCCCAAGGAAGGAAGATGCATGTGAGTTAGATGTGGTGCCATCATCGCCAACCAATGTCATCAAGGGGAAGACATTGTCATTTTCAGCCAAATTTAAACGTTCCAACAGATACAGAGCGGTAGTCTAGATTACTTCCTTTTCTTTTTTATTGTGTTATTTGCTCCGTTACGCACGAACACTTCTTGATTTTTGAGTTTTAGCACAACATTTAGTAAAAAGCATCATATACACGTACTACACTTTTACCGTTGATTAAGGATGTTACTTTTTGCCAACGATTCCTCCATAGGGTAATGAGCAAGCTAACAATGTCGAATATGGAGAATCCAAGGTCACCCGACGCTATTTTACTATTTAAAAGAAAGGCCGGGGGAACCCCACTTGTGACACTCTTTTTTACTTTTTTGACACCAAAGCCACACAGATGATAAGTCAATAAGAGGGTGTTTGGGGTTGCGTTTAAAAGTTGCTTATGAACTTTTGCTTCACTAAAATCATGTTTGTCGTGTTTGTCAATCTTCTTTTGCTTATAGATTATGACTTCTGCAGTCTAAAATAGGCTCCAGAAGTGTTTTTAAGCAAAGTTAAAAATAGCTGCTTTCCGCTTCGACTTAAAACCTCTACTTTTTCAATAATCCACCACACTCCCAAACACCCTCTAAGTGTCTGTGTGGAAGTTACTCTAGTTGCCTTTGGTGTCAGAAGTGGTGTCACAACTACGGTTCCCGAGGCATTGCCCATTTCAGGAATATTGTGCTAAAACCAAAAAGACCCAGAAAAGTCCGCGACGGATGACACAAATGACCCTTTGTTTGGTTTGGTTTAACGAACAACATAACGCTTGGTGATTAATATTGTTGAGCAGCCAATACCAGCCAACTTCATGAGAGAGACAGGGATCAAAAGCAAGTGGGGGGTGGTGAAGGACACAACCGGAAGGGAATGGCCGATGCGGATCAATGGGGACAGGAGCAAGGAGTTGGGAAAGGGGTGGAGTGACTTTACAACTCAAAGTCGCCTACTCCCAGGGGACACTTGCACCTTCACCTACAACTACGACGAGAATGAACAAGATAACACTAGCCGCGGCTGGCTGCTCCGAGTTGCTGTGCAGAGACTGAGGAAGTCTATAGGCCAATAAAGCCATGGCTAGCAACTGGTTACTCTTCTTAGGTAGGTGCCTTTTAGTCCATTATTGCAGAGCATTATTATTATTATTATTATTATTATTATTATTATTATTATTATTATTACGGCCCGGTTCTAGTGCCACTGGAATCCGGTGCCACTCCGGTGCCACTGGCATTTTGGGGCACCTCCGGTGCTCCAAACCCAAAATTGACGGTTCCTACCCCCCTAACCCACCCCCTAAACCCCCCACCCTACCCCCGCCCCTGCACCCCCACCCCAACCCCGCCGTAAGCCCCCCACAAAATGTGTGGCTATTAAGCAACGCATAATAGCCACACATTTTGTGGGGGGCTTACGGCGGGGTTGGGGCGGGGGTGCAGGGGCGGGGGTAGGGTGGGGGGTTTAGGGGGTGGGTTAGGGGGGGTAGGAACCGTCAATTTTGCGAACGGAGCACCGGAGGTGCCCCAAAATGCCAGTGGCACCGGATTCCAGTGGCACTGGAACCCCGCCCTTATTATTATTATTATGATTATGATTATTGTTGTTATTATGTGTTTGATGATCTGTTTTGTGCCTTTCGTTTGCCACTTGGGGACATATTGACGGTTTTTATGGCTCATTTGGTTTGAATTGTTCTCTCGGCTAATTTGGATCCTCAAGATTAGCTAGAATGATTTATTTGATTCATCTGTTGATTGTAGGGATTTAACAATGGGCTGCTTTTCAAAAGTAGCTTCTGGTGTGTGTTTAGCACCAATTGATTCTTGTTGATTTTAAAAATTAGAATCATCCGGCCATAGTATTATAAACTGGATCGGACTAGTTCGGACTGTGAACTGGTGAATCGCTGGTTGAATGAGTTTGGTTCAGTCCAAAGGACTGGGATCTGCTTTGAATTGGTCCAAACCGGTGTGAACTGGCCGGTCAAACCGGTAACACCTTTTTCTTTTTTTTTTTTGCAATTTTTTCTCAAAAAGTTTCAAGCATGGGGGTTTGAACTTCCAATAGAGATTTTCCCAAAGGTTTGATATGAATGTCGACTAGTTGATGGGAGGGGGACTAATGCTTTGTGTGAATTATGCCACACAAAAGCTCATCATGAACAGAGTGAAAATCGATCTCAATATGCTTTGTTTGCTCGTGGAATATTGGATTGACTGCCATGTGAACTGTAAAGTGCAACAATGTTGTATAGTCATCACGGTTTGTTTGTCTTTCAAGAAAGGGGAAAATCTCCAAGTTTAACCAAGTAAAAATAGAATACAGTGTTACATAAATATTGTATGTGGAAAACTGGAAATATTTGTAATCGAAGTGTTATTAATATTCTTAGTGAAGGAGTACAAAAAGAGACAATATATGGCTATAGAACTCTCAAAATCAAATTGGTTCAAATGAGGGACTACATCGATATTTATAATTGAAATACTCCCTCTGTCCCATTTTAAATTGCATATTTACCTTTTTTCTCTGTCTCAAAATAATTTGCATGTTACTTGTTATCGTAAACTTTTATAAGTAAGATATCTAAACTATCCTTAAAATAAGTCACTCTTCTCCACCTTATTTTTTCATTCATCGTCACCCCTTCTAAAAAGTAATGACAATTTTGAAAAAATCAACTCTATTTTTTTTTATTTTTCTTAAATATGCCAAAAGTCAAAACAGACGATTTAAATTGGGACGGAGGGAGTAATAGATAATGTTATCGTGTGACCTTACTATAGTCACGTGAAGAATCATAGTAGACCATAGATTAATTATACTCCCTTCCCTTCGTTCTTAAATATATTTTACATTTCTATTTTTGAGGTAAAATATCAAGATTTTTCAATCTATTTTATTTACATATTGGTATATAAATAAAAAAATAAAATTTGCATATCAAAAAACTACATGAAAAGTTTTTCAAAATAAGAGGTGTCAGGAATTTTTTTATCAATAACTAATGAAAATATAGAATTAAATAAAAATTACCACAACTGTTAAAAAAACAAATGTGAAATATATTTAGAAATGGAGGGAGTACCGTATTGTTAGAATTGTAGCCCTTATGCTATATTTATTGGATTGGAGCCTTTAGACTCTAGCGCAATCATTGAACGATGGGCCCAGGTGGTCATGTCTGGTCCACTTTTGGACCACTCTATGTCGTTTGTGTTCATCTTTAAACAACGAGTAATGCTAGAGTCACAAACTTAAAGTTCACAAACTTCACAAACTTGCCTTTTTAACACTTTCTTAGAACTAAGATGCACTCAAATATTAAAAATTATTTTAATTTTAATTCCACAAAAGGCAAGTTTGTGAAGTTTGTGAACTTTAAGTTTGTGACTAGCATTTTCCTTAAACAACCTCTAGTGGGACATATTCTCTTTGTCCCTAAATATTTGTCAAACTTATATTCTTGAGGTAAAATATTAAGTTTTTTTATTTCATTTTATTTACATATTGGTATATGAATAAAAAACATAAAATTTACATATAAAAAAACTAATGAAAAATTCTTCAAAATAAGGGATGTCAAGAATTTTATTTTATCAAATAACTAATGAAAATGTAGAATTAAACAAAAATTCCCACGACTGTTGAAAAAACAAGTGTAAAAAATATTTTGGGACGGAAGAAGTATATCAAATGATTATCATCCTATGGGAAATTAGTTTTTGTGCGTGCACCTTTAGCACCAGTGATTTCCCGAGAAAGTTTGCTCGATATAACTCCCTTTAGGGTGGGTTTAGTTTTGGAAGTTCAGTTTTTACCCAAAATCAAAGACAAAATGGAAGATGAGTCAGTGGTTCGGTTCGATTCGGTTTTGAATGAAAAATATGTAAATCATTGGTTATTCGGTTCGGTTTTAAACGGTTTTTATTTCGGTTTTTTCCCCAATTATTTTGGTTTATGAAAGTAGAAGTTTATAAGTATTAAAAAATTGTAAAAATACTAACTTGATGAAGCAATAACAATATGTAGTGTTAGGTTTGGTTTATTGGTTTGATTTTTACACAAACATGAAAACTAAACAAAAAGTTATTGTTTCTTTATGCTCAATTTTACATATAAGACAATATGTGTTGAATGTCCAACAAATATTTAGGAGATTCCAAATACTTCCAAAGACGTCGTATGTATAATCAATTTCGAAGAATTTGTGTTTTTTTGAATAATACTTTCATTTTCACAAGGCAAGCCCATAAAAAAGTAAAAAAGTCTACATTTTAAATATGGACTTTAAGACCACCTAAGCATCACTTTTTATAAGTACAAAAAAAATATTAAAGATAAGTATCTCGGGCTTGAATCCTCTATCCTTCTTCTCTCTCCCACCATTCACATTCTGCACATGCATAACTATCCCACCTCTAACCCCATCTTTGATTTTTTGAAGGGTGGTGGGATACGAGGCATATACATATAGGTGGGTGGGTTTAGAGGTGGGGGTGAGTTGTGTGTCAGAATTTGAATGGACACGAAGAGGGGACAAAGGATCCCACCCCCAAGTGTCCTAAGTTTGAACTCTTAAATTAAGAAATGCTCAAAAGTCAAAACTTGTAGGCCATAATTCTGGTTAATAGATCAACAGAAAATTACTTTAGGGTACCTTGGATTTTTTGTAATGACTTTCAAATTTCACATTATTTGAAATATAATTCTGGGTACCCTTAATTTGTTAGTAAGATCTTTTAGTTCCCGCATTATCCAAAATATACTCTGGGGTACTTAAATTTTGTGGTATTATACTTTGAAGCTACATTCCGCCTATTTAGATGCTAGGATTAAAACTTCTTTTACTTTGAGAAACTAAATAATTTTATTTAAATTTAATAAAATAATTTTTGTATGGTAAATTCTATATTTGTCAAAGTACTAAAACTTTTAGTTCTAACGGTCAAATAGACAAAATGTACTTAAGAAGTACTCCCTCCGTCCCTCATAGATCTTCTCAATAGCCCTTTTTCTTTGTCCACAATAGATCTTCTCATTTCATTTTTTAACAATTAAAATACCACAACTACCCCCACTTACTTTATTTATTACACCTCACCCACCTCATTTAATGCACTCCACCCATTTTCATTAAGGGTATTATGGTAAACTTTCACTTTTTTTTAACTCTCCTTAAAAATCACTAAAAGTCAAAATGAAAACATCTTAGGGGGACGGAGGGAGTATATTTCCCTTAATTTTGAGCACCCTGTAGTATATTTTAAATAATGTTAGGCCTCATAGTTTCTACTGAAAAATATATTTCTGATGATGTTGAACCTTTAGAATATGACAGTGTAATTTTGTGATAAATCAAGGTGAATCTTCAACCCCTATATTTACCTACCAAGCAGCCGGAGTAATTAAAGTCTAGCATCGTAATTACTCTCATTAGTAATATGGCCCAAATCATGCCTGCGTTCTTCAAGGTTCTGATCGACGACTTCGCTACTCACCTCGTAAGCTCCTCCGATCTCCTTTCTCTTCTCCCCCTTTTCTTTTTCTCTTCTAAAAGTCTAAAAAGATTCCCCCCACCAGAAGTAATTCCAATTTTGTCTCTCTTCGAAGAGGTTGCCGCCGTATTTCATCTATAAATTCGGTAAGCTGCTGCCGGAATGCCCGATTCTGAGGGTCCGATGCGGCGGCAGCGAGGGAGAGTGGCGCGTGAAGGCGGACGAAGTTGCGGCGGAGGGGCGGTGCTTCACCGACGGGTGGCCGGAATTCGTGACGGATCTGGGTCTGGGGCGCCATGATTTTCTGGTATTTTGGCTGGAATCCCAATCCAGATTCTTGGTTGAGGTTTACAATGAAGATGGGACTGCCAAGATCTTGAGTCATCTGTCCACAGCAGCCCAAGGTACAATTTTTTTCTGCATGGAAAAATCCCTTTTGCTTGTTTATTCAATTGGTTAAATCTAGCATATTTAAGTGGTATGAATACCCCAACAAAGATTGTATAATTACGGCACTGTTTGAGAATAGTGTTTGTGACTTACATTGCCTAGTAGTACAAGAAGAGTAAAAAAAAGCCAGAGACCAAAGATTTGCTTCAAAAATTGGGACATGTTTTTTTTTTTGGAAATTGATGTGATTTATGAATTTACCCAAGATGGGTATAAGTGAACTAGTTAGGGAATGCTTTAGTTACCCATTTTGCTTGCTTTCTTGAAAAGGTAAAGTTTCCCTAAAGGAGGAAGACTCCTTAGAGGATGACGTGAAGTCATCACCACCGATCGTTGATGTCAGCAGGAAGAGGAGGAAGAAGACGATGTCGTTTTCTATCAAAATGAAACCTTCCAACAGATACAGAGTGGTAGCCAACACTACTCCCTTTTTATCGTTTCTACATTCATACCCGATGTTATTCTGCTTGTTTTTCTCCCGGATTTTTTTTGAAACGGATATATTTGGGTTATTAGACAATGCCATCCAACTTCTTGAGGGAGACGGGAATGATGGGAACTAGGTGTCTTGTGCTGGAGGATCTGCGGGGACGGGAATGGCCCGTGTTGATGTCTGCCCATTGCCAGAGGAGCACGAACAGGACAGACATGGGAAGGGGGTGGAACGAATTCAGAGTTAAAAACGGCCTACTTGACGGGGACACTTGCACCTTCAGCTACACCGGCGGGGATGAAGAAGGTGAAGATGGCAGCAGTGGGTGGTTGCTCCAAGTTGATGTGATGAGAGCAAGCCCTAAAATGGAGGGTTGTGGCTCCTCTCTTAGACAAACAAGAAGCAAGGCTAGTCACTAGTTACCCTATAACTCTATTAGGTACATGCATTAGTCATTAGGTATGTAGCAATAAGGGAATGTGCTTTGCATCTTGTGGTCTATGTTTTCTCTTGTTTAGGCCATTACCCAATCTTAGAACTCATTTTGTTTTAGTTCTTCTTTTAAGGTCCCTTGTGTCAATTTACGTGTCATTTCAATGTTTTGTCATAGAAACTAACTTGAATTACATTTTGTACCTTCAAGACTAATATGATTAAAATCAATATATATGGACAAAATTAAGTCACTGAGTGCATTTAGAGAGACAAAGTTGAGTATAAACTTAATCTTTTTATTAAGAAAATGGAGTAATTATTTGTAAATAAAACCATATTGTTTGTTTGAGAGCTAAGGTCATGTTCTCTTTACTGATCTGACTGTTTCTAATCTGATTGAAATAAGTTCTGATTTGAATTTGTCTGATCTCATTCTTATAAGAATAAATAATAAATAAAAAGATAGTTGAGGAAAACATAGTCTAACACTACATATGCATGAGACAAATGATATGAAAAGTGAAATGCGAGGTAGTTTGAAAGATGTAGTGGGTGTTAAACTATGATGAAAAATTTTACTCCCTCGAAAAAAACTTTTCTGGTATCATGAAAAATTACTCCCTCCGTTCCATTTTATAACGTCTGTTTCGGTTTACGATGTTTGACTGAAGTTATTTTCAAATCATTTTATATGACAAATGGTATAGAGTTAAAAAATAAAAATTACATATCAAAATACTACATCAAAAGATCTACAAAACTAGTAGTGACAATAATATTTTATTTTATCAAATTGCTAACGAAAATAGAGAAAGAAAGTGAATGAAGTTTGACCCTGTGAATAGTGAACATGCATTATAATTTGGGACGGAGGAAGTATTTATTTTTAATTGGTTTTATTAAAAAAATAGTATCAAAAAAACATAATTTACATATTTAAAAATTATATTAAAAGTTATACACAACAAGTTGTGATAAGAATGTTTTGTTTTATTTAATGACTGATGAAAAAAGCTCACGTAAACAAAAGTTATTAAAAACCTGGAAGAGTTGTGCTTCCGTGACCTTAATAGACCTTCATACCCTTTTTTAGTCGGCCAATATGGAAGTCTTTTATTTTTTCAAAATGCCCATTGATCTATTAGTGTTTATATACTAAGGTTGATAAGATAAGAGTTGAATTTAAGACCATAGAACTTATTGGGCTGAAATAGTAAATAAAAATGTTTTTTAGTAAAATGTAATGTTATGTACCTAGTATGAAGAAGTGTCAGGCGACTCCATTGTCATTTTCATTGTCTCTATTTCATGTACAAGTAACAGCAGTCTCGTGTTTCATAGGGCCTGTTTGGGAATAGTGTTAGTTATTAGTGTTAGCGACTTAACATTTTGAAAAAGGCTATCTACGAGCAGTGTTTAGCGTTAGCGTTTTCAAAGTAATCTGCACCGTTAAAATTTTATTCAAAATGCTAACGCTAATCTCTAACGCTTTTCCCAAACAGGCTCATACTGTCTTAGTTTAAAGTAAAATCTAGTCATTAATGTCTTCCTGTATTAATCTAAATAAATTATAAATTTGATTATTTAATTAAGATCTCTTTTGAATTGGATCACCATTTTTCTCGGATTTCAAAACTTATTATATGGGCATTATATCAATCTTTGAGAACTCACCAAATGGACCATAATTTTATTTTTTTCAGAGTTTAAATATTGCAACTCACTAAACCTCTTCTATAATTAAAACAAATTTCAAGTGCTTACTTTAAGGTTATAAATATTGTTTCAAATTCGTATATTCATCTAGTTTAACTTTCTTGAATAAAACATGACAAACTTTTAATTATCAATGACTTCTAAAATATACTTCTTCCGTCCTAAAATGATCTTCTCACAGACTATTCACATGATCAAACTATAATTATTTTCTTTATTTATTTTGGTTAGTTATTTGATAAAATAATATAATCATGTCACCTCTTATTTTATAGATATTTTGATGTAGTTTTAAAATATATGTTTTTTTTTAAATTTTACACCAAATAATTTTAGTCAAACCCCATAAACCGAACTGGAAAGATCATTTTAGGACGGAGGAAGTATTGTATATTAAAAAATAAATTAAAAATTTAATAATTCTCAACGAGATAAATTTATTGAAATACTCCAAAGTTCATTTAATTTGATCTCAAAAAATTAATTAAAAAATCTAACTGGATGAATAAGTACTAGAGATTTAAATAAGAGAAATTTACCTAAATAGGACTAAAACATAATGACTTTCCCAATATAAGACCATATGTTTTTATTTCTTAAGGTAGGACTTTTGGTCATTATCAAGCAGTCATTATTCAACTAAAATGTCCATCATTACTGGACATTATTCCTTCCACAATGTCATTATTAAGTCCTATTTAGAAAATAAAAAAGTTTAAGTCCTACATTAAGAAAGTCATTATATTTTAGTCGTATGGAGTGCAAATTTCACTTTAAATAATACTCTATAGCCATCTCTATTAAAGATCTCAAATTGAGGATAAGACGTAAAATAGCACTCCCTAATATGGGCCAAAGCAAGCCCACCTTCTTCAAGGTTTTGAGCCAAGCCGACTTTGCTTCTCACCTCGTAAGCTCCTCTCTGCCTTTTCTTTTTCTTTCCCCTCCCTCGCCCGAAGTAATCGTAATTATTTCCATTTCTTTCATCTATATTCGAAGAGGTTGCCGCCGTTGTTCATCTATAAATTCGGGAAGCTGCTGCCGGAATCCCCGACTCTGAGGGTCGGATGCGGCGGCAGCGAGGGAGAGTGGCGCGTGAAGGTGGACGAAGTTGCGGCGGAGGGGCGGTGCTTCACCGACGGGTGGCCGGAATTCGTGACGGATCTGGGTCTGGGACGCCATGATTTTCTGGTATTTTGGTTGGAATCCCAATCCAAATTCTTGGTTGAGGTTTATAATGAAGATGGGACTGCCAAGATCTTGGATCATCTTCCCACTCTAGGTACGATTTGTTTAAACCATGTTTGGCAAATGAACTTGGAAGAAAAAAGAAAAGGAAAATGTTTTTCTCTACTTTTCTTGATGAAAATTGATTTTTCCTAAGCATATAATGTCTTCTTTTTTTTCTCACTAACCAAACAAAAGAAAAAGGTTTTCCTCATATGGAGACGTTTCTTTTCTTTTTCCTACCAAAATTCATGAACCAAACACAATGTAAAAGAAAATTCCTTTTGTGCATATTTAAGAACCCCCTAATTTTATAGGGATATATACGAAGTAATTAGATTTGCTTTAAAAATCAAATGAATAATGCTAGGGGTACACAAAGTTCCACACGATGACACGAACTTGCACCCCACACATTTCTTATTCACTATCTAGTTTTTCTATCAACACCAACCAAGAAATATGGTAAGGGGAGGATTGGTGAGCAAATAATATTTTTTGAAGAATTTGATTTTGAAAATACCTTCGGGGACCCCAAGGTGTGCACACCAAGTGTACACAGGCAAATTCGGACAGTGACACTCAACGTTTGTGACATGTTTCCCTTAGTGTACACTTGGTGTCGACACCTTATGGTCCCTTAGCACTACCCATTTGATTTTTGTTTTCTTTGGTCCAAAACGTGTTGAGAAACAAGACCCTTACTCCTTCTGTCTTAGAATATACTTGTCTAGTATTGACTTTTTGGAGTCAACCAAAATCAACTTTCAATCAATAATTAAATAAAAAGTATATGGTATATCAATTAGATAACATTATGTTTTGAAAATATTTTACAAGATGAATATATAGAAATATTTTTGTATCAATATTTAGTATCAATTTTATTTGATTTATGGTTAAAATTTTATAATTTTGACTACAAAAGGTCAAAAGTAGACAAACACTTAATATTACGTATGGTACAAATGGAGTAAAAATGTAGAAGCCTTATTGGCATCACAAGAATGAATGAACTCTACCACAACAGGTTCCAGAGATGAGCTTACATTGCTATGCAATTAAAACACAGAATCTTACATTCGAAACTCCTTAAAAGTTTTGGTGTGTGATAACTGATAATGCAAAAAATGTATTGAAGCATTCCTAAAAACAAGAGGCTATTTCCTCTGAACATGTGTTGCATTCATGCATTATTGCTAGAAGTTAATAGAAAGTAAAAGTATGAGAAGTTTAACATGTCTTTTTTGGTTTAGTATATTATTAACCCATAGCTAAAACATTGAAAAAAGGGGGTCTTTTGAAAACGAGTTGCACCTTGTTTGCTAAATGCTAGATTTGTCAAATATTTTTGGAACTAGACCAAGCTAAATCTCCAAAGCAAATGTTTTGTAAATGTTATTTTAAGGTGACAGGTATGACTAAGTTTTGTGAATAAATTCCCAACTTCTACAGTCTATAAACATAATATGTACTAATGTATTACTCCGTAATTTATAATGGTATAAAGCAATAACAATTACATCCAAATTATCATATTATTTCAATAATGTAACTCCATTATTTATTAAACATGCTATTTTACCAGAGAGCTCACCCCGTCCCAATTTAAGTATGTGTTCTTCTTTGAGTGCTATGGAAGACTAGTTATTGAGTTTGGTTGTTTCTTGAAAGGTAAAGTTTCCCAAAAGAAGAAAGATGCATGTGAGTTTGATATGGTGCCATCATCATCAAGTGCTGTCATCCAGAGGAAGACGTTGTCATTTTCTGTCAAAATTAAACATGCCAACAATCACAAAGTGGTAGTCAAGATTACTTCTTTTTTTAATTGTGTTATTTGTGTCAAATTTTTGCATAAACCGTTCTGTGTTTCATTAATCATCATTAATCACAATCAGGTATATATACAAGTACAAAGATGAGCTTAAGACCAAGTCCAACACACACTCTATTTAGCCCCAAAATATGTACTAAATCTATTTACCAAAAACAATACTTATCCTCAAGTTAGGGCATAGATGTCATGAATGCCCAACTTGGATAACAAAAATTCAAAAATAGGTTTGGACAAAGCTTTTGTAATGCCATTTGATAACATGCAGGAACATAATGAGTAGACACCTTACCTCCCTGAACAAATGCATGAACTGTACGACAATCAATATCAATATGCTTCATACGCTCATGAAATACTAGATTTGTCGCAATACATATATTGATTATTGCAATACAAACTTGGGGGGTACAGATTTGGGACACCAAGAGCACTAAGAATACCTTGCATCCTTCTGATCTCCACCCACACATTCGACATAGCTCTATACTCGGCTCTAAGAACAATTTAGAAATTGTAGTTTGGTTTTTGGTCTTCCATGAAACAGAGGAGGTACCCAACATAGTAAAATACCCGCTAACAGAGCAATGGACAAAGGACAACTAGCCAATAGGAATCCAAATATGCAGTAATTTCAAGATTACTGTCGGTGTGCAACAAAATACCTTGGCCTGGATGACTCTTAATATAGCGTAGAACACGCATAGCAGCAACCTTATGATCAACAATCGGTGCTTGCATAAATTGGGACATCACATGGACAGTATATGATACATTAGGCATGGAAATAATCAGGTAGATAAGACGACCCACTGTTCATCTATGCCGTAAGGGATCATGTAAGGGAGTCTCAGTCAACGTGGATAGGCTGTAAGTTGGCTAAAGAGGAGTGGCACAACACTTGCAACCCAATAGTCCAGCTTCATGCAAAATACTCCCTCCATCCAAAAAAGAACTTCCCACTTTCCTTTTTGGTCCGTCCACAAAAAAACTTCCCGTTTCCTTTTTTGGAAACTTTTTGTAAATGAAATGTCAATTGTGCCCTTATCCAATTCTTCTTCTCCCTTTTTTCTTTCTTCCGTTTTTCTTTCTTTTTCTCCTTCTTCATTCTTTTTCTTCTTCCTTCTCCTGCTTTCTTCTTCCGCATCTTCTTTCTTTATTGTTTTATTTTCTTCCTTCTTCCTTCTTCTTCTTATGCTTTCTTCTTCCGTCTTCTTCTTCTTCTTTCTTCATTTTTTTCTCTTTTTTCTTCCTTCTTCTTTCATCAACTAAAAGAAGAAATATTTTTTCAAATCTCTGGGTTGCATCTTCACCAGATCTAGATTTGCAGTGACAATATTTATAATTTTTTCCAGATCTGTGGTGGAATTTTGATTTTCCTCAACGAGAAGTCTCAAAACAGATCTTTTCGAGGGGTTCGGATTGCAGGTATGCGACGGCGATGGATGTGGATTGCGACGGAGAGAGGATGCTGGGAGCTGCAATGGAAGGGGGCTTGCGACGGCGAGGGCGCTGCAAAGGGGGGGATTTCGATTGCGGGGGTTGCGGAAGCGTCGATGGCGGCGGTCAGAAGCGTCGCCGGCGGCGTTGCGGAAGCGTTGCCGGCAACGGTGTGGAAGCATCGCCGGCGGCAGTGCGGATGTTTTGGTGTTGGACGGGGTAGATGGTGCTGCCAGTGGGGGAACATGGTAGAGAGGATGAGGGGTATAATTGGAAAGTCAAAGCAATTTTCATTTCACATAAATTTGCGCACCAAGTCAAAGTGGGAAGTTCTTTTTTGGATGGAGGGAGTATCCAACAGGTACTTGCATTGGCACAAAACCATCGAGAAGAAGAACGAGCACAATCAATGCCAAAAGAATACTTCACCGTGCCAAAGTCCTTCAAAAGAAAACAACATTCCGAGCATTATTTAAAAGAGGCACACGTAGTCAGATTATTCCCTGCAACCAAGATAACATCAAAATCGACCATGACTGTCAGAATATCATGCTTGTGTCGCAAAATAAAGAGATTATGATCCTTATGAGCCTGTTTGTACCTCTACTTGTGAGAGTAATACTCATTTTAGCAAACCAATTACGAGGAGGTCGTGTTAAGCCATAAAGAGCCTTGGGCAACTTACATACCTTCCCTGGGATAGATTGAGAATATCTAGGAGGTATTCACATATAAACCCCCTCATTAAGATCACCATTTAAAATTGTATTATTCATATCAAGCTAGTGAATCTCCTAACCTCGTACTACAACAACAGATAACAATATATGTACCGTTCCCATCTTGGACACAGGAGCAAAAGCATTAGTGTAATCAATGTCATACTCTTCATGGTCGCCGAAGACAACCAGATGAGTTTATCATGCTCTTTAGTACCACATGATTAAAATTTGGTGTGATACACCCACTGACAACCCAAGACCTTCCTATCAAGAGGAAGGTCGATAATCTCCCACGTCGGATTATTCTCCAGGACTATAATTTCTTGTTGCATAGCCAAGCGCCAATTGGCATGTTGTGTGGCCCCTTTAAAATTACAGGGCACCTTAGTAGAAGAAACAGTAGCTTGAAAATAACAGTACCTGTCATGTAATTTTTCATAATGAACAAAATTAGTGATAGGATAACGTGTATCTAAAGAGTGAGAGATGAGCCAAACGAATGATTAGCTAAGTCCATGGTTTGGGCTTTGTGACATATGTAATCAGAAAAATTAAAGGGGGGTTGGCAATCATGAATATGCCGAGGGGAGCGGGAGTCGATGGTGAACTGTACATGCTAGTAATCTAACCTGATGCGTTGGTTGGCCAGGGGGGAGTGACAGGTTGAGGGTTGGGGTACCTTGGTTGGGGTAGGGACAAGTAGATCTGTAATACCCCGTATCAAGATGGGAATGGGAAGAGCTCAAAAGAATTGATAGTACTACTCATACCAACAAGGTGCATATTCTTTTCGAGCATCACCTAGAAACTCCAAAGTTAAGCGTGTTTGATCTGGAGAAATTCTAGGATGGGTGACCCCCTGGGAACTTTCCTTGGGCGCGCACGAGTGAGGACAAAGTGCGCGGGAAAGACTTGTGTTGGTTTGTGGGGCCAGTCTACAATTCTATGAGCAGACACTTACGGCTAGGGTGGGGGCTGGGGTGTTACAAATGGTATCAGAGCAACCATGCGACCGTGACGGGCCAAAAGAGCTTAATTCACCTAGCAGGGAAGATTTATGGGTTCAAAAAAAAAGGATGCAACAAGGACGTTGCATTCCTAAGTGGGGGTGAATGTAATACCCCGTATCAAGATGGGAATGAGAAGTGTTAGACGCCTCGCACACCTCTAGAGGGGGGTGAATAGAGGTGTTGCCCAAAAGACCAGTTTTTTGCGTGGAAACGTTCTTCACGAATATTCAATAAAAACAATGCACCAAAAAAAATAAAGTGAAGGATAAGAGCAATGCACACACGATATATACTGGTTCGGCCTAAATGCCTACATCAAGTCCCCGAAGCAATCGTGCCCAGCCTTCACTAACCCGTCAAACTTAACGGAGTTTGAGAATCCGAATACAACTCGAGAACTTGATTTCACAAGCCTCTTATCTTACCACCGAAGTTTTGATTTCACAAAACTCAGGATTTCTTCCACCTAACGTTTGATTTCACAAACCGTTAGAATTTCTACCACTTGGTGTAATCCCAACACCAAGAATACAAATCCCTTACAATAAAGTAAGAAAACAAACCGCAACCAAGTAATTCTCCCAACACGGAGTAGATTGTTGCAAATACAATGAAGCTCTTTAGAATATGGCAATATCTCTCAAAGACTCAAGCAATGAGGAAAAACTCAAGCAAGAAATGATTTAGCAATCAAAACAATTGCCTTGCTTGGATATAAGGAGGGGATTGAGTAGAATCTCTTTGGATATTCAAAGGATATGTTCTTCAAAGTGTTCTAAGTGTTCTTATGAAGATAATCTTGAAAGTAGATAGTTTATAGAAGTTAGGGAGTGGATAGGGATGAAAAGCATTCAAAAAACTAGCTGTTTGGTAGTTGAAACTGTCGACTTATTCGAATAATTCAAGAACTATTCGAATAGTTTGGATCAATCGCGTGGCTTGAAAAACCAGTTCCTATTCGAATAAATGTTGATTTATTCGAATAAATCAGGGTGAAAAGCCAGGACTTTTTCGAATAAATGGTGATTTATTCGAATAAAACAGGTTAATTTCAGTCACAGGAAAGATCACGACTTATTCGAATAAACTATTCTAATAAGTTTATCTTTCCGTTGAAGGGGTGTGTTTCCGACTAGATTTTACTCAAAATTTCCATTCTACTATTCCCTTACTTGGAATCTCTACGGTATGAGAAATTGTGTATTAGATTCTGGATTTTGTGATGGGTTGATTCCTTTGTTGGAGAAGCCAGAGCAAGGAAGGTGCGATGCTCAAGTCCCTTCTTCACGACGGATATGAACTTGTTGTAGCTTTGATTCTTAGCCTTGATGCACAATATGATGATGATGTTTTGTCACCCTTTTGTCATTATCAAAACCTAAAAGACAATGGGCAAAGGACATTGCAAAAATATATATTCATGATAGCACATTGTCCAACAATTTTCCCCTTTTTGATAATGACAAACCCATTAGGAGATATGCATCATACAAGGCTAGTCCCCCTCAAGTATTGCATCATAAATCAAACAAAGACATACAAATCTATACTATCTTCCCCATTAAGATATGTACAAATACAATTCCTCCTGAATATATGCATATCTACACCATCTTCCCCCTTTTGACATTATCAAAAAGAGATGGGCAAAAAAGATATATGCTCATGCAAATAAATATCAAACAAACAAATAATATCACATTGTCCAACTAAAATATAAATCAACATTAGTTAGAATTAATAAAGTGAATCAACTTCCCCCTTAATTGATGCTTCACCCAATTATGTGCTTGGCGCATCTACTTCAACTCATGTCGAAGTGTTCAAGCACACCTTCCTTAATGAATCTACGAAGCAAATCTTGGTACCCAATGCCTTTTGGGTCCAGGGGTGTTATTGCAATAATAAAAATCATATGAACCATGCATCACATTATCTTGACTTAGAAGCAAGTGCCTATACTTAGTGTAACAAACTGGTGTGATGTGTCCTACTTTATTACAATAATGACACCTAACACTAGGGTTGTTCATGTTTCTAGGACGTGTGATGTGCTTTCTAGGTTGTCTATCAAACTTAGAATTCCTAGAATGACTTAGTTTATTTCTAGGTGATCTATAGTATTTAATTTTAGAGGTAGATTTTAGTCTAAATTCATTTTCAACTTTCTTCATAGCTAATTTCAAATCGTCTACCTCTTTCTTAAACGCTTCTATCTCAAGACTAGAAGACATACATGAAGAACAAGGTGAATCATTTAATTTCAAATTAGTCTCTTCAAACGTCTTATTTTCAATTTTGAGGGAATTAATTTCTTTTTGCAAAATATTATTTTTCTTTTGCAAAAGGGTGATTTTATATTCCAAATCTTTGGCAATAGATGAGACTTTCTTAAATTCTTTAAATAAATCACCAAATGCTTCTTGTAGTTCTTCAAAACTAAAAGGATCGTTAGAAGAACTTACCTCTTTGGATTCACTTTGAGCCATAAGACAAATGGCTACTTCATCATCGGATGAGGAAGAGGAGCTAGAGTTGGATTGCTTTCGGCGTTTGGACTTCTTGAATTTTCGTTTAGGGCAATGACCCTTCATATGTCCATGCTCTCCACATCCATAGCAAGTAGGCTTTGTACTCTCATTCAATTGCTCAAGCTCATTTTGCAAGAAATCATTAAATAACTCGAGAATGCCACTTTCTCTAGAGCCGCTTGTCTCGACATATTTTGACGATGAAGCTTTGAGTGCAACTCCTTTGAATGATAATTTTGTTCCCTTTTGATCTCCGCTGCACTAGAAAAGTTAGACATTTCATAAGTGAGTAGTTTACCTCGAAGTGCGTCATATGTCAATGTATTGTAATCTCGGCCTTCTTTGATAGGGTTGACCGTAGACTTCCATTCCGGTGTGAGACTTCGAAGGATTTTTCGAACGAGAACATGATCCTCATAATGCTTCCTAAGTGTATCCAAACTTGAGACGATAGTTGAAAATCTCTCGAACATGCCATCTATTGTTTCATTTTCCATCATCATGAAAAGCTCATACTCATGGGTGAGTAAGTCGATCAAACTCAGGAAGTGAACTGAACAAGGAAGTATACACTGGAGATTAAACAAGGTGTAGAGTAACCGGCAGAACGTGGAACTCTAAAAGGCTATCAGTAGGCCCAACACGGCACAATATAGAAAGTTGATGGCCCTTGCATTTAGTTGCATCTTCTTCTTGTCATTTGAGGTATATTCGGTCTCTAACTTTGGAACAAGAATCCCGTCAACAATCTTCGTGGGAACCGTCTCTCCATGCTTGATCACAAGCCAAGAATCATAACCATTTGATTGGATGAATATTCTCATCCTCTCTTTCCAATAAGCATAATTTGTGCCGTCGAAGAGTGGTGGCCTTGTCGTGGATTGTCCTTCGGCAACTCCGGGTTGAAATGTTCTTCCGGCCATGATCTTTTTAAATTTTCAGCGGTAAAGCTTTGAAAATCCCTCGCTCTGATACCACTTGTTAGACGCCTCGCACACCTCTAGAGGGGGGGTGAATAGAGGTGTTGCCCAAAAGACCAGTTTTTTGCGCGAAAACGTTCTTCACGAATATTCAATAAAAACAATGCACCACAAACAAAATAAAGTGAAGGATAAGAGCAATGCACACACGATATATACTGGTTCGGCCTAAATGCCTACATCCAGTCCCCGAAGCAATCGTGCCCATGCCTTCACTAACCTGTCAAGCTTAACGGAGTTTGACAATCCGAATACAACTCGAGAACTTGATTTCACAAGCCTTTTATCTTACCATCAAAGTTTTGATTTCACAAAACTCAGGATTTCTTCCACCTAATGTTTGATTTCACAAACCGTTAGGATTTCTATCACTTGGTGTAATCCCAACACCAAGAATACAAATCCCTTACAATAAAGTAAGAAAACAAACCGCAACCAAGTAATTCTTCCAACACGGAGTAGATTGTTGCCAATACAATGAAGCCCTTTAGAATATGGCAATATCTCTCAAAGACTCAAACAATGAGGAAAAACTCAAGCAAGAAATGATTTAGCAATCAAAAGAATTGCCTTGCTTGGATATAAGGAGGGGATTGAGTAGAATCTCTTTGGATATTCAAAGGATATGTTCTTCAAAGTGTTCTAAGTGTTCTTATGAAGATAATCTCGAAAGTAGATAGTTTATAGAAGTTAGGGAGTGGATAGGGATGAAAAGCATTCAAAAAACTAGCCGTTTGGTAGTTGAAACTGTCGACTTATTCGAATAATTCAAGAACTATTCGAATAGTTTGGATCAATCGCGTGGCTTGAAAAACCAGTTCCTATTCGAATAAATGGTGATTTATTCGAATAAATCAGGGTGTAAAGCCAGGACTTTTTTGAATAAATGGTGATTTATTCGAATTAAACAGGTTAATTTCAGTCACAGGAAAGATCACGACTTATTCGAATAAACTAAAGATTATTTTAATAGAAAGGCAACTTCCCCACACAAAGGCTGATCTAAAATGAGTTTAAAGGTAAGATGATAAGGGAATGAACCTTAGAGATGCCATACTCTTTAACACATAATCTAAGACCTAAAACACTACCCAACTAAGGAAACAACCTCTTCGGTCTCGTTCCTTCCACCGATGCTCAAGTCCCTTCTTCACGGACGGATTGAACTTGTTGTAGCTTTGATTCTTAGCCTTGATGCACAATATGATGATGATGTTTAATTTTGTCACCCTTTTGTCATTATCAAAACCTAAAAGACAATGGGCAAAGGACATTGCAAAAATATATATTCATGATAGCACATTGTCCAACAAGAAGAGCTCAAAAGGATTGATAGTACTACTCATACCAACAACGTGCATCTTCTTTTCGAGAGCTCATCACCTAGAAACTCCAAAGTTAAGCGTGCTTGACCTGGAGAAATTCTAGGATAGGTGACCCCCTGGGAACTTTTCTTGGGCGCGCACGAGTGAGGACAAAGTGCGCGGGAAAGACTTGTGTTGGTTTGTGGGGCAAGTCTACAATCCTATGAGCAGACACTTACGGCTAGGGTGGGGGCCGGGGTGTTACAAGATCTGTTGGCAATTCAACATGAAAATCGACACAAGTGGGATTATTTGGAATGGCTTGATAACAAAGGGAAACAAAAACTCATTAAATGAATTATCACGGCTATGAAAGAAATGATGAGACTCAAGGTCTTAGACATGCCACCCTTTTCTACTTCTAGGATAACCAAACAAATATATAGTTGATATTGTGAGGGTGAAATTTATTTTGTGAATGCTAAATATCTCAAACATTACACAAATATCCAAAGACACGTAGATGAGATAAATCAAGTGTAAGGGTATTTGTGTCTTTTGATAAGTGTAAGGGTATTTGTGTCTTTTGATAAGGGAAAACTTACTTTTTTTAGAAAGTGAGAAATTAATTTTAAGACGACCCGAAAAAGAAAGTGACAAGTTAATTTTAGGACAGAGGGAGTACATGACAGTTATTTGGATGAATAAGATATCCAACAGATGTAAGATTGCACTTTAAATTCAGAACGAACAGCACATTTCACAAAAATAGTTTTGGAGACAAACTAATGCTTCCACATAAATTAGCTACAACATGAGCACCATGTGGCAAACTAATTGTAACAAGTGTCATATATTCAATATCAGATAATTTAATAATCATGAACGCCGGTCATATGATGAGAAGCACCAATAAGCCAATAACAAGAACCAATCAGAAGGAAATGTTCAAATGGAATTAGATTAGCAGTATCACCTTTTGGCACAATTCAGCAAATTGAAATTGACAATGTCACTACTCACTGCGATCGCAACTATTGGTTGCACAAAACGAGTCGACGAAGGTAGATAGATATTGTGCAGCAATAGGTGATGCTCGACGTAACAAATGACTAGCAAAGCAGGCTATAATTTGCAACAGGATCAGAGCAACATGCAATAATCGAACAAGGAGAAAAGCAAAAGATTTTAACGGCTACCTGAGCTGCATATCAGTGAGAGAAGCCAGAGATATTAGGGATCTGGCTCCAATACAATGTAGAAACTTGGCATAAATTGTTATGCATAATTCGGTATATGTAAAAGTATAAAGATGAGCTCAGTACCAAGCCTAAGACATGCTATTCAGCCCCAAAATACATACTAAACCTATTTACTAGAAATAGTCGCTAAAATGATGAAATTTAGAATGTGGTAGAGATCATTGGAATAAGCCGAAAGATACTTAGGTTGAACCACATTAAAAGATTAAATCCAATCGATTACTTAGTTCAAAATCCAAAGCCTATATACCAATTACTTATGAAGAGTGCCTACAGTTAAAGGATCACAAATTGCTGGGTATGAACATTCCAAACAAAAAATTGGGTCAAACGAGCCACGGTCGATATTCCGTACAGATAACTATGCTAAAGATTAATGGGAAACTATAAATGAATTTCTAGACGAACACCTTTACAAATGAGGTGGGCTAAAATTGGCTTTGATACCATGATAGAATTTAGATGGGGTAGAGATTATTGGAATGAGTCATAAGACCCTTGATTTGAGTCATATTAAAAGATCGAATCAATTCAATTACTTAATTCAACTCAAGAGCTTATATACTGATTATTTGGCTCAAATTGAGAATTAAGCTAAGTAGCATCTTGTACTGATTACTTTTTAACACAAAAGTACTCCTAGCTTATACACTTGGCTCCAACTTTTTCTTGATTTTTGAGTTTTAACACAATAGTTATCTAATAGTAGCATCATGTAACACGATTTTTTACTTTTGATTTACAACTACTGCAAAAAATTGAAAAACTTTTTCGTGATGAAAGACGTAATCGACCCTTTGTTTTGTTTGGCTTATTAAACGACATAATGCTTGGTGATAAATATTTTGAGCAGCATATTCCAGCCAACTTCATGAGATGGACAAGAATTGAAAGCAAATGTGGGGTAGTGAAGGATACAGCCGGAAGGGAATGGCCGATGATGATCCGTGGTGAGACGAGCAATTGGTTTGGAACGGGGTGGGGTGCCTTTAAAACTCAAAATAACCTTCACTTAGGGGACACTTGCACCTTCACCTACAACTTCAATGAGAACGAACTTAACAGTAGCCACGGCTGGGTGCTCGGATTTGCAGTGAAGAAACAACGTCATTAGTGTAGGAGTTCAGGCTCCTTTATTAGAGTAAAAAAAGCACTACCTTATTAGGCATGTGGCTTCTAGTCCATTATTATTTTCAGTATGTGCTGTTTGATGACCTGTTGTGCTTTTCATTTGCCTCTTTGTGTCATGTTTTAGGGTATTGAGGATTTCGCTCATTTGGGTTAAATGTAGCTTTTGGCTAATTTTGATCCTCAAGATTAGCTGAAATAATTGTTTTTTATTCTATTGTTGATTTTTGGGATTTAACAATTAGTTATTTTTGAAAATTAGCTTTCCGTGACTCCGTGAGTGTATAACACCAATTGAGTCTTGTTAATAGTAGCCACGGCTGGCTGCTCGGTAAGCTAAGGTGTTAACACTCGACATTAGGCCACTAGTTATTGTACAGTATTATGATGATTATTGTTTATTATGGTTTAATGATGAATATACCATAAGTAAATGATGTTGATAATGATTCTTAATTAAATATTGATTATGATTATTAAAATGATGCCTGGTGTGATAATGATCATATAATGATGACGATCTTATCCTGAAAAAATATCAAAATATTATTATGAATAAATAAACCTTAAGAATAATTGTGATTGAATATGTTTGTAAGAATATCTTGATTAAATGATGATTGTGAATGAATACGGGTATCTAGAAGAATTCTAAGATATAACCATATGACCAATTTAGTTAGGCCTTGCGAGTATGATGTTCACTGGTGAGGGTTTAAACGTACGTACAAGATCCATAAAACAAATTTGATTATTCATTCGTTTGGGGTACCACCCAACCCAACAGTGAGTAGTCTGCTGTTTGGTTTTCCAGCTTTAAACTAAATATAGTTTAAGAGTCTGGGTATTATTTGCGTTAAATTGATTATAAGTTTAAGAGTTTGGTTATTACTTGCCTTAAACTAGTTATAATTTAAGAGTCTGGTTAACTAAACAAAATAGCCTTAAACTAACTACAGCTCAAGAGTCTAGTTAATAAAATGAAATAACTTTAAACTATCCATAGTTTAAGAGTTCGGTTATGAAAATATGAATTTAGCCTTAGACTAGGAATAATTTAAGACCGTTGTTATGATTTGACATTAGACTAAGAATAGTTTAAGAGCATTATTGATATAATGAATATTGAATATTTCAATTGAATAGCATGTGTTTGATATCAAATGACCTTATATAAATTCATATTGAATATTTGAATAAAATATTATGTGCATGATATCAAATGATTTGATTATGAATTGAGATTCAATTTATGTGGATGTTTGATGCATTAGATATCTTTACTCAGCTTCACCGCTAAGCGTGTAGTGTGTTTTATTTGCTACACACAGGCTGACAAAAAGAATGATAACCCTGGTAGCAGACGAGGGCGAGATTGTCGGGATCAATGTTATGGTTTTAAACTATTATTTCAAAAGACATGAATTAATTATATTTTGTGATTGTGATTTGTTAAGCTTTCACAACTTTGAAAACTCCTATTATTTTTATGGTAAATAAAAGTGTTTGAAATATTTTAAATTTTTACGATTACCAAGTTAATACTTAGATCCGATAGAGGATGTAGACTTGGACGGATAAGTGTGTTACAAAGTACTCAAGCTACAACTTTTAATTTATGACCATTTTAAAATTGTCAAAAAAATGAAATGTAAATTAAAGATGAACTGGTTCGACATTTAATTTACGAATAAATCATAAAAATAAACGAATAGAAGATTGATAAGATAAATCGTAGCTTCTTTTGAAATGTAATTTCTAGACTTTATTTTTTTATTACTCTCTCCGTCTTTAAACTTTCTTCTCAGTTCGATTTACAAGATTTTGTTTGAAATTGTTTTAAATTCAATCTATTTAATTATAAGTATAAAATTAAAAAATAAAAGTTATACATTTAAAGACCAAAAGTTCTATAAAATAAGAGGAGATATAACTATATTAATTTATGAAATAACTAATCAAAATATGTAAAGAAAGTGATTAAAGTTAGCCTATAAATAGTATATGAGAAGAAAGTTTTAGGACAGAGAAAGTATATTTTTTAGGTAATTTTTTAACCAGTTTAGTTTTTCTTTTTATGTAGTACCTTTTTATACTTCTCAAATTATCATAATTTTAAACTCATAATCCAAAACCTTTCATAAAATATATTGTTGGATCGGTATTAATGTCTTGATTTTTAAATCTCTAATAATCTCTTAGTACTAGTCTACTACTAGCATTTGAAACAAAACACTTGATGTAGTGTTTGTTTTCAATATTTGGATATTGCCTTATTTGTAAGTTGTTTTAAGATATTTTTATTAAATAGAATATGTTGTTTTCAATTTTTATTATTTGTTGCAAGTCTAGAAATCATTTTCCTCCCCAAAAATGAAATATAACAATTCAAATCCGTTTCGTTTTGTCATGATCACAAAACTTATGAGATAAAGTAAGATACTCTGAGTATGATTTTAATCTGAAACATTTCAAACTATTTATAAAGAGTAAAATAAGATGCTGGAATTTCTCATAAGTCAGACCCCACACCAAAAGGCGTCGTTAAATACACGATTCGTTCCCCTCCAGAAAGAAAAAGCGAGTTTGTGAGAGAATTTCTCATAATTCTTTCCGACGCAATGATCATCAGAGACAGACAGAATCTGAAGAAGCCATATCGATTTGCGCAACACGAAATCTAGCCTTCACACACCGATTCGGTTTCATCGCTTCTGGCAGCGAAGAGCTTGCGAGCAACGGGGAGAAATCGCAGTTTGATTTGATGAGTAGACAGGGAATGTGTTGAGGAAGACGATGTTCTTCAACGCCTTGATTCAGCGGAGACTCTCTGCTCTCTTGCGGCCATGGCTGGTGGACGAGCCGGAACTCGAAGTCAAGCTAGGGTTTCTTCGCTCTCACGGAATCGCCACAAACCTCCGCTTCAACGCTTCTGCTCTGAACCAGTTGCTCGACGATCCTTCTCGCGTGTGCTTCAGAGAAGTGGTCGTCGAACAGTTTGGCGTTCATGTGTCCAACTGGTCCGCCCCTGCTTTCAATTTCCGAATTCAAGGCCTTAGCGTTTCTCTAGCACTGGGGTATGTTCTCTCTGTCTTCTTGCTCTCTCTCTCTCTCTCTATGAGATGCAGTCTATTTTCAAGTGAATTTGGTGGTTATTATTGTGTTTGTACATTGAAGTGAGAATGAGGGAAGTGCTGAAATCAGGCCGAAACCACGAGACACGTCTATTGATCAGAAAAGGAAGCTCCTGGCAGAGCTTGACCCGCAGGTACAACCGGGATTTGTTAGTGTTGTGTCGGGTTAACTTTACCACAGGAACAACTAGTAACCGGTTCAAAACAAATAAACCCGACACAACACTAACAAATGTACCCAACAAATATTATTGAATACTATATTACGACTTAGACGACTACACCAAGCAGAACAAAAAACATCTAATGACACATTTTCCTTCTCGTGAAATAAACTAGTCTCCAAATGTTCAAATTCATTCGGAAGAGATTGATTACAACATCAATGCAAAATCTTCGTTCTACTAAATACTACGTAGTAATTGATTAAACATAGTGATGTGCTTATTCATAGTAGTACCTTGGTTGGTAATCAAATCTGAACAATCTTTTCTTCATAAGGAGTTTGTTCTGATCACTCCTTTTAGAAACTTGTCCTCCAATGTCTTCCACAATTTTGTGTATAGAAGTCTCGCTCTTGAAAGCATAGTTCTACTCTATGGTCATGCATGATCTAATTGTTCTGCATGCCAGCCTATCAATGATACTCAGTCTTTATCTTTAAATCTCTTTTCTTTTACTCAATACCAATATCAATACCCTGCTAGTGCTAGAAAAGAGAGTCCAAGACTCCCCCTTGCCACATGTCGGAATGGCCGTGAAATATTTCCACCGCCAATTTTAAACATGATAGCAAGAACCTCAGTCATTATGACGAGCTGATGTTCCTATGGTCATATTTGAAGGGAAAACTAGAAAACTAGGTAACTAGGACTGAAACATCTTTTATATCAAAATAGGACTTTTAATATTTTATAGTTTATACCGAAATAATACCTATATTGCCAAAGAATATCAATATATAATGCCAAAAAACACGTGTGCAATACGTACATACAATGCCAATATGTGACATTGCAGTATGCTAACGCTCCTATTTAGGGGATTAAAATTGAGGAGTCCCTATTGTAGTATAAGTTAATGTTTAAGTCCTAATTAGGTAAATGTCGTTATTTGAATCAATATCCTTTGTTTCTTGATCTTTAGTCGACAACCGTCATTACACACTCAACATTTAGTATTCAATATTACAACAATTACAAATAAACTAAGAACGAATGATACCACTTGTTAGGGGAAATTAGGTGATTTTCCAACCAAGATAGAACAACTAGTGAAATGAACCGGTTCAGAAGAAATGAAACAAATACAATTCATACAGCACTAACAAATATAAACTACAAATAATATCGAATACTATACTACAACTAAAAAAACAACATGACAACAATAAATAAAAAGAAATAAAAAAGAGATAAAGAGAGAAACATACCCAAAAACTTCGATAACAGAGCTCAGTTAAATAAGCTTAATCTCAACTCTCAAGCACTGCTCAATCAGCTTATGTTTTATTAATGTGGGAGAAGAGATACAAATTTTTAGGATGGATAGAATGGGAGGAGGAGTTCTTTTATAACTCTCAAACTCCCACACAGAAACAAACCCACGGTGTGAGATGGGAAAAGTAAGCAAGAATAAAAATGCCCACCATTGTGTGACTTTTGAATAAGCCACAAATGTCCGTAAAGCCAGCTATAATATCTCTGAGTTTTATGAATTTCAGGGTAGTTCTCTGCATTCTGCGATGGAAAGGATCACTGAAATTAGAGAATTTAAGTGGACAGATTCTCTGTTTGATTGCATATTTCAGCATTGTCAGTTTCAAGTGTGTGATGTTGAAGTCACATTGCTGCATTCTCATTCGAATGGTTTTGTTTCCTTATCATTTCTGATGAAGGAACTTGGCGTGGGATGTGAATCTGTCCGGTGTTGTTTCCTCAGTGGGGCCATCAGTTCATTTCTTTTGCCCTCTAGAGAAAGCTACATTGATATTGACATTGATAATTTTGAGATAACATTAAATACTGAACATCACGTGAGCAACATTGTGCCTTCAACAAACCTACATGCTTCCATTAAATCTAAAAATCATAGTTTTATTGAATTTGATTTTTCTGTTGAAGCATTGAAACTTTCTTTATCTCCCTTTCATGTTTCCGCAATACTTCTACTTTTCGTATTGTCTTCGAAAGAAGCCAAGTCTATTAGAAGTGGTAGGCAACTGTGGAAAATAGCAGCAGACAAAATTAAGTCCTTAACTTCAATGCGCAAGTTTTTATTGCATAAGGTTGTTTGCATAATATGTATCTGGATACAATATATACACACCTATGAGAAAATGCTTTTACTGGTTGGGTATCCATCAGAAGACGCAATAAGACAATCACTTGGTTTTATGGTTGGGGGCAAAACATCCTCCATAGCTTTTAAGCAGCATTGGAAGAAAATTTGCCAAATGGAAGATGACCTACCCAGTGAAGCCATTGCACTTGCTAGAAAAATAATACGCAATAGAGCTGCTTCAGGTGCCCAAAAGACAAGAGAATTTTGTCACGAGTCAAAAGTGAAGGCACTTCTTATGAAAATTTTCACACCACTCATCTTTTTTGGGAAGTACATTTGCTATGTATTTTGCTTCATTAAAAGTTTTCAATATAGTGCCGGTAAATGTTCAAACTCCAATGAAGATCTTGGACATGTTCCCAATGGTTCTTTTCTATGCCGCCACATTGTCCTAGATGTTGGAGAATTTTCAATTTTGATTTCCCCTGAAGATGAACTTCACCCTTCTGTTAGTGGGAAGATGCTCTCTGATATTGGGCTCGCATACCATGAGTTGCTTTCGTTTTCTGTTTTTATCGATGTACTTCACTTAAGATATTCTGAAAATATTACGCAACAATGTCTTGCCTTTGGCTGTCAATCCTTCAAGGTGGTTCCTTTATCTCTTATAGAAGGCAATTATAGAAAATCTGTGAAGTACTTGAATGGTGCTCAGAAAAAAAAAGCTCAAAGCTTATCCCCAGTATTATGGGGTGAGCCTGCAGAAATTGTACACCCTGTGGAAAATACTGCCTATCATGCTAATGGGTCTGGCATCCCTGGTCTCTCTTTTAAAGACTACATCATAGGAGAAATGCTCTTGAAGTGGAGAAAATGTTGCTCAAAAGTTGAAGCCAATAAAATCCAGGATTTTGTGAACCCATTTGCTCTTTGCGAGATAAACAATCTCTTGATTGATCAAACCATGCAGAATACTACATTAGGGTCTTTACGTTGCGGTATGGTGGTTGGAAGGCTGAATTTACTTATTGAAAATGCATCCGTAGTATCTATTGCTGTAATATCTACACAGATTAAGAATGCCCTTTCGTGGACTCGGTCTAATGTGGAAACAAGTACTGTGTTGCATGCTACATCACCCTCTAGTGGTCAATTGCCCTCAATTGACTGGAGGAATAACTACATATTACTTTCATCTCAAATGGCAGTAGTAGAACATGCATCAATTTTGCAAAAGCATATTCAAATGCGAATAAGAGTTGCTGGTCCACACATTCAGATTTCATTGATAAACATGGAGCATCACGATCAGTTAACAGGCCTGCTTCATGCATCTAGGAATGGTATGGCCCACCTTAGAATTGAAGCTGCCAACATGGAACTTTCCGTTTCGCCAAATCTGGAATCTGACTTCAGTTTCTCAAGTAAATCAATGTCAGTTGCGGATGCAAAAGCAAAGAGCATTAGGCTAATGGAGCTTCATCAGAGTGGCATTCCTAAGTTGAATGATGAAACCATGAGCTCCCAAACATGTATCTCAATTGACACACAGCTAAATTTTGATGGGGTGAAAGTGTATCTTGATATAACAAATAATCCTCGTAGCCAAGTCATCGTGTTAGCTCCTGTAACCTTCAGGCTAATATCTTCAAGGTACTATTTCAGCTATTCCTTACTACTATATTTTTCCAGCTTGTCTTCTGTCTTGAATATTTTACATCTCAAGATCTGATGCAAGAAATCTGTTAATCTGCATTTTTATAGTTATACTACAAGCTTAGTTTGCTTAAAATTTCACAACGAATCTTCTCACCTACATCATGTATGTTCTTATCTTTATATTGTTATCCTCTACCCGTAGGTTATGAAAAACTTTCAAACTTTCAGGAAGTGTTCCGGATCTTGTGACTTGTGTTAAGTCAAAATAAGCATGAAATTAATTAATAATAATAATATGTAACTCAAATAATAATAATATTTTAATAATAATACTGTAATAATAATAATTACTGTTATTATATCTACTACTACTACTACTACTCTGTGATAACAACATTACTCCGTAATAATAATAATAATAATAATAATAATAATAATAATAATAATAATAATAATAATAATAATAATAATAATAATAATCATCATCATCATCATCCATGATTCATCCATCCATCCATTCATCATTTATTAGTAATCAATCCCATTTTTAAGTGTCTGCCTTGTGCAATGAGGTTTGTGAATTTCCCCAAGTTAAATGGTGCAACTATGAGCTCCCAAACTTATCTCAACTCACACACTTAATATCTGATGGGGTGAAAGTTTATCTTAATATAACAAATAGTTCATGGATTCAAGTCAGTGTGTAAAGTCTTGCAAGGCTTAACCTTCAGGTTATAATCGTCAAGGTACTATTTCAGTATCCTTACAGCTAGTTTTTCTAGGCCTGTCCTCTGTCATGAATATTTTACTACCTGTCCCTAAATAAACTTCATAGTATGAATGTAGGCTGCGTTTCGTTCGCCTGATTTTTTGAAGATCTGATCTGGTCAGATTGCAGTTATAATTAAAGTTGTTTCTCATCTGGTCTTATCTGGTTTGATTTGATCTGATTATAATATGAATAAGTAATAAGCAGAACAAATAAGTTGAACAGAACGCTGCCGTAGTCTTCGACTCTTCATTCCCCACCTGTATTGTTGTTTACAAGTTGGAGAAAATCTTTCATTCCAAATACTTACAAATTTGAGCTAAATGTCCCTAGTGATAGAAGTTTCAACACATCCAAAAATTTCTCCAACTTGTAAACAACTAAGTATACTTTTTCCATAATTTATGGTCAAAGGGTGCCACAGTTTGACCAAAAAAGTCAAACTGTGGAAATCTTTCAGGGACAGAGGGAGTATAAGTTTTAAAGTCCTCCTAAATCCTAATAGAGAAAGAGACTTCAACTTTCACAAGTCTTTATCTCACTAATGCTTTCAAGCTCTCTTTTTTATACTAGAACTCAACCCAAATGGCCCTGTTTATTGGCTAGATGAAATGATTTTGGATAAAAGTAATTGTTCCATAGAAAGTGCAAGGAAAATTCTTCAATTTGGAGGATATGATAGTAAAATTAGTCCCTCGTCTCTTTAGTCTTTACACAGTGATGTTGACAATTACATAAATGGAGCATAGAAGTGATGCTTATTATTTTCTAAACAATGTTTGGAAATGACATGTCAGAAAATTTCTTTGCCTTTGTACTGACTATTACTTTACATTATGGCAGGAAGGATCTGCATTCATTCGGCTCAACAGTGATTGTTTGGTTTATTTCTTTAATCTGGGCAGCTAATGGGTTGGCTGTTGTCTTATTTTTGGATGAAATGAATGCTTTAGTAAAGGTGATTACTCACACTTCATTAAGTTGAACTTTAATTACATTGTGGTTCCTGTATTTGTCTATTTATACTCCATCTATGGTTGTTTTGTTCAATTCTTTTTTTCTATTTGTTCATTGATTCTTATGTTTTTTATGATTAATAAGTCAAACTTGTGCACCGAGTTGTAATCGCGGCTTTTACCATTTGCTATATATATATATATATATATATATATATATATATATATATATATATATATACTCCCTCTGTCCCAATTTATTTGCAACATTTCGAACGACGTGCAAAATATCATCTCTTTTAAAATTACTTTAATTTCAAATTGGTAGAGTAATAAAAAGTAAAAATTACACCATTCAAAAGTATATGAAAAACTCTACAAAACAAGATGCGACAAGAATATTTTATTTTATCAAATGGTCAACCAAAACGAGTAAACAAACAAAAGTTATCGATAGGCTAGAATAGTAAACGTGGCATTCTTTCTGGGAGGGAGGGAGTGTGTGTGTGTGTGTATATATATATATATATATATAGATTTTGGTTCTGGTGAGAATGCAATCTTAGAAGAGAAATAAGAATGAATCCGGTGCTTTAGATTGTGAGATCTAAGGGTCAGGATTGCATCAAAATTAGGTGCACCAAAATTGTTTGAAAATGCATCATGTCGGAACGCACCAAATTCTTTGAAAATGCACTATCTCAAAATCTGAGCGCAAGATGCAATCTGAGCCGCATGATGCATCAGATCCAACGGCTAGATTTTATTCTCATTTCTCTCCACAATCTCTCCACAAGGTGCATTACCACAGGAACCGGCCCCTATATATATATATATATATCTGTGTGTGTCGTCCAGTTTTGACTTTTGGAACTGTTCATCTAAGCACTTTGATTCATCAAATTCTCTCAATGTGTAAGCCTAAATATAGTCATGTGTGATCTTGTTTTTTTTGTGTGATCTTGTTTGATTTGTCTTAACATATAGATTATTAATATATGATTTCTATAATTTTTTAATATACAAATTACAAGATAAAATGGATTAAAGAAGTGTATTGGATGATGTGTAAAAATGAAAGTGGACAAGTACTCTGGGAAGTACTCTGGGACGGAGGTAGTGTGTGTGTGTGTGTATATATATATATATATAGTTTTGGTTTTATTGCAATTTTAGCCAATTCCAAATTTGCTCAGAACACAATCCAACAATAATTAGATAACCCAACCCCATTGGGGTCTGTGGGTCAAGATGACAAGATTTACACAACCTTACCCTGTAAAAAAACATTAAGGTTATTTCTGTTAGACCTTGATGCATGGCTTCATTTACTACCCAAAAACCTTGTAGAACGTATGAAGCAAAGTAAGTTTAATTTCATTTTGATTTAAATGAATATGAAAAATATTACTAAATATTCCAATCCTCATTAATCATCAAATATATTCTTAAATGAGGCACAAAAATTAAAAGAACCATAAAATACGTCCTTTTGCCTCATAGTTTTCCTTTTTGAATTAGAATGATATCTTTTGGAATTATAATTGTATAAAACAGGAAGGTTATGAAGTCAATTTTGACCAAAAAATTGAATGGCATCCCAAAAAATCTCCCCACTTTCATGTACACTTTTCAAGATTGTTATGCAGATTCCAACCTTATTCTCATTGTGACAGGCAGCATATGATTTGTCTCGTGCAGTGTTACATGTTCTCAATTTGCCCAGTTTAGCTACCAGCCTCATTCATCATAAAATTTCATTCCAAGATATGTCTTCAAATCCTGGAAATCATGGAGTAATGATGACTAGAAGTGCAGCTTTTTTTAGGGGTCTTATCATTATTGAGAATATCTGTGAGCTCAAGTCAGTTGAAATCATCCTTCACTACTCTAGGAAAGGATGTAATACAGATTCAGATGGGATGAATGCTCACATTGATACCAACCAGAAGTTGGACCGCAAAGCCTGGCTAGACTGTGGAATTCACATGTCTATTGAGCAGTTTGATTCACTGTTTTCATTTGAACCAGAAAAGGTGAATATTTGCATCAAATTATCTGGATTTCAATCTGATATTCTTGGACAAATAAAGGACACTGCTGAGGTTTCTGATCAATTTGAACTTAACAATCTTTTCCAATCATTGCATTGTTTATATGGAGCGTCATGTTCATATGGCAAATTTGAGATGTGCTGGAAAGCCATTCCACTCCCCAGTTTGATAAATTCAGCTGATGTTTATACATCTAGTAGTGTAACTTTGCTGTTGTCTGGAGATTCTCCCTTGATGGTAAAAGCTGATGACTACTCTTCTGATTGCTTACACATGAGCATTGTTTTTGATGAAGTTTATTTAGTTGGATGCCCAGTAAAAAAATTGCTGATTCAATCACACAAACCAAATAAACTTGAGGGATCTCTTCGTGTTGGTGGAGAACTTCGTAATATCTCTTGCGAGATTCAGGTGTCTGTTCTGCTCTTAATCTCTTACCACTAAGATTGTATGCAGTGTTTCAATCCTCTTGTGCTGCTTGCCTGCTCTTAATATTTTCGAATGATTTATTTTAATGTTTGGTAGGGAGGTTATATTGCTAGTGAAGCAACAGCACTCGTGATGGTTGTTCAATGTTTTGCACTTTATCATTTCCGGTTCAGAGAGCTTTGGCCTGCAGCAACATTGTTCGGGGAGAAACATGCTGAAAACGTTGAAGTGATTAAAAGTTTACCAAGTCAAGAATTGTGGCACCAGCAATTAATTAATTGGAACCAATTCAAGGCACTGAGTATTAACATTTCACAACTCTCTCTTGGGCTCATGGGCAAAGATGGATCTGGTAACATCTTTTCTTTCTTCTCTTTAGATGGGTAGTCAAATGTTTGAGAAGCCTTATCATCTTTGCAGGCGGGCTTCAGGAACTTCTGTTAGAGACGAGCTGTGAATTTAACCTCAAAGCACCAACAATATATTCATTTAGTATTTCAAAATTGTCAATTATTTCATGCTCCTTTGACATAACGACGGAACAAAGAATTAGGGGCACCAACATTCTCTCTCCCTTTGTAATGTTAAATGAGAGAGACAGTAGTTCTGTTATCTCTTCAAAGTACGAGCATAATATCCATTCATTTGATGATGCAAGTAGCTCAAGTTCTCATGTTCTTCAAAAGGAAATTATTGCTGATGATTCAGAAAAATCACATACGAATAATGCTGGATCACAAAACTTGCTTGCATCTTCTCAAAATTATGTTATGCGAGACCTATCAGCTTCTTTAGTAGTTGAACAACTTGTGTTGAGGAAGAGGAATGGTTCTCAGCAGTTGAACTATTTTTGGGTTGGCCGTGGCTCTCTTTTAGGCTTTGATATGACTATTTCTCTGCCTGAAATACAGGTGAGCAGCGTCATCAAGTGCTCTTGTTCTTTTGATATTTCAATATTTTATGGGTAAGTAAGCAATTCCAGGATGAAATAGCTGCCATTTGATTTCAACCGCAATAGCCTGTTTGTTTGCAAGGAAAATGGAGTATGAAAGCGATTTCCCTAGAAAGTCAGGGAAGGGAAAAGAAAACACACATACTGCAGTTTGGTTGCCAATAATTTTTTTCCTTTTGCTTGCTAGGAAAGTACAAGAAAATCTATTTTCAACCATGTTGGATAAATAAAATTGTATTAGGTAAGAAATTCTTAAAAAAATAGACTATTCAATTTTTTTTAACAAAGGGAACTTTATTAAAAGAGAGAGGAGTCAGGCGGTTACAAACATGATGGAAAAAAAGAGAGAAAAAAGACAAACACCAAAATCAAAAATGAAGAACTAAACGCTTTCCATTTCTCCAGAATTCTTTGATCCCCACGTTGTGAAGTCTTCATCCTTAATGAGCCATTTCTTGTTCCTGTTTACCCAACACCAGCCTTGAATTTGTTTGAAGCAAAGCTGGATAATCTTGTCTTTGGTTGGAGCTTTCTCTTCATAAATGAATGCATTTCTTGCTTTCCAAATATTCCAAGCGATAACCCCTGGCAGAATTAGTCGCAGACAACCTTTGAAGTTCTTCTCATTTCCAGTAACCCACCAAGCTATCATATGTTGGCGAAGAGTAAGACCCTGCCGTATAGATGGGCCCATAACAAAGGAGTTAAAGTAGTCCCAAACTTGTGTACTAAGGGAGCAATGAAGTAGGGAGTGGTCCAATGAGTCTTCATCCGTTCTGCAGAGAGTGCAGCAACTAGGGAGGGAGTAGCCAGATCTTCGCAAGCTGTGAGGGAATGGTAAGGCTTCGTTTAGAACTCTCCATTGAAACATCTTAAGCTTGGGGATTTGAGTTTTGTGCCAAATGTAATTGATGGAGGTTAAATTTGGGTAGTCCATTTCCCCCACTTTGATAGCTCTCTTGAGGGTGAATGAACCACCATCCCATGACATTCCCATCTCATCTCTGGAACTGTAGGTCTCTCCAATGTCATTGATTCTGCTGATTCTCTTCCAAACATGGGAGTCTGTTATCCTTTCCTTGATAGTGCCTGACTTCAAGTATTTACCTCTCATTTAAGAAGCCCAGATGCCTTGGTCATTATGGATCTTCCACCATAGCTTTAAGGAGTAAGCTTCTTGAAGTCTTTCAATGTTTTCGAGGCCCAAACCCCTTACCTCAGTAGGTTGGCAGATTGAGCTCCAGCTTTTCTATATATATATATATATATATATATTTTGGTGTTTGTCTTTTTTCTCTTTTTTTCCATCATGTTTGTAAACGCCTGACTCCTCTCTCTTTTAATAAAGTTCCCTTGTTTAATATATATATATATGTGTGTGTGTGTGTGTGTGTGTGTATATATATATATATATATAAACAAAGATTTGTTTTTCTATTACTAACACACAAGGAAAAGTGTTACATCAGTGGTAGCTATGCCTCTAATGCATCAAGGCAATTGAGTGTAAGAAAGAAACAGTTTTTGAGTATGATCATGTAACCCTAGCTTAGCCAATGTGTGAGCTGCCAGATTGCTCTCACAATAAGTATGTTAAATGATGACACCATTTGTGTGTAACAAGATTTCTGAGAGTGATCCATAAAACCAACTCAAGCTTCTTCTTGCTGCCATTGTTTCTATTTGGAGCCGGTTTGTAGTATGAAGAGGGAAATGAGTAGCTTCCATTACCGTTCACATGCAGGCCATAACTATAGCTCCTATATATAACAGCATGTTCTTAGGCCGTGTTTTGACATTCATTTAGATGTTCCTTTATTCATGTCAAGTGCAAGGGATAATTTAGAACATTTAGAACTCTATCTACCTTCAAATGACAATGCAACAAGGCAACAAGTATATATAGGGTAAAAAGGGTGACATTGTGCAGACAATGATATTTGCTATAAGGTGGTTGAGCACTAATATAATAGGCTAATAGCTGTCACTATGCTTCATTAATTTATAATTGGTGAGTTTAAGGACATATTTTTAAAAGTCAATTTGTTAGTTGTCAACTTTATCAGGGGAAAAGGAAGATAAACCACCTTAATGAATAAACTTTGTAATTAAAAGCTTCGACCTCTTTTTTATACTCCATTCCAAAAAAGGATTTCCCATTTTGACTTCACGGAGATTAATTTTTTTTTTTAAAGATATTGAAAAGATGTTGAATGGTCAACAGTGAGTGGTTAGAATTTGTTTAGAAAAGAGAGAAGTACTTTGGACAAAGTATTCTTTTCTAAAAATGGAAAGAGAAAAAGTGAAAAAATTATTTTGGAACGGATGAAAAAGGAAACAGAGAAATCCATTTGGGATGGAGGTAGACTAAATCTGAGTACGATTCAGACCTACTAATATTCCAATCTAATAAGTTGGAAAAATATTCAGACCTACTAAATCTGAGTACGATCGATATATATCTTTACAATATGTCTCTTAATCTGGTTTTGAATATTATTCTTTTGTTCGTAAATTGCCCTAATAAATGTGGGAAATATTTTTAAATTGTGTGTCAAAGTGTCATGCCAATATTTCTTGTAATGCATTTTGGAGTTGATTCTGTAGCTAGCCCAGACAACTGGGGTGTAAGTTGTTCCTTTTTCTTCATCTCAAGTATCTTTACTTGCTGGGATTATTTAGATGATACTTCTTGCTGGCGAACAAATATCTGGGCTTTATAGCAATGATACTAATAGAAGTGTGAAACAAAGGACATTGGCCAGTGGCCAGGAGTTTGCGGAAAGTATGGACCACAATATTCCTGATGGTAATTCACTTTTTTCACTGTGTGCCCTTTGTTAGTTTGATGGTGATTACTATTTACTACCATCATCAGCGCCTTAATCCCAACTATGTTTGGGTTGGTGCCTGGTGGCATGAAATGCATAGTGTTGAATAATTGTCTATTAGTATTTAGCACTATACATTGACTACATTGAAGGATATTTAATTTGATAAAGAATGAAATCTTAACAGGAACCATTGTTGCCATTGAAGATGTGAGTCAACATATGTTTATTGCAGTCAATAGAGCTGAAAGTAGTTATACTTTAGTTGGTGAAATACATTACTCACTTGCAGGCGAGAGGGCTCTCTTTAGGGTAAGAAATTTCTTCATTTCTGATATTATTATCTTATTCAACATAATGTCTTAGTAACTGGTTAAGTGTCAAATATGTTGTTAAATGTGACCACATTATAGCTAGTTTATTTTGGAAACAAACAATGGGTATGATTAGCTCCCACCGGAAAATGCCATCAACAGCTACTTTCTACTAATGTGGCAGAGCACATTGAGGGAATGATTTATGTTGACAGCAAAGTATTGAAGTCTATAAGTGTATTAGCTGCTATATTCAACCATTTATTATTGTTATGTAGCTCCTATATCTGCCTTATAATTTCTGTCCATGAGTTTATTATTATAAAATGACATCATGACATGGTTTTTAGCTCATACCTTTTACCAGGGCATTAGGCAGCAAATTCATGCTATTCCTGTTTATCATTCAGTGGGATCTTCTCCACTTTTAGTTCAAACTCATTTGTAAATTTGATCACCAGCAAGAAGGCATCATTCATGTCTAAGTTTCTGGCATTGGTTGTATGTGTGTGTGTGTGTGTCCGCGTGCATGTTGAAATGTTGAACAGAAGTCCTTCCTCGCAACAGTAATATACTAACATCACTCATTCTATGGCTTCTTTGATCAATTTAACTGTGCTCAGGTGAAGCATCATGAATCAAGGAGGTGGATGTCCCAAACTTCTTATTTTTCATTGATTTCATTGTATGCCAATGATGAATATGGGGAACCATTGCGATTAAGCTGCAGGATGAGATCTGATTATGTTGACATTTCCAAATCTGATCGTGGTGCATGCACACTTTGGTATGCCATTCCTTGCGAATTGAAAGCATTCGAGGGAGCTGCTGATTGTGAAATGTTTCCCTCAACCAAACGTATGTTTCAACTTGTGAACAAGAAAAATGGCCGTGCTGCTGCTTTTGTTGACGGAGTCCTGGAATTTGTCAGCAAGCCAGGAAATCCATTTAAATGGAAAGTACTTGATAATCATTTTCAAACTGTTAATAATCATTCGCCTAGTATTTTAAGGGAGGAATCTCAAACAGGTAATCAATATGAATTGCAAGTAAAAGACAGAGCAGATCATGGAAAAAATGAAAATACTTCGGGTATAACTATTACAATGGACAATATTTCATGGACCATCGTGCATGAACTTTCACATACTAAGGAAAAGTTTCCACTCCTTCAGGGGTCTATTAGTTCTACTGAGACTATGGTTCAGATTTCAAACAATAAAATTCGGGTGATGAGCAGGTTACAGGCTCTACTATATTATTTTGACGCCAAGAAAAACTTATGGTGAGCATACATTTTAATACGTATTATTCAAGAAATATCAGGAAACCCCATATCACTTTCCCCAATGTTTCAATACAAAATTCATGCAGGAGAAAATTGATGCATCCACTTGAAGTTTTCATTTTCTATCGTTATAGACTCCTATCCAAGGACTTGGAACATGTTACCCATCGGGTGCCTGGTCATCTCTATGCAAGAACTGGAGAGGTCTGTTATTTTGTGTACTAGTTTTCTGTCTATCTGATGGTGCTAGTTTCTGGATGCTTCTAATTATTTGTTGCATGGTATTTGCAGTTAAATTTATCAATGTGTGAGGCTGCACTCGATATCATACTCTTTGTCATTGGGCAGTTAAATTTGGCTGGCCCTTATGCAGTAAAAAGCTCCAACATTTTAGCAAACTGCTGCAAGGTTCTCTATATCATATGTAAATCTTTTTAATCAAACATTTTATGATATGCTTAATAACATACTATTATATAGAACCAAATGTATCATAGTGCTCGTACCCCTACATAATCTTTGATAGCAAACTTAATAGCTTCTTACTTCCAGATTGAAAATAAGTCAAGCTTGACGCTTGTCTGTAACTTCTATGATAATCAAGATGTTTCAGTTTCTGGAAGACAATCTAGTGTCATATTATTAAGGTATGCTAATGCATTTTCCTGTTTTGACTTGAAACGTTCTGTGCTATTCCCCTTGATCCTATATTATTACCGGCTTTGAAACAACCACAGTAAGTTTCTTGGCGGGGGCTAGCTTGCAGCTTGCTAAAAATCACTTTGTATGGATTAATGTCATCCACCTTGTTCTAGGAACTCTATTCAAATAGAAGTGGGTTTTCTCTTTAGAAGATTTTTTAAGAGAACAATGAATATAAATCTTAACCCACCAGTAAGTTGATGAATATACCTCTAACTAAATGTATAGCTTAATTTAAAATTCTTGTTGTCGTACCTATAGAAGATTGTTAAATAACAACTTGCATATGCTATATAATATGGCTCTCAGGCATTTGGCTTCAACAAATCAGTCCCCAGATGCATCTGTTTTTTCAATCCAACTTACAGAGACGAGGGTCCTATCTACTTCTTTAATTCGTCTCTCACTCTTGGAAGCCCAAGCATTCTCTTGTAGAACACGTATAGAATCATTAAAAGGTGAGTTTATCTTTTTTCTGTAACATGAGATCACAACTATTCTCAAATCTGGATTGATTGGATTGTGGCTTAGACTCGAGTAAATTCCACGAATGATACATAAACTTTCAGTTTTTTTCCTTTTGGTACCTAAACTTCATTTTCTATCTTAAAAATATTTGTACTTTGAAAACCTTTCGCGAATGGTACCTGGAGCCGGTTTCCTGGTAACCATGATGTCATTCACTCATCAATTTGACCCTGTTATTTTTTCATCTTCTCCCACCACACACTCCCCTCTTCTTATTCTTCTTCTTTACTCCTTCTTTCACCCCATTTTTTTCATTCTTTTTATTTTCCCCTTTTTACCTTTTTCCCCTCCCCCACCCCCTTCATTCCCTCTTTTTTTCAGCCCCCAACCTCTTTTTTTGTTCAGTTTTTTCTATTTTTTTATTAATTTTTTATTTGTTTTTATATCATTTTTGTTAATACATGTCCTTTTTGGTTTTTATATTTTTTTGCTTTAGTTTTTTGTTTGTTTTCAATCTTTGTTGTAAACTGCTCCCTCCGTCCCCCAAATTCGTTTGCTATAATTTTGGCACACAAACCAATTACATTGGTAAAATGACTCAATTGCCCTTTAACTGCCCTGCATTCCTCAACCGCCCTAGCCTTTTCCCTCCACCACCCAGCCTATGCCCTCCGCCACCGCAGCCTCTCAATCCACTGTCATCCCAACGTCCTCAACCATCTGCATGCTAGCCACCGCCCAGCTCCCTCCAGTTTCAAAATGTGAAAACAAAAACCAACAAGAGACCAAACATTAGGTTTTGTGGAGAGAAACCCCCCGACAGAAAACAAAGCCCCAATATAATTTTCAGGTCTAGAACATAATCAGGTTTAGATTTCAATATAGAACAAACCTAGATTTCAGCCGACACCAATTTCAGAACGGAATTAGATCTAGATTTTAGAATTTAGAAAACAAAATTGACATGTCGGAGAACAGGAGAAGACAACCAGTGTGCTGAGGTCAAAGAGAAACGATGAAGACATCTAGCTCCGGCCCGTCTTCGAAAACATTAGTCGGCCGCCATCCTACTCCATAGTTGTTCGTCAAAGACATCTAGCCCCAACAATATTGACATCTCAGGGAAGACAACCAGTGCTCTGAGATGAAAGAGAGACGAAGGGGAAGAAACATGAGAGAGATTGGGTTTTAGGATAAGATTACATATGAAGAGACATTTGAATAAGGGAGAAAGAGATTAAATGATGAGGGAGTACTAAACAAAAACAAATAAACAAAATATGCTCAAAATAAATAAAAAGAGACATTTCAATCTTTTTTTGTTTTCTATCTTTTGTATTAACAAGTGTCTTATCTTTTTTGGTTGTTATTTTTCTAACTTTTAATATTTTTGATAGAATAATTTTATTGCTCACATAATACGAAGGGTTTGGTACAATACTACAATATATATAGAGATAAAAGCTAGACTATTACACAAGAGCCCAATATTATATTATAGTTACATATACTATCTAACACCCCTTCCTCAAGCTGAGAGTGACTTGAGCAAAAAGAAGCTTGGACACGAGAGAATGAAAACGCTGTGATGTCAAGGGCTTCGTGAGAAAGTCAGCGAGTTGACATTCAGAGGAAACATTCTCAACTCTCATGGATCCTCAGTTCCTACATGCTTCATCTTCTTATGAAAAACCGGATTTTTGGTGAGACAGATGGTCTGATTATCGCAGAAAAGCACTGGTGGAGGCGTAGCAATGTGTAAGTGCAAGTCAGAATATAGATAAGCCACATTACCTCCGATGCCGCAGCAGACAAGGAACAATATTCTGCTTCTGTAGATGACTTAGAGACACGAGTATGCATTTCAGTGCTCCAAGACACAAGATTATCACCAAGATAGATGAAATAAACTGAAATAAAAAACACATTCCATGTTTTGAGTTATCAAAAAACTGAAATAAAAAAAATTGAAATATTAAACTGAAAAAAACTGAAATACTAAAATACTAGAATAAGAAAAAAATTAAAATATTAACTGAAATCAGAAAAAAAACTGAAATATTAAAAAAATAGAAGAAAACTGAAAATTTTAAAGTATATTATACGGAGTACTTTATAGTTTAATGAACCACATCAATGAAAATTAAATCAAATAGAGTATACTTTAATGGTAACAAAGTAAAAGAAATCTTACCCATGGAGGAGAGTCGCTGCTGGAGGCTGATGGAGGAGAATCGATGGAGGAGAGTCGCTGGCTGGAAGTTGCGGAAGTCACCCTGGAACGGGAAGCCTAGATTCGCGAACCTCCAGACTGCCGATTGGATCAGGTCAATTGAATTAGGTCAAAATCGGCCAATTTTTTTCACCGATTAGGCGTCGCCTAATCGCGGCTAAGCGTCGCTAAGCGCGCTTAATAGCCTAGTCGGCCGTGGCGCTAGTCGTACAGCAAATCTCCATGGCAAAACCGCTCGGACGACTAGTCGGCGACTAGTCGTGGCCTAGGCGACGACTTGACAACCATGGAAGGGATGGGTGGAGCGGAGGGGAAAAGGAAAAAATATGGGGGTCAAAAAAAGAAGAAAAAATGGGGTGAAAGAAGAAGAAGAAGAGGGGAGTAGGTGGAAGTAGACGAAGATAAAATAATGAGGTCAAATTGAAGAGTTTAAAATATGTAAAATTGTAATTTGGCCCAAATGACCTGTGGGTCACATGGAAACCGGCTTCAGTTACCATTCGTGAAAAGTTTTCAAAGTTCAAGTATTTTTGAGATAGAAAATGAAGTCTAGGTACCAGAATGAAAAATAGCTGAAAGTTCTGAAAGTTCGAGTACCATTTGTGAAATTGACCCTCTTGGACTTTCTTAGTCTAGGTGGGCTGTTTCTTTTTTATTTGATTATTACTCTTTTTGCCTACTATTTTTGTCCCTTTTTGTTCATTTCGTTATGTCCCAAAAAACTCGTTATTTATTGGCTTTGGGGTATGATGGAATAAAGAAAAATGGCTCTTTGAATTGTCGACGCTCATCATGGGTCGCTCAAAAGCAGCCGCTCTATGTTTTAAACATAGGGGTCAGGCTGCGTAAGGGGTAAGGCACATCCGACCATACTTTTGTGGGATTGAACTGGGTTGTTGTTATGTCCCAAAATCTTTTTTCCAAGTCATATTTGATTTAATTTATGTCGCTTAAATCATTTCGTACTTTACAAATTCAATATAAACCACACAATTCCAACAACAACAACCTACCTAGTCAGACCACACAATTCCACTTCATAAATTCTGTTTGACATTCTCCCACATCCCTTTATGTTTTTGGGACGGAAGAAGCATTTTTTGACAGTTTTTCTGAAACACACACCCAAAATGGAACAAGGGCATGAGACATCCTACCATTTAACCATGGCAATGTTGTATTGATATGGAATCCCATATATAACATAACAGCACACACATTTCACTTTCCNCCCCCCCCCCCCCCCACTTGGCCACAAGCCAGTCCCACTGGGATCTCTTCTCTTATTTTTTACATATGCAAAATAGGAAATTGATTTGAGCAAGTATTAACTCATTCTTTTTTCATTTTGTCATCATTTTGATCTGTGTTGCTAGGGGCTTCTAAGGTCGGCGTACTTGAGATTTAATCTACTGGAAAAAAACTAGCATGAAATTTATTTGTGTACTCTATATTATTTTATGTGGATCCTTTTCATTGGCTTTCTTCGTCTCTGATTGATTTCAGACTCAAAAACTTCCCCTGGTCCATTTCTTGTGGTTGAAATTTCACCGAATACTGAGGTACCCTTGCAAACTTGCTTCATTTGATAAAAATTTATTGATGTCGTCGTATTCTGTTTATATATAGGAACACTAAATCTCTGCTTGGAAATTTTAGGATGGCTTCTTAGTTGTGGTGTCTCCATTACTTCAAGTTCACAATGAGACTGATTTCCCTCTGGAGCTGCGTTTTCAACGTGGTCAACAAAAGGACACTGAGTATGCTTTTGCCGTTTTGGATGTTGGGGATACACTTGATGATTCCATGGCAACATTTGGTGCTATTAGTCTCTCCGGTGAACAAAGAAAGGCATTAATGTCTCTAAGTGTTGGTATGTAAATGGTACATATAATGACTGTTTGGACAATCATTTTTAGTGTACACATTGCGGCCTGTGTACATCCTTCCCTCACCTCTCTCGAGTGGGACTTAGTAAGTATATTTGTATCGGGTGTCTAAGTGATAAGTGTTGGTATGGTTGGAGCTTAATGTTGGAGAAAGATCTGTTCTTTTTTATTTATTTTCATAGGCCCTAGCTGATAATCCTATTGTTTTTCACACAAAAAAAAAATCTCACCTATAAAAAGTTGATGAAAGTCATGAATTACAATAACTCCATCTGATTTATTTATACATGTTTGGAAAGGTTTAATTGTGCATGTAGAAATGGTAAATCATTAATAGCTTTTGACAGGACACCGTTGAGAATTTACTTGATGCTCAAATTGCATACCCTAATACCACATTGATGCAGGGGTTCTAATTTCTAGAATCCTCACTGCCAAAAATTGAAATGCCTCTTTTGGACTTGCCTTTCACCTGCTCTATTATTTGAAATATTCCTCTGAGATTTTTAACAATAAATATCTCTATTCACAGGTAATTTCTTACTCTCTTTTAGACCAAGCAACATAGTTGGTATAACAAACTCAAAGATTTCAACAGTCCACTGGTCTAGTGATCTCAAAGGGAGGAAGCCTGTCCATCTATCAGGAATATTTGATAAATTGAGTTACCAAGTCCGCAAGGCATTTTCTGTTAAATCACTCAAGTACTCGTTTAGTACTGTATATTGTGATATAGAGTTTGAAGATGGACGTGCTGCTAAGATACACTTCCTGATTCACAGCATTGGAAAGGATGTACCTCTTACACACCCAGATACCTTTGGATATGTACATGCAGATAAAAACTCTTCAATTTCATTGCAAGAGCAGAAAGAAATCTTTCTTATTCCGACTGTTTGTGTCTCCAACTTATTACAAACAGAGATTCATGTGGCTTTGAGTGAGACAGGTATAAGAGAATTGTATTTAAAAGTCTTTTAGTTTAACGAGTATAATTCTTGGATGCCAACTTTGTGCAGATCTCCATTCTACATTGTCGAGCGACTCTATATGGAACACTGCAACGATTGCCTCAGGATCTTGTGTCAATTTATATGCTGATCCTGCGTTTAAATATTTTAATGTCACTTTAACTGCTTATAGTTCAAGTTGCAAACCAATTGTTAGCGCTGATTGGGTGAAAAAGTTACAGAAACAGAAGAGCAATATCTCCCATTTAGACATTGAATTAGAGTTTTGCAATGGAAAGTATTTTGCATTGCTAAGATTGTCTCGAGGACACCGAGGAAAATTAGAGGTGTATATCATGGATTTAAATATAACACAAGTCCCGAGGCTACAAGTGTTACATTATTTTTATAATTGCAGGCTGCTATCTTTACTTCATATACATTGGAGAATGATATGGTTTTTCCTTTCATCTGCCTTCCCGCAAATCAGAAGCCTATGCCTAGGTAATATGATATGATTTGTGGAAATTAAATTTAAGATAAAAGTGTCAAGGAACCAACTCAACCAAAAGCTCAAGCTATTTGTTGTGGCCCAGGAAAGGTTCTTTATATTCTAACACGCCCCCTTGCGTGGAGGCGTAGTCTTTTTCGAGCCTTGCACATAAAACATTAATATTTTTTTTAAAAATGGGTAGCGCTGAGTTTCGAATCCGTGATCTCTTAGTCAACAAGGCTCCGATACCATGTCAAGGAACCAACTCAACCAAAAGCTCAAGCTTGTGGTTGTGGCTTAGGAAAGGTTCTTTATATTCTAACAAAAAGTTAGTTGAAAAGACTTCAAGAAGAATGACATCACGACCATCCAGAAGAATGCCACCATCTTTGTGATGTCATTAAGGAGATTTAGGATGAATACTTTGATTATTTATACATTACTTCTCGTTAATTCTCTATAATCAATATCTGAAAATGTATATTCTTTCTCCTGTTTTTTACAAGATTAATAGGATTAAGTTTTGTGCATTGACATCAAGTACACTATGCAGGGATGTTGTCCAAAAACTTGGTTCCGAAGTTCCTCCAGAGCTAGGGTCATATCTTCCTCCTAAATCAACGAGGTCCTGGTTCATGAAGTAAATACATTTACCTTCTCACTGGCTTGTTTTATTGTCCTTCTCATTCCTGTGTCATGCCTAGTTGTCTTTCTACGTTGTCCATTTGTTTCACCTATATTATTCTGTTCTTGAAAAGTACAGATGCCACAAGGTGCGTCTCACATTGGCAGATGAAATCACATCTGACGCTCTACTGGACTTGGATGCTTTATCAGGCCTTACAGAGGTGGACTTTGAGCTTGAGGAGAGATCTGGTTTTAAGCTTATAAAAAAGATGGGTGTATCTTTAAGACCATATATTCTTAAAGAACTCCCCTCTCAAATGGTGTCGATAAACCCACGATATGTTGTAGTGAATGAATCAAATGAAGTTATCTATGTCCGTCAATGTTATTTGGAGGTTTGTTTTTTACATTTTAAAACCACATTTATTAATTTTGAACTGCTATTACAGAACTCTTATACTTAATATTGTCTTTCATTTAGGAAAATGGCATGGAAACAATCATTACTATTAACAGTAAACAAAGAGTGGCCTTAACACTGAGAAGGGGGATACCAAAAAAGAGAGAAACTACCGTGTTCGAGACTTTTCTTAAAAAGCACCAAAAAACTCAAGATAATTTGTCATTTATTCAGTTCCGACTGAATGATTATGGATTGTGTTGGTCAGGACCAGTATGCATTGCCTCGCTAGGCCGATTTTTCCTCAAGTTCAAAAGATCCTTGGAATTTCAAGCCAATCAATCAGATCATTCAACATGTCATGAGGCCAATATGTACGAATTTGCTGTTGTTAATGTTGTTGAAGAAGGTTCTAGCCTTGTTTTACACTTTTACCAGCCTCTAAATGTAGACTTGCCTTACCGGATCGAGAACTGCTTGCATGATACTGCTATTACATTTTACCAAAAGGTTGTAAATCAAAATTTTCAGTTACTTTGCTATGTATGATGTTATAAATGATTATATTCATAATTTAATTCATGTAGCAACTGTTCTGGCAAACTTTTATTCTTTCAGGGATTGATATTGCCTGAGGTTCTGGGATCTGGAAGTAGCACTAATTATGCCTGGGATGACTTGACTCTTCCTCACAAGCTTATCATCCAAATTGGTGGTAATAATTACTCCATTGAAATGCTTCTTGCTTTTTCAGTTTTCATGATAATATTGGAACTCTAATACTCTATTTAACATAGTGTGTGCGTGTGTGTTTGTGTTTGTTGCTATCTTGGGAGTATTTCATTTGTAGGTTACTGTTCTGTTATTTGTTATTTTTGACAGATGTAACAATACACTAATTTGACAGTTTGTGTTTGGATAATGGAATTATTTTCCTTTCCAGAAAATTTGATGCTTAATTATTGGAAATAATTTCCTCTGTGTTTTGATGATTAGCCCTTAAATTGGCATTTTCATGTCAGATCTATTTGTGTTTCAAAATGATTACCGGTTGTGATGTGCTGGATTTGCTGGCAGCATCATTATAGCTATTAGATAGTTCAATTGTGTTCCATCTTTTGTGTTGCAGATGTCCACCTATTGCGCGAAATAAGCTTGGACAAAGTGCGTGAATGGAAAAAAATTTATGGGACCAAGCAACAGAGACAGTTGGGGCTCCATTTACCAATCGAGAAGCAGCCTGAAAATCCAAAAAGTGACCTTAGACAATCCAGTGACACAGAGATGGTAAACTTAGGTTATGAAGTGTATACAGATGGTTTGACTCGTGTTTTGAGAATTTCTGAGTTTGCTGATAGACGCAGAGGGGACACTTTGTTTCACTCTAGAACAAAGATGCAGCTAATAGTATCATCTTTGGCACTTAAGTTACTTGAGCGTGCAAGACAGGTCAGTTCCTATACAGCCCCTACTTCACAGGTTGGATGAACGATATAGTGAATTATATGTATAACCACACGCCCATGCATTATCTTTTGCAAGGGAGAAGTATGACTATGATCCCAATGCATATATATTGATACCTTGCATTAGAAGTGGTTGCCCAAAATGATTAAATTGACATGTCCTTAAGGAAGGTCATCATAAAATGAGATCAGGATAATTTTCTGGAATGGGATCACTTGGGGGTGACATGATGATTGAACGTCCCTAAATAACAATAGGGAGGTGATAGCTACACTCCACTTTTCAATAGCGTATTGAAAAGACATGTTTAATCTTATATAAACCAAGCCCTTATCTCTTTAACCATCATAATAGCCAATGTTTAAGATTTTCCATCATAATAGCCAATGTTTAAGATTTTAGTTTGTTTATACTAGTGTAATTCCTTTACTTTTAAATAAAATATAATTATAATGATGTACATATTATCATTATTATTGTTAAATAATTAAAAAGTGTTATACATATAACTTTGCTCATATTATAATTTCACGGTAACCAATTTATGATTATTTCTTATCCTTATTTTTGTTTGACAATTAATCTAAACTTTATAGAGAGGAACTCTCCACGTTCCACGTATGATGATACACATGTAACCTAACAGTCAATTAATTTTTTTCAAATTAAAGCATTTCTATCGGTATTCAATGGAAAAAATGCTAGAATCAAATTTAGTTTTTTGGTTAGATCTAAACAATGGTAATACCCAACTTAGCTTTTCTTCGATTAAAGTTTTTGGGTCTTAAATGTTATTTTCTGGCAATTGCCGATGGCATCATGGTGATGTATTTTATGGCAACTTACCATGTGAGTATTTTTAGGTTTTTTTCTGAAGTAGGGGTCATAAGTTCACAAATTAGGTGAATTTAAAACAGTTTAAGATGTAGTGGACTTAATTTATCAAATGGGTTGAATTATATTGATTTAGTGGATGTGACGATCACGCAGAACAAAATGGTTTCCAATAGCTGTTAAGGTTAGACACATCTATGTATTGGTTGTGATGTACTGATATAGTGATATGTAATATATGTGAATCCGAAAATACAAGTCCAGAATGTCAAGAATAAACCTCATTTATGATTTAAACAGAGGAACACATTTCTATCTCTAGTACATCTTTGATGTTTAGTATTTGATTACATATGTTGATAAAAAATCATCTCATTTTCATCCATCTATAATTGTTTGTCTAGTATTCCGCCTAATTTTTTAGTAGTCATGAAGTTGACAACTGACAAGGAAATTAGTAATCATGATATCTGCCTAATCTTTTTTATCCAATTTACCAAAAGGAGATAAGTGAAGTTGACAACGATGAACCATCAATCTACAGTCCTGTTGTTGTTGTGAGGCTTGAAGGCATCTGTTTAAACTCTGTGTTTACTGACCGGCATAAGTTTAACCAGCTAATGGTACAGGTAGGATATTTGTCCATTCTTGCATGTATTCCACTATTTAACTCTGATTTGTCATTTTTCTGGTTGTTTTCTTGATTTCAGTTGTGTTAGCCTAATGTCTTGAAATTTCATTATGGTTCAGACACTAAGTGTGGATCAGAAGTGGCATGGAGCTCCTTATGCAGCAATGCTTCGAAGATATCAGCTAGAAGATTGCAACAAAAATGACAGTGTACTCCTAGTGGAACTTGCTCTAGTTTCATCCAATTCCAAAGTTAAACAAGTCAAGCATTTATCCATTGTTCTGCAGGTAATTCACAAAAGTACATGCTAATTACTTTTAGGCATCTATAGTTGCTTCCATGTTGTAAAGAGATCATTTCGAATCAGACTGCATGGTTTGTATTTACAAGTAAGCAATCATCTGGGTTACAACCAGTTACGAGTATCTAGTTTATTGTCTCTACTAGTGCTATTGTAAGTCACTCAGTCAGTATGTCTTGCTGGCACATTTTTGTAGGTTCACAGGTTTATTTCCCTAACATGTGGTCATCGTGATGTGCAGTTGACTTTCAATGGTTCAACCACAATATGACATAGTAACTTATACACTTTTACCATCTGGATGAGTGCATACTACAGTGTTGGTTTAAAGCATCACATTGCTATTTAGAGGAGACCAAAAGATAAAAATCTCCTAGTGTATTCTAGTGAAGATTTTTTTGAATACTTGGAGAAACAGACGAAACATAACGATCTGGTTTAAGACGTATCACCACTAGGGAAGTTAAAAGTGTGTAAGGTGTAACCATTTCTCTTACAGCCTTACAAAGCCATCTGATCCAGTGATCCTCTCAGTACATTTAGAACCTTTAAGGCATGTCATGTTTCATGATGTGCATGATGATTTTACAGTATTACTAATGTAATGGGACATGCTGCACCAGTATTCTTGACTCATTCACCATCTCATGATATTTTTTATGGAAGTGGAGAACTTTATGATGATGATGAATTTGGTACTTCATCATGTCATCCCTTTGTAAGAAGTTTGTGACAGAATTGGCATCCACATAAAAAAAATTAACTATGTTTTCTTTTAATGATTTTAGTAACTTGTTTTTTATTAGTAATAATTAACATCAAATTAATAAACTTCATGCCATTGATCTAACGTCGTTGGGATTAAGGGGCACTATGAATGTCGACCCTCCTAAGTCTGCTCATTCACTTATTTGTCTTTTGCAGCCACTTGATTTCAAACTTGACGAGGAGACATTAATGAAACTTGTCCCTCTCTGGAGATCTTCTCTCAGTGATTCAAATACCCCCAGTCAACAGTATTACTTTGAGCATTTTGAGATCCACCCTATAAAGGTGTAATGACTTAGTCTTCTTTGTGGTGAACCAGCGTCCTATTCTTTTATCTAAAGAAAAAAAATGAAGTTTTTCTTATATTCACTTATTTGTTCTTGAAGATTGTTGCGAGCTTTCTTCCCGGTGAAGCTTATGCGAGTTACAGCTCTACCCAGGAAACACTGAGGACTTTATTACATAGCGTGATAAAGGTTTGATGGCAGTTTCATCTATAAAAAGAACATCTCGGTTCTGAATTTGTGCTGTACCATGATACCACCCACCCTCTTTCATCCTTCTGCAGATGCCTGTTATTAACAATATGAATGTGGAGTTGAATGGAGTGCTTGTTACACATGTACTGTTAACATTGCGTGAATTGTCAATTAAATGTGCACAACACTATTCATGGTAAGTACTACGTATATCTTTTCTTTTTCTTGTGCTTCTTTGTCATGCTTTTCTTTTTTGATGGAACAATCTGACTTTGTAATTCAAGTCCTCTTGAACAACAACAACAACAACCCACTTGAATCCCACAAGAGTGGGGTCTGGGAGGGTGTGTGTACGCAGACCTTACCCCTACTCGAAAGTAGAGAGGCTGTTTCCAAAGAGACCCCAAGCTCAGCATTGAAAGTTGCATTGATTGACTAACTGCTGCTTCATTAATTAAAGAAGCGCAGACAATTTAGAGATCCATTTTGCTTTATTCCATCACATCCCAAAGTTAAAAAATAGTGAATTTTTGGCTCCATCGGAGATGGTGGAAATAAACATAAAGAAATGATTAATGAAGAACTTCTAGTTGAAGGAGTCAGTACATCTGGTTTTAAACTTGTAAATGCGTATCTCATATGTTCATTCAGACAACGTAAATAATAAATATACATCTTAAATAAATAGTTCAAGAAGCACTTGAACATTGTTAAAGAGTATCCCACATTGGAACTTGAAGAGAAAATAAATCGGTATATATAAGATCTTGAGTTGAACTAAGTAATCGATTGGATTCAATCTTTTAATGTGGTTCACCCAAGTGTCTTATAGTCCAGTCCAGTGACTCTTACCCCATCCTAAATTCTATCATGGTATTGGAGCCAGTTTTAATCCACCTCATTTGTTAAGGTGTTCGTCTAGAAGTTCATTCCTAGCGGCCCATTTGTCTTTAGCCTAGTTGTCCGTATGGAAAATGGCTTGTGGCCCATATAACCCGATTGTTTGTCTGGAAGTCCATGCCTAGCGATTCGTGGTCCTTTAGGTGTTGGCACTTTCGGTCCTTTCATTTCCTGGGGAGGGGGAGTCCATTTGCAAGTGGTCAACCGGTTAGATTCAAAATGAACCGGTTGTCCCCAAGTATCTAAATGGGGACATTTTGGGATGGGAAACGGCACTTATTTGAAGAATTCATGCAACATAGCCGACCACCATTGTTGCAGTCAACCACATTGGAGTTTTCCGCTGCCAACGACTTTTATTGATCACTTGTGCTACCTCTAAGTGCCCCAACCACATGTTATATTAGAAGTATGTTTTGGTAACTTTTTTTCGGAATTGGAGAAAAATAGAGAATGAAAACTAGAAAACAGAAAAATGCAAAACTTAAAATGGAAAAGAGCAATAAGCGGACCCCTAGGCTTTCAGAGGCCAACCTGTCTGGGTTTTGTGCCAAGTTGAGATGAAATTTTACATCATTGATGACTACAATGTGAGGAGTTTGATACATGAATCGGTCTTTCGCCAACATTTATATTCTTCTCTTATCTTACGTTGGTATAGGTACACAATGAGGGCAATTTATATTGTAAAGGGGAGCCCATTGCTTCCGCCAGCATTTGCTTCTATCTTTGATGATTTTGCTTCTTCCTCACTTGATGTCTTCTTTGATCCTTCCAGTGGCTTTATCAAGTTTCCTGGACTTACTATGGGTAAAAACAAAGTTGTATACTCTAATATTAATTATTATGTGTTTTTTTAAAACTGCACCTCAAATTTCTTGGACTTACTATGGGTAAAAACAAAATTGTATACTCTAAACAAAATTGTATACTCTAATATTAATCATACATGTCTACAAAGCCAGTGTGTACTGGCTTTGTAGACATGTATGAAACTTCAGGTGAAAGAGTAATGTTTTTTTATTAAAGTATAGCTTTTTTTAATTTTGAAGGGTACAATTGACATACGTGTTTGTCATACAAATTTTTGCATACATCACTTGTTCAGGACACTTTTTGGCAAAACAAATTACATGAAATTCAAGAAAATTTATCTAATTTTGCTGGGATAGGCTTTTCTTTGGGACACTTTTTTGGGAAGGAAGGAGTAGGAATCTATTGCATGACAAGAGGATGACCACAACCTTCTCCCCTTTTTATTGGCCTCTAGAGAGTGAAAGTATCAACATATTCTTTTGTTTATCGAGTGGGCTAGCCTTTTCATAAATAAACCTGACTTCCTACAGGTACATTCAAACTCATCAAAAAGTGCATTGATGGTAAAGGATTTTCTGGAACGAAACGCTATTTAGGTGATCTAGGGAAAACTGTAAGTCGATTACTCCAAACATTTACTGATATTCATGTTTTAGTTTCCAAAAATGTAAAGTGGTGCTTATTTTTGCAGTTTAAGTCAGCTGGGTCAAATATCCTATTCGCTGCTGTCACTGAAGTATCGGACTCAGTTCTGAAAGGAGCAGAAGCGAGTGGGTTTAATGGAATGGTAAAAGCTCTCTGTTTTTATTGCATGAGAAGCATTAAATTTCTTTGTCGTAGGAGTTAAAGAGTTCTGTCTCGAGGGTGTTAAGACTTAGATGGGGAAATATACCTGTACTACTATCAATTTGCTGTTAAAACATAGAACAAAAAAGGAAAAAAAGGCATAGGAGAAGAAAAGAGTTTGGTTAGGAAGTTGGCTAGTGCCAAGATGAGTGAATTGAATTCTATTACGAGTCATTGTAGGTCATTGGGTTTCACCAAGGAATACTGAAATTGGCGATGGAGCCTTCAGTATTGAGCACTGCTTTTATGGAAGGGGGTCCTGATCGAAAAATTAGACTCGACCGAAGTCCTGGTGTTGATGAGGTAAGCCAATCAGTATCAATTTGTACATTGTTTTTTGGTGTTCATTGATTTATAATATCGCAGAAAGTTACTTTTAAACTGTACTTTGTACCTCACCTCCTAAGTGTTTTTTCCCGTGGCTCTCTGCCCATCTGTTCTTGTTTGCGCGCTCTCTCTCTCTCTCCAAATTATTGAATTTGTTATGATGTATGTGCCAAATGCAGCTATACATTGAAGGTTATCTGCAAGCCATGTTAGACACAGTATACAAGCAAGCATATCTAAGTGTGAGAGTCCTTGAAACCCAGGTATTTGTGCTTGACATGTCCTCACTGTGGATGGTTTGTTTTGTTTTTGCATTGACAATAGGGATAAGATTTCACGCTTTCTTTGTGAACAGATCATCCTCAAGAACCTGCCTCCAAACAGTTCTCTAATAGATGAAATTGTGGAGCGTGTGAAGGGGTTTCTTGTGAGCAAGGGGTTGTTGAAGGGAGGTTCTTCAAAAGTGTCCCATCCTTTACGTCATATTAGAGGGGAACGTGTAAGTACACTTGTCCAGAACTTAGTTCCAAACATGGGCCATCCTTAGCCTAAAAGGGTCATGTCTGAGGACATGAGCTTGGCCCAACCTTCTCTAAAAGAAGCAGTCAATTGTTTAGACTTGCCGAGATAAAACTACCACTTTTCTTTTTCTAGCAGAAGCTATTCCAGTTTTGGTCTCATGACTATTAGATCATTTTAACCTTTTGTCCTCTACTTCCATTTTCTCGACTTTTGGTGCACGAAATCTGATTTTCTTGCCACTTTCTGTTCTTCCAATCCATTATCTTTCAAAATATCAACTGGAAATTGTTACAGAAGTTTTCAAAAGTCACAATAAATTCGTATTCGTGCACCAAAAGCTTGACAAATGGAAGTCGGTGGACTAAAAAATGAGAATATTTGCTTTTCTAGCATGACCATTCTGACTTGATGGAAGTGTGTTAATACGTATTACCCAGAGTAATAGCTTGGCATGAATGTGGTAACAGGAATGGAGATTAGGACCGACAGTGCTGACACTGTGTGAGCATCTATTTGTGAGTTTCGCGATCCGGATGTTACGGAGACAGGCCAATAAGGTGATGGCTAATGTCAAGTGGAATGGGAAAGAAGGCGAGGGGAAGAAAGCAGCCATTGTGAGTGATTCTGGTAAGGGGAGGAATTTCATATGGAGATGGGGAATAGGAAGCTTTGTGATTTCTGGGATAGTTGCTTACATTGATGGACGCTTATGCCGGCGCATACCAAACCCCATAGCAAGACGGATTGTAAGTGGGTTTCTTCTCAGCTTTCTTGACAAAAATAGTGAAAACCAATGAAACTCCTCTTAGTTGATTTTTATATTATTAGTATTATTATTATTATTATTAGTATTATTATTATTATTATTATTATTATTATTATTATTATTATTATTATTATTATTATTATTATAATGGTCCTTTTGGTTGTCTAAAGTTGACATGTAGGCCCTACTATAGTGTAGATATATATACTCCATGCGGTTCCACTAGAGAAGCCAAATTGTGAATATTTAATTATACTCCATCCGTTCATTAATTTCTTTCCCACTTACCTTTTTTGGTTATTTGAAAATTTCTTTTCCGTTTCCTATTTTTGCAAAAAAAATAATTAACGAATGTACCATTATACCCTTATTTTTCTCTACATTATTCATTTTTTTCCATCATATCAAGGACAAAACATGTAAAGTTTTTATAATTTTTAACTTTTCTTAATCACTGTACCAAGTCAAACTGAGAAAAAAAATTTGGACAGAGGGAGTAATCAGATAATAAGTATTTTGTTTTCAAAGTTTAGATAAGGAAAAACAGTAAATAATACTCCTGTGTTAATTTAAATTATTTTTTTATTTTATGATATTTGATTGAAGTTATTTTCAATTCAATTGATTTGAGAATTGGGAAACAAATTAAAAGTACAATTTATTTATTACCATATTACATCAAAAGGTCTACAAAATATGACGTGAAATGACTATGTAATATTATCAGACGAGTAATAAATCTAATAATAATAGGAACAGAAATTGAATAAAGTTTAACCCTGTAAATAATAATCTTTAAACAGACAATTTAGTTTGAGAATTGAGACGGAGGGAGTAAAAAGAAAAACCGAAACAAGGTAAGGTTAATAAAGCAAAGAGGAAAAAATTATAAAGATATAAAAGCAAATCATTACTTGGAGAATTGAAAAGAAATAGAGAATATTAACAAAAAAAATATGGTTTGGACATTATAAATTTTTTACCTAATTAGTATCACATTCATGCGTTGCATGACTCATTTACATTATGAAATTATATTGGTGTCGTTATTGAAGAATAGAAATTGACTGCATAGTGAAATATAAAATTGTAAAGCATGAATATCAAATGAATTATAAATTTTGAAAAACTTCTTTATAAACTACATTGGTATTCTTGAATCATTGGTTGCAAAAGTATATTTTTTGTTAAACGCAAAACCGTGCAATGTGCCAAAATTAGGAGGAATTAATTGTTGAATTACAATATTTAGTCTGGTTCATTTTAGAATTACTGGTAATATCTGATGAAAATCTCCACTAAAGACGATTGTTTTCTCTCTGAATGTTTGATTTTCACTGATTGGATAAATCAAACAATGTTACGCAAACTTCTATCTAAAGCTTCAAAATATTCATGTGTCATTGGTTGCTTCGTCCAAAATAATTGACTTTGCCTTCACTAAGAGTTTTGCTAGGGGAGTTCTTTGAGTTTAACGAATTTTAAAACATGAATGAGTTGTTCTTCCACGTAGCAAATGTATTGATGTTATTCCATTTGATGTGACATTCAATACTATATCGCCTCTACACCGTAACACAACAGATAAAGTTCTCCATGCATCCATCTTGCCAGCTCCTTTGTACCTTCAAAGGAAGAAAATTTTAGCTGCATTTGTATCAACGGAATGCATTAGAGCATTATACGTTGCACATTGTTCAATTCGTTATTTAACGTACCGAAAAGGTTGATGTGCTCACTTGCCAATGTTACGCGATCGTTATAATGTGTGTGTGTATGTATGTATGTATGTATGTATGTATGTATGTATGTATATATATATATTTTTTGGTTCAGGTGATAATGCAATCTAATGAAAGAAATAAGAATGAATCTAGTGCATTAGATTAGGAGATCTAAGGGTTAGGATTGCATCAAAATTAGGTGCACTAAGATGGTTTGAAAATGCATCATCTCGAGATGCACCATAATACTTTAAAAATGCACTATCTCAAAATTTGAGTGCTGAATGCAATCTGAGCCGCACGATGCATCAGATCCAAAAGATAGATTTCATTCTTATTTCTTTCACCAAGGTGCATTCTCACTTGAACCAGCCCCTATATATATATATATATATATATATATATATATATATATATATATATATATATATATATATATATATATATATATATGCGAACATGCAAGTCCTAAGCCATAAAATTAGAATTGTAGATTCTAGATTCTTGGATGCATTTATTTCTTTTTCTAATACTCATTAATCATCGTATTTATAGCGATACGATTAGCCTAATTATAAATAATCACTGTAGAGAAATCAAGGCCTTCTTTTGCTTTTCATCCCTTTTTAAAATACTTTTATGAATTTTAAATTAAAGTTTACACTCCCTCCATTCATATTTCATTGTCTAGTTCGCTTTTCGAACTTAACATTTGACCAACATCTTTTAAAATATATTAGCAAAAAATATTAAAAACAATAAATTTAAACTATTTTTCGATACTAATACTTTTGAATTATTTCCGTCCTAGAGTATTCGTCCAGTTTAACTTTTTCGAGTCAAACTGGATGAACTTTGAGTCTTAATTAAATAAAAACTATCATGTATATTAGTATAAAAATGATTTTATTATATTTAAATTGTTTAAATCTTTCAAAAATGCATTCCATTGTATTAATACGCAATAAAAATTGAGAGTAATTGATGATTAAAGTTTGTCTAGTTTGACTCAAAAAAATTATACTTGACGAATACTCTCGGACATAGGGAGTATAATTTTTATATTTTAATTCATTAAATATTTAAATATATAATTAGTCAAACCTTTGACAAGTAAAATGAAATGGATAACTATATTTGAAGTAATAAAATTTTATTTATTAGTACTCCACCTATTCTTATTATTAATACTCCGCCTTTTATTTTCAATTCTACACTTTTTTGTAATAATAAAAATAATAATATTATTATTATTGTTATTTTTATTATTATTAATACCCCTTTTCATACTTTCGTCCCATTAAGTGTTTTTAATATATCTTTGAGTTTAAAAAAGTTATATCAAAATTTAACTAAATTATTATTATTATTTAGTAGTAGTAGTAGTAGTGGTAGTGGTGGTGGTGGTGGTAGTAGTAGTAGTAGTATTATTATTATTATTATTATTATTATTATTATTATTATTATTATTATTATTATTATTATTATTATTCAGACCCCACTTTATATTTTCATCCAATTCTCTATTTTTTTTAAATTTAAAAGAATTGGTTGCATATTAATGTTGGAAATTGCGTTGAACTTTGAATTCGGGTTTTTCTCCCAATTTGGGTTTCCACGTTAAAATCCTTGTTTTTATATTTTGATGTATTTTTAAGACTAATTTATCGTTTTTGCCCGACTAAAAACGATATACTTATTGATAATTTACACCATCACATATTTTTATGTGTCTACACATATATTTTGCATATAAAAAATGTCTTATACTTTGAGATGTCAATAGAAAAACAAAATATAAAAATAAAAAATTAGGAAAAATTATATATAACGGGTCAAATTCTCTCAATGTGTAAGCCTAAAAATAGTCATGTGTGATCTTGTTTGATTCGTCTTAACATATAGATTATTAATATATAATTTTTATAATTTTTTAATATATAAATTACAAGATAAAATGGATTAAAGAAGTGCATTGGATGGTAAAAATGAAAGTGGACAAACACCCAAGGACGGATAATAACTGCTTTTAATGGATATAAATATTTTCTCTATAAATAGATGCGGATACGGGCGATAATGGAATTTTCTGTGTTACAGGTGTGTGACCCGCAAAGCTGGTTAACCTGTTCGGGTTTACAAACGTTCTTGCTGCCCGCCTACCCGGACCCTCATTTCACAATTTTCGGGTTTTTCACTGTATCCGCCGGAAGGGTTTTGGATTTTGGTTTCGAAAAGGGGAGAGTGGAAAGTAGGATTTGTCTCTGCTTCCGTTTCGCTGAATCCCATCAATGGCCGACGGTTCAGAAACCGGCTCTCCCGTCAAGCTGGATTGTAAGCCTTCCAATGAGACCATTGTCGAACTATCCGGCCAGGGCGGCACAGAGTCTACCGGCAACAACGCCGCTGCGACCTCGGCCGAGCGCGACGATGAACTGAAGATATCGGACGAGCTGATGGTGAAAGGAGATGAGGCTGCCGCAGGAAAAGATTATTCTGAGGCCACTGATTGCTACAGCCGCGCTCTAGAAATCAGGTTAGGGGCGTTGCTTGATTTCATTTCCTCTCTTCTCGAGATATTTGCTTCGTTTTAACATCTCTGTTATGAATATCTTTGTGAATTGATATACTTTTCAGCACTTGTTGGTTGTCATTTTGGCTGTAGTGATCTTTAAGATCCTTAACTAATCATAACAGCAGAGTTAAACAGTGTTCAGGTGGTCCGATATTAGTTATTCCATCAGAATTGAGGTGATTGTTCAATATGAAGTGTGTTTTTCTTCCCGTCTTGCAACTATCATCCTCCAATTGAAATTATTTTTTTCATGAATAAGTTATTTTAGAGTTTGAAAGAAAAAATGAGCGGAGTTGAGTTTAATCATTAATCAAGGAGGCCTTTTAGAGCACTCTGGATTTATTATTTCTCATTCTGTATGGTTCTCATATCTCACCTAAGTTTGATTGCATGAACTTTTTACTCAGGGCTACCCTATTTGGTGAGCTTGATCCTCGATGTGTGAATGCATACTATAAATATGGATGTGCATTGTTGCGCAAAGCTCAAGAGGAAGCTGACCCTTTGGTCTCTGTGCCTAAAAGGAAGGGAGACTCCCTACAAAATTCTTGTAAAGATGAACCTGCCAAGAGGGTTGTAAGTGCTGAATCTTCTGCTACCTCTGTAGAAAGCTCCAATGGTGAAGGCGAGGCTTCAGTGCATAATGAAAAGGAAATCAATAATGGTTAGTATCTTGACCGTTTTATGAGGTTATACCTATTTGTTTGTATTTATCTTTCTAAACAGATTATGATTCTTTGATAACAGATTGATGATGTGCATACCATTCTTGAAAATGATAAGCTAGTAACTTTCCTTTATCTTTTGTTTGCGTAGTGTAACAGTAGGTCTTAGAATTCCTGTCGTATGCTCGGCATTCATCTGATTAATCAGTTAAAACAGGATTAATACTCATTTTGGTCCCTCTAACTCTCTAAGTGTACTCACGACTCAAATTGGTCCCTGTAAGTTCATTTGAGTCAAATTAGTCCCTATATGTAGAAAATGTGAATCAAGTTAGTCCTTCAAATGAAATTTATCTCTTAAAATTCTGAGTTATGACATTAAGTGATGCAAGAGCAATGGCCCCGTGTATTAGTCTTTGTGTCTTAACGTGTTAACTTACAATTTTAGAAGATAAATTTTGCATATAATACTAATTTGATTTATATTTCTTAGTTATAGGGACTAATTTGACCAAACCGGACTTACAGGGACTAAATTGACTTATGAGTGCACTTACAAGGACTAAAACGAATATTAACTCATTAATACAGTTTACAATATAAACATGTGCTCTTTTTATTCCTAACAAGAGGGTGGCAGTACTACACAATAGTCTCTGTCTGCTACTCCATGTGGCTACTGGTTATGACATGGGTGATGACATGGTATTCATAGAAGCAGCTAATACTGGCATCATGAACTTAATTACTCCATATTTATTTAATAGATGTACATAACACTAGAGCTAGGGGAAAGGAAAAGAAGAAATAAGATTACCAATGAGGTACCTTCATTTTTTTAATTTTTAGAGTTTAATTTAAAATTAGATTCAAAGCTGAAAGATATTGAAGAAAATGAAGAGGAAGATGAAAGTGAAGATGAGGACACCTCTGAAGGAGATGAAGATGAATCTGACTTGGATCTGGCGTGGAAAATGCTGGATATTGCAAGGGCTATAGTCGAAAAATGCTCGGAGGACACTATGGAGAAAGTGGACATATTGACAGCTTTAGCAGAGGTTGCTCTGGAAAGGGGTATGTAAACATTATTGCAGATAAGATTTCAAATTTACTACCCCATACTACTTTACTAGGATATGGTCTTTTTGTCTGTTACATATATCCTGCTTAGTCCTGTGATTCTTTTTTTACATTCATGCAGAGGATATGGAAACATCATGTAGTGATTACCTGAAGGCATTATCAATTTTGGAACGTTTAGTGGAACCTGACAGTCGCCGTATTTGTGAACTGTATCCTTTTCTTGAAATGAGAAATTTTCTAACTAAGGATTTGCTGAACTTAATGTGCTCTTTGTCAGTTCATGGAGTATTACTTGATCATGAGGATTTGGTTAGCATATGTTTCTGAGTTGAGTTTTGGATTCTTTTCAATTTTCATTTCTTAAATATATTTTTTTGAAAGCTCATTTCTTAAATATATTACTTTAACTTTATTATTTTTTCAAATTAAAAGATGTATAAAAATACTAAAAATAACCCACCACCCCCGCCAAGATCCAACTACTTAATATACCCTTAGTGAGTAGTTGTTGTAAAGACTTAAAAATCTGGTGTTATGTTGATGCATTTGAGAAGTAAAATTCTTAGCTAAAGAGCAGAAACTTCATGATATGCTTGTGTTTGGAAACTGGCTCTAAGCCTCAGGAGGCAATCTCATACTGTGAGAAAGCTATTTCAGTTTGCAAGTCACGGTTGGAACGATTAGCTGAGGAGGTAAAGACATCATTGGTCCCGACAGAATCCTCATCGGATCTTTCTGTCACAGAGTCGAGCAGTATTCCACACTCAACTGACAATACAGACAAAGAAATCGAAACGTTGACTGATCTGTGTAGTGAGCTTGAAAAGAAGGCAAGTGTGACTAATCTTTATGAACTGTATAAAAGTACCCATTTGATCTGTCTTATTTGGCTTCTCTCTTTTTTCCCACCAACCTTGTTAAATATTTATGGGTTACTTTTTATTTGTTGAAAGGACCAAGAGAAAAAAGGAAATGACATTTCTACCTTCATTTGTACACTCCATATTACTTTCTAAAATTTGTTTGAGGAATATATTTTAAATGATTTTCTTTGCTGTTTGAGCCGGGGGTCTCTTGGAAACAGCCTCTCTACTCTTGAGTAGGGGTAAGGTCTACGTACACACACCCTCACCAGACCCTACCCTCGTGGGATCCAACTGGGTTGTTGTTGGTTGAGCAGATTTAGCCAAGCCAGCTAAAAGCTCAGCGTATTCAACCATTTTACGTCTTGGCACTACATAAGTGTCCCAATTATTTGTTTTAATTCCTGCTTAAATGTCTCATTTGATCAATACACAGCGTGAAGAACTTAAGCATGCAGTTGTGAATCCAACTCCTGTCCTCCAAGATATCCTGGCAATGTATTCCGCCAAGGCAAAAGGTTCCGACAAAATCTCTACTTCAGTTGCAATGGATGCCTCACAAGTGGCTACTGTCAATAGTGGCGGGGGTTTGGACTCTCCAACTGTTTCCACTGCACACACAAATGGCTCATCCAAAGTTACCGATCTTGGGGTCGTGGGAAGAGGGGTGAAGCGAGTGCATCTAGACTCCATTGCATCAGAGACAAAGCCTGAGAAAAAGCCTTCTCTAGATCCTCCCAATTAATGGCCAATAACAGATGGACACTGGTGAGCTTGACTAAGTAATTCATATGGGGAAATTACTGTGCTTGTGTACTTGTTTTTTACACTCAATGGGTCAGTGAATTTGTAATTCTGTGCAATGTGTTAAGATGCTTCACATGATACTACACATTTGATGGCATCTTGGCAACATTTTTTTTTATAGTTTTTGGTTTGCTGATGCATTTTGCGGACCATAAATTATGTGCGCAATGTTATGGGGTGATTAATTGTTTCTTTTAGGCTCTTTGTGTTAAATGTCGCCTATGTTACCCCCGCCCGAACTACTCTCTTAAGGTTGCTGTTTTTTTTAGAAACCGTGAGTTTCTAGGCATTTTAGCATCAAAGTCCTGCTATAGTTTTAATGAAACATCAAGACTTTGGTATAAGGTGAAGAATAATGTATTGATTTTTTTGAGTTAATTTCATAACTAGTCCTTTATAACAACGAGTTTTTTTCTATTTAGTCTTCTATTATAAAATAATACTCCGGTAGTCTTTTTTACGGTTATTTTTTCATAAATATTTTTTATCTTTTGTCATGTTGGTGTTAACTTGAGAGTTAAAAATGTAATTTTATAATGATCATATGTTATACACAATTACAAAGATCACTCCTAATGTGTCATTTTTACATTGTAGTTATTTTCTACTACAATCATAGTCTATAAATGTAGTCTTTCGGTCGTAATCATAGTCCACCGTCATAGTTACTCCCTCCGTCCTATATCTTTCTTCCCGTTGCGCAAAACAAAGAAAAATCTCAAGTTTTTTCAATCTATTTTATTTAAATATTGATATAGAAATAAAAAATAAAACATACATATTTAAAAACTACATCAAAACTTTAACAAAACAAGTGGTGACAAGAATATTTTATTTTATCATATAGGCTATGAAAAAACACAAATAAATATAAATTCCCGTGAAGTTGGAATAGTGCTCTGGGAAGAAAGTTTTAGGACGGAGGGAGTATTATTCTTGTGTTGCCCATTTAACTGAAATCAAAATAAGTCATTAGACATAAAGTTTATGTCAAATTACATTTTTAGCTTTCAATTTAATACCAATATGGCAGGACAATACAAGAACTTTATGGAAAGTTACTCATAAAAAAAGATCACGGGGATAATATTTAGTAATAGAAAACTAAATATTGAAAAATCTTTATAATAAAAGACCAATTATAAAATTTAATTTTTTTCTGAATAGGGTTCTCACTATTTATATTGTCTCTTTGGGGTTGAGGTTTTTGCCTCTTGTCGGTTAGAATGGTGGGTGCATGCAAGTTAGGGGCGTTATATAAAAAGGATGAGCCTCATCTCCGAGGGTCCCCTTAGACTCAGTCGGACAGGAGAGGAGATAAATTAGACTTTAATCAAATTTTGGTGTCAAAGAGTGGAGCTTACGCCCGATACTTGCAAACAATCTATGTTTAGCATAGTTACTTTTCAGGTAGTTGTCAGGAATCAAACTCGAATCTTACTCCCTTAGCACTCCTTGCTTTGCCAACTGCACAACATCTACCAACATTGCACAGTTAGCAAGACGAGGGGTGCCAAGGGGTATTTATGATGGGATGCGGCCGAGGGAGGAAGAGAATGAATATTGAACTCCACTATTTTAGTGAATAAAAGTTCATCCCAAATATTTTTTTAGAACCTTTGGAAAAAGTAAAAATTCAAAATATAAGAATAAAAATTGATTAAGGATATTCCACAAGTCCGATCAAAATTTTGGATATCGGGAATTCGAATATCTAAACATTTTCGAATCACACATAATATAGATTTTACCATTTTGCCAATATAAAATTTTGAATTGAATAAGTTATATCCAAATGAACAACCCTAGTCCCTAGTAAATATCAACTGCCTTGGTGAGGATTCTATTGCTTTTATTCTTAATTGTGCGATAGATATTTAATATGGAGTGATGCTTACATGATTCCAAGGTTCATATTTAAAATTTGTATCTTCTTATATTTTTCATGAGCTTACATGTGAATATTTTTTTTCAAAAGGCTCATTTCTTTTATACTACAAATGCACTAAGGTCCATAAAATGAGTATGAATCTTAAGTTCATGGAAGAATTTGCCTTCAATATGAGTGACACATAGTTTTGGTGGATTAAAATTCATTATTGGTTTTTTTTGACTATTTTGAGTGTTTTCATTGTGAGCATAATTGAAAAGTACTACCTTCGTCTCAGAGTATTCGTCAAGTTTGACTTTTTGAGTTAAACTAGACAAATTTTGAGCTTTAATTAAGTAAAAATTGTAATGTATATTAGTATAAAAATAATTTTAATATATTTAACTTGTTTAGAACTTTCAAAAAATTATTCTATTGTATTAATATGCAATATAAATTGAGAATAATTAGTGATCAAAATTTGTTCAGTTTGACTCGAAAATGTCAAACTAGACGAATATTCTTGGACGGAGAGAGTAATCCTTATTAAGCATGCTCTAAAATGACAAGAAGATGGTCACGGTATACCAACACTCACAAGGCTAGTAGAAACAACGCCATAGGGAATGCTCATCTTTTGGGGTCTAAAAGAGAGCATCTCAATAGGCAACCGGGAACCGGCAATTGAGCCACATGTGGTGCATGGATATGTAGTTTTTCTTGCAACCGCTATACCATATACTACCTCCGTCCCAGAGTATTTCTCCACTTTTATTTTTACACACCATCCAATACATTTCTTTAATCCATTTTATCTTGTAATTTGTATATTAAAAAATTACAGAAAATATATATTAATAATTTATATGTTAAGACAAATCAAACAAGATCACACATGAGTATATTTAGGCTTACACATTGAGAGAATTTGATGAATCAAAGTGCTTAGATGAACAGTTCCAAAAGTCAAAAGTGGACGAATATAGCGGGACAGAGGGAGTATGTGTTATCATGGCGTGAGGAGACCGTCCTTACCTCGATGTGAGTAAGAGGAGTAATTAGTATGCCCATCCGCCATTTTGCATTAGTTGGTTCTTGATCATTATGGAGTGCATAGGAGTAGAATAATTATAGTTTTCTCTGTTTTTCTACCAAGTTGAGTAATGAGGTTGGTTGATCATTTGAAAATGAGTGTATATATATGAAGATCGAAAACAACACCCAAAAAAATCATTTGAACTTTGAAAAATAAAGTGTGGTAGAAGGTAAAGTTAATGCTCAAGATACACCCAGCAGGAAAATATTTTTTGATGAGTTTTTATTCAAAGCATGTGGGGGCAGAAAATGGTAGATTTGTTGTTACGTTCTCTCACATTAAACACTACGTGTGGGGGGCAAAAAATGGTTTAAATGGATTCCCGTTATCTTTTGGTTTCAGACTTGTCTTTACTAATCAATCCTTCCTAAAATTAACTTATCGCTTTATTTTGTAAGTTTTGAGTAATTTTATTTTCAATTCAATTTATTTGATTATAGTTACAAAATTTAAAAATAAAATGTATAGAATTAAAAATCACATCAAAAGTTCTACAAAACTGGAAGTCGCATGATTATGTTATTTTATCAAATAATTAATTAATAAAAATAAAATAAGAAAGTGTATAAAGTTTGATCATTTGAATAATAACTAAAAATATAATTTCAGTACGGATGGAGTATTTAGGTTTCATTTTCTTTTTAAAATAAATTTATACGTAATTTGATTTCAAATTTCTACAAAAAATGGTGAAAAGTTGAAAAAATGTATAATAAAAATTTGTTTAAAGCGGAAAATACTTTGAACTACATTTTCACTTTTTCATTATTCAAAAATCACAGGAATTTTTGTTTATTTGTTTGTTTTTAACAATTATTTGATAAAGTAAAATATATTTGTGACATCTTGTTTTGAAGAATTTTGACAGATTTTTTAAATATGTAAATTTTACTTTTATTTTCTATTTAAATATTTAAATAAAATAAATTGAAAAAAACTAAAATTTCAATTCAAATTACATAAGAGCACTGGTAATACTCGTGAAGCCTCATGGCTTCAAAATTTATTTCTCTGCCATGTGAGCTTTAACTTACCTCATAGTTTTACTTAAAATGGGTTTAGAACCCTCGAGCTTCAAATCTTTATTTTTTACATTTTTAATACACATATTCTAAAATTAAATTAAATGAAAAGTTCATTTTAATTAAATTTGAATGAAAATAATTTATTAAATGAAAAAGTTACATTAAATAAAAACAAACATTTAATTAAAAAAATACATTAATAAAAAATAAGACAAAAAGACGAGGTTTGTGTATCATACATCGACGGATTACCATCGTATGATTGGAAAATCACATCACTTTCTCGTTTGGCTCGATACCAGACGAAGGAACATTAAAACCGAAGGGATTCATATATAAAATAAAAATAAAAATAAAAATAAAATAAATGAATAATTTTTTAAAGAAAGAGGGGAGAGAGATTTGTGGTGTGTACTGAATTTTTAAACAATAGATTGAATATATAGAGGAAAGAATTTTCCCTGGGGGGGTGAAGATCCAATGGCCGACCGAACTTTGGCATGCAATTTGCTTCAAAAGTTTGACGTCGCAAAAAGGACGGTGTGATAAAGGGAAAGGGGGCGGTGTTTAACGCCTCCCATGTGTCAAAACCAGCTTAAAGTCGGTGGACGTCAGTGGTATTTCCACTGCTCTAATGTAACAAACATTTTGAAACAGGGAAATTATATGAATTTAAGAGTAGAAAGTTCTTTTGAAAGACAAATTCTATAGTTGATCTAAGTTCTACCATAGACTTACATATGAGCAAAATAAATATTTTCTAATAAACATATGTTTTTTAATAAAAAATAAAAAAAATATTTTTTATGTGAAAAAATCCACTTAAATGGTATGGATCCAAAATGCAACAAACACTTTTTTTTTAAGATTCGCAAATGCGAAAAACTTGGAAAGTGACTTTTTTTGCCTTTTGAATCCTCCACACTTTCTCTCACCTCATCATAGTGAAAGTGTGAAACTGCCCCCAAACGGGGAAAAGTTTCTGGTCCAATCCATCCATCCATCAATCAAATAAAGAAGGAAATCCCGGAATTATGAAAGAAACAAACCCACCCCTTCCCGTGTGTATTCATTCATTCTTGGATCCATCTTTCAACACCTCTCTATATATCCTAGCACAAAGCCAATCTCCACTCTTTCTGTTCCTTTTGCTCTCACACAGCCAGCCAGTTTACTGAGTCAACTCTAAGACCAAGTTAAACAAACTCCATGGATCTGTCCTCATCACTTCTTCTTCCCAACTCATAACCTTCCATCAATCTTCTTCATCCCCCCACAACAATGGACTCTGAAAACCCCTCTCCCAAAGCCCAGGCATGGTAAGGAGATAATTATATGATCAAAATATATATATATGTAACTGTTTCCCTCTGGTTTTTGTGCTCATTCCATACTCTCTATTTCAGGTTTTGCGCCACTGGGTTACCAAGCGACGTGACAATCCAAGTAGATGATATGACCTTTCATCTCCACAAGGTTAAGTTTGTATGTGAATTCCTTTCTTGAATTGGTAGCTTATTTCTCCAATAGTTTCTCATGGATTCTTTGTGTTGGTTCAGTTTCCTTTGATGTCAAAGAGTCGAAAGATTCATGATTTGATCACAGAACAAGAGACAAGGCTGAGACGGAATGGTGATGGGGGCGGAGAGATTGAAGAAGAGGCGGTGGAGTTCCAATGCCACATCTCGCTGCCGAATTTCCCCGGCGGGTTGGAGGCTTTCGAAGCTGCTGCCAAGTTCTGCTATGGCGTCAAGATTGACTTGTCGGCTTCCAATGTGGCTCTGCTCCGATGCGCGGGGGAGTATTTGGGGATGACGGAGGAATATTCCGGCGAGAATCTCGTCTCGAAGACGGAGAGGTTTTTCTCGCTAACTGTCCTGAAGAGTGCCAGGGACTCGATCAAAACCCTCAACTCCTGCGAGAAGCTCTTGCCGATGGCGGAGACGTTGGGTATTGTTCCGAGATGCATCGATGCCATCGCGGCCGGAGCTTCTTCCGGAGATCCGTCGTTGCTCGGATGGCCGGTGAGTGACATAGGTGCCAACCGCCCTTTTTGGAACGGCGTGGAAGGGAGTACTCGCCGGAAGGGAGCTTCAAGAGGCGGCGGAGCAACAGATTCATGGTGGGAAGAACTCGGCCATCTGAGCCTACATCTGTTCAAGCGTTTGATTTCCGCCATGAAAGATCGAGATTTGAATCCGGATGTTATCGAAAACTGTTTGATTTGCTACGCGAAGAGAAACATACCAGGACTCTCGCGATCTGCTCGGAGGCCATCTTCATCTTCCATCCCTGCCGAGACTGAACAGAGGGAGATTCTGGAGGCCATAATCTCGAATCTCCCGACCGAGAAGAGCTCCATATCTTCTTCCGCCACTCGACTTCTATTCGGATTGCTCCGATCCGCGAACATTCTCGACGTTTCAGAGATCTGCCGATCGAGACTGGAGAGGAAAATCGGATCTCAGATGGAGCAAGCTACGCTCGACGATCTTCTCATTCCCAGCTATTCTTCTGAGAACGAAACACTATATGATGTGGATTGTGTTCAGAGAATTTTAGGTCATTTCCTATCCGCTTCTGAAGAGAGATCTGCGACAAACAGAGTCGAAGGCGATGAAGATCTACACAGTTCGATATCTGCATCTGTAATGGTAGTCGGGAGATTGATCGACGGTTACTTATCGGAAATCGCTTCCGACTCTAATCTGACGCCGGAAAAGTTTTGCGAACTTGCCGTTTCACTGCCGGAGCAAGCTAGGCTCTTCGACGACGGACTTTACAGAGCGGTAGACGTTTATTTGAAGGTACTTAACGAATTGCCATTGAATTTGAGCAAACTGATAGGTTTAGAATTCGATTGAATTTGAGTAGAAATAAGAAGAATCTGTTATGCAGGAGCATCCATGGATAGAAGAGGCGGAGAGGGAGAAGATCTGCGGAGTCATGGATTGCCGGAAGCTGACATTGGAGGCCTGCACTCACGCGGCGCAGAACGACCGGCTCCCGCTAAGAGCCGTCGTTCAGGTACTGTTCTTCGAGCAGCTCCAACTCCGACACGCCATTGCCGGGGCTCTGCTAGCCGCCGACTTGCCTGAAGACGGGGAAGATGATGATGAGGCGGGGGCGCGTGTCCAGGGAAGGAGCGGCGCGTGGAGAGATGCGGTGAGGCAAAATCAGAAGCTGCGAGTGGACATGGATAGCATGAAGGCGCGGATGGATGAGCTGGAACGGGAGTGCAATGCGATGAAAAGAGCGATTGACGAGGCGGGTGGGAGGCGAGACGGCGGCGAGCAGGGCGGCGGAGGATGGAGGAAGAAGTTCGGGTGCAAGTTTAGGGCCCAAGTCTGTGACTCCCATGTTGGGGCGGCGCGTAAAGAAGGACGAACCCATAGACAACAATGACATTTTTGTTACAAGAAATTCCATTTTTTCCCAAAGACATTATAAGGCTTTTTTTGGGGTAAAAAACATTAGATAGGCTTATAGTCGCTTTCAAAAAAACGAAAAAAAGAAAAAAAAAAGGGAATGCTTTTAGTCGTGGCTCCGTGCATTGCTACCACTTGTGTAGTTTCGTTCTATATATTTACTCAGTCTCAAAAAGAATATCATAGTTATTGTTTTGATTTTTGGATAAATTATGTTTGTTTTCTTATTTTTGTTAATCATTTGACAATTTTGTCGCATCTTGTTTTGTAAAATTTTATATTTACTTTTGAATGGTGTAATTTTTACTTTTTATTTCTCTATCAATTTGTAAATAAAATAATTTCAGAAAGGATGATATTCTACATGTCTTTCGAAATGTTGCAAACAATTTGGGACAGAGGAAATTTTTTTAGGGAGCGTAACAGTGTAACACTATATACAATTCAAAAAAAATTAGAAAAAAAATGAAATGAAAATTAAAAACTTTTGTTGTTTGGTTTGTGAGAGAATGAAAGAAAAAATGGGAAAAAAGAAAAATGGAAAACAAGTTAGAAGTAGAGAAACAAATTTCCTTCTTTTTTTGTGAAGAAAAGGAAAAGTTTTTTTCTTATTTTTTGAACCAAATATAGTGCTACCGATTGGAAATAATTTTAGTGTGTAGTTGGAGAGAATGAATGCTCTTTTTGGTAAGAGCATCTCCAACTCATAGCGAAAAAAATGATAGTGTAAATCTTATTTTATACTATTAACAGTGTTTTTACACCTCTACTTCTATATACTCACTCCAATCATATCTTCTGCACTATACATTTTCATAATATTTTATTATTTTAAATCTTTAAATTAATATATACTCCCTCCGTCCCAAAAAGATTGGTACATATTGACTTTTTGGGAAATTAAGGGAGAGATATTTTCGTGTTGACTTTCCAAAAATACCCTTGATGTGATGGGTAAAAATAGGATGTGATGGGTAGATTATTAGGAAAAAGGTATGATGTGATAGATAGGGTATGAAAAAGAAAATGGTAAAAGTGGTTTTTTAATAGAAATGTAATGGACTTTATAGGACGCAATTTTTTCGAAACGTGTCGGACGTTTTGGGAAGGAGAGAGTATTATTTAATATTTTGATGGACATATCAATGAAGGCAACTGGGGAAGAACACACTGAGTAGAAGATGGAGTAGAAGAAGGAAGCTTCGTTTTATGCGAGATTCAAACTTGTGATGACCGATTCAACACAGAATTGAAGGGGAAGGGTGCGACATCACAGGTCATCAATTTCGTCAAGAGCGAATTCTCATAGCCGAAGATGATGACTTTTGCTTGAAGATGATGATGGGGGCTCATCTATTGTGGCTAGGAGATGAGATGGGCCTAATGGGGTTTTCGTTTTATTTTTAATTTTATTCCTATTTTAGGTATATAAGTTTGGGATTCTTACTTTGAGTATATGATTAATGATTTACTCCTATTTGGAGGGTTTTCTTATAAGAGTTTCTTATTTTAATCCCAAAATAGGAGTTCACAGTATGATAATGTATCACTGTATATAAATATTTACAAAACTTTTTAGTACTCTAATATATATGAGCATGATTAACATTGGAAATACATTTTAACTTCAATTTTTGGAAATTATCAAACTTATAATTTGGTATATCTTCAATATAATGTTTTGTTTATACTTTATACTTGTGTTTTTTTCCCTTCGAAGGGTGGGGTACCAGAACCAACAATCCCATTTTATGGGGCGGCGGGGGTGGGGGGTGGGGCGGGGGAAGAGGAACGTTTAAAGAGGGTTTTCATTCTACTCTCTCCGCCCGAAAATATTCTTCCCATTTGACTTTTCTTGATCAAAGTTTGTAAAGTTTGACTATGATATGTGGAAAAAATACATTGTATTACGATATAACTTTAATATGAATATATTCATTTTGAAATATAGTTTTCAAATACCAAATTTTTATAAAGAGGAACGTTTAAAGAGGGTTTTCATTCTACTCTCTCCGCCCGAAAATATTCTTCTCATTTGACTTTTCTTGATCAAAGTTTGTAAAGTTTGACTATGATATGTGGAAAAAATACATTGTATTACGATATAACTTTAATATGAATATATTCATTTTGAAATATAGTTTTCAAATACCAAATTTTTATAAAATATATTCATACATAAATAAAGATATTAGTGGTCAAAGTACAATCTTGGAGACCATAAAAAGCCAAATGGGAAGAACATTTCCGGACGGAGGGAGTAACTTTTTTTTTGTTTCAACAATTTTGGTTTAGTCATACACCAACTTAACCTATCAAAAAATAAATAAATAAAGGTAAAATTTGTATTAAATAGAACTAAAACATAAGTCATTTTCCAATATAGAACTTAACCATGCAATTCAAGAACTAAAACATGTGGCGCCGCACCAGCTACCTGTACTAGTGGCGGTACCCTCCCTTGACGTTACCGGAATTGGCTCACCAGAACCTGACCATAACTAGTCCATGTCCACCTCTACTCGGTGGCTACTGATAAGTGGTGGAAAAAATACTAAATAAAGAGTAAAACATAGAAAAATATTTAAGTAAGAGTTACATATTTTTTTAAAATAAGAGTTGTAATGTAAATAATGTCAATATATAATACCAAAAAGCACTATAAAATACTACTCCCTCCATCCAGAAATAAAGTTTACGTTTCTCCTTTTTCTCCGTCTGAAAATAAAGTTTACATTTCTAATTTTAACACATCGATCGACACAATAGTACTGTAGTTAAGAAATATTTTATAGACTAACACATCGATCGACACAATAGAGCACATACCGTAGGTTCTTCGAATGACATCGGTCATAAAGCAAATGCAAGTATCTGGTAATCTGGTGTAGACTCTAGTATTTAATTTGTCAGTCAATCTGTTATTAAAGTTTAATTTATATCCTCTTAGATGACTATCCTGTCGATTTTGTAGGGATTTTTAAGGTGAGGCTCATTCTTTTTCAATTGGCATTGATGAGAACCGAGGAGTAAATTAAAATTTATTTATTGTTGTGTTTAGTCTCATCTAATAATTTCCATCATCCCTCATTGAGCTAAAGATTCACTATTTTTTTGTTTTAAGGTATGATCGAGTAAAGTAAAATGACCTTTAAACTATCTGTGCTTCTTTAAATATGAAGTACTCCGTAGTAGTTAGTGAGTGCAACTTGAGATGTTCATCATGGGTGATTACCTGTGATGTTCGAATCGGGGTCTCTTTGAAACCTCTTTACTTTCAACTGGAGATAAGCTCTCCAGAGATTATTAACTGGATTGTTATGGTTGGTGTCAGTCTCATATAATAAGTTAGATACTATATTTTGAATGCATGCAGTTGGAGTAATGACCCCTTCAAGTGATGCTCTTTGTCCTGCTTTAAACTTAACCATCGGTTGTGACACCAACAGCAACACCCACACTGACATCGTGACTCAAGCGTGTAAAGACTTTTGCACTTCCATGTGTGGTCCAAAAGGCATACCTGGCTGCGCTTCGGCGGTCGGAGTTCCCATAAGCCCCTATTGTACTTGCCAGAATAATTAAAGATGTTAATATTAGCAATAATTTCCTAGTTTCCTTGTGCTCAAATAAGATTATACTCTTTGTAATATACCATACCATATATACATGTTTATACCAAGTTTACATCACTTATTGTTTTGCAATTTGCAGAAACGTCCTTGTTTGCAAATTGCAAAAGCTATGATGTAAATTGGTTGTATGGTTTTAGGATAGATCGAGTATTGATCCATTGTTAAAATAAGAGAGGGCGTCATTTGTTTGGTCTCCGCTCCATCTCCAGCCACCTGAAGTTTTTATTCTCATTTATTTTTGAACGTCTTTTAAATGTAACACTTTGACTATTAGTATCTATATTCATATATAGATATATTTTATAAAAGATTGTGACTATTGGAGTATTTTAATTTATAGACCCTTTGGTCCGCCCTTGATTCAGATGGGAAGTCAATTTGAAATCAGTATTTCAAATCTATTATGTCGGGATCGGAGTATCTCTTTAAATTGGGGCTCTAGCTAGTGTTGGCCTTGTTTGGAGGTCAGTCGTTGGCTAATTTGGATCATGCATGTTTGACTTAGCTGTTTTGAAGTCAAGTTTTGACTCCAAAATCAAAATTAACTTCGGAGGTGCAGTTGAAGGGAGTGTGGTTGTGTTCGGCCGGGGCGGGATGGGAGGGTTTACCGGGGGTTAGGGGGTAGGAACCGTCAATTTTACGAACAGGGCACCGAAATACTCATGTCATCCCATAACATTGTCGGGCAATGACATGGGACCAGCCTCATAATAATAATAATAATAATAATAATAATAATAATAATAATAATAATAATAATAATAATAATAATAATAATAATAATAGTAACAACAACAACAACAACAACAATAATAATAATACTAGTAGTAGTAGTAGTAATAATAATAATAATAATAATAATAATAATAATAATAATAATAATAATAATAATAATAATAATAATAATAATAATATTATTATTATTATTATTTTTATTATTAACCCTACAGATTTCCTCTTTCCCTACCATGTATTAATACACCAATCAAAGAGGCTCTTAGTGGCCAGACCAAAAGACAATCCACAAGACTCAATGATATGAGCAACTTCATAAAACATCAATTATTTTTCGCAATAGAGTTATTTAAAAGAACTAACACAATCACCATATTCAACATCCTGCTGCAATCCATTCTGCCCCTTGCAAACAACTATCTCCATTCTATCAATGGGAAATTACATATATACCCTTCCTAGCTACCTTCTCGGGAGCAAGCAGGCAATCACTGAGACAGCTCCTTCGATACGAGATATCGGAATGTGGAACTGTGCGGGACCCATTCAATGTTCTTTCCCGACATCCCTTTAACGCTCATTTTCAGGGAATCGGGCAAAGACTTAATCAGCATTTGGATAATGCCCGCAGAGCACAAGCCCGAGTTCTTGGCAAATGACTCGACCATCTTTGGCAAAAGGATTTTGTGGTCACTCCTCATGCCGAATGTGGCCCTGATGTACTCTTCTTTTGCTGTTTCCAACTCTTGATATATTCTCTTCGGCGTGTATACTCGGACCTGGAATTTTGTATGATAATAAAGAAAAATAGTATAACCCATCGAGGAAAAATATTACTCATTATAGATCAAGAATGTCGCGGTTTGACTTTTACGGTATCCAGTACCAAGTACCACACTTTGACAATCAATATCTGTAGTTATTGTTGATCAAATTATGTAAACACACTCACAACATAGGACGAAATGGAAGGTTTTATTATGAACACTAAATACCACAGGATCGGAATGGTTGCCAGAAGATATTGCGAAATGCACGAGCGGTTCTGGGTTTTTGATCACAAATTCCTGGCGTTCATCCCCGGCCTTAAACTTGCCTCTCGACAAGAGTAGCAAGCGAATCCACTGCAAGAGCAGAATATGGCGAGTGAGATGCACACGGACCTTACTTCTATTCCAATCCATGTAAGGTAGTGCGAGGACTGAAAAAGCACTTGTGCATATACAAAACTTCAAAAAAAAAAAAGTTGCGCCGACAGTTATTGTCTGTACAAAGCATGACCAACTAAGCTATGCCCTCGGCCGCCTATACAATACTACTAATACACAATGGAACTCATTTTTATTGCTTGAAAACTTTACCTGCCCGGGTCGAGGGGGTCGGCACTTGAGAATAGAATTCTGAATAGCATCAGCACTAACTACGTGGCCCCCAACATTATAGGCCGCCTGCTAGGACAACGAAGCCATAAGACATTACTTCCTAAATAAAGTGAACTCGGAATAGAAACCGTTTTAATTAGTGAACCTTCAAGAGAAGGAGTGATCTCTTCATGCTGTTTTGTGGAACTCCGTATGCCAAAAATGCCTGCAGTGAATAAAAACATTACTACTAAGAAACGACTTTAATTTCCTCTTTCTTTTTGAAAAGAAACATTTACATATTGAAAGAAGAATTAGCATTACATGCATCACCAATGCATTGTGTATGTTGATCCAGAATGCAAGTTTCTCCTCGTGAGTCAACTTTCGAGGATCCATTTCTTCTAATCGGGATATAAGTAACCTACATTATTTGCATTTCATTAAGCATTTGTCACATCAGTAGGTTAAGAGAGAGTATGTATAGACAGTCAAACAGATACTACATGAGAATCCTACTGTAATTAAATGTCCTTACTTGAAATTCTGTAAAAAGGGCTCAATATCACCAACTTTCTGATGATCTCTGTAGATACACTGTATTTCTACCATTGAGCTGTAAGGACCACTGAACTCCTTCAGCCCTTCAACGTGGAAAGGATTATCCAAACGGACATCAAAAGACGAACCATGTCTAATTCCAAGACTCCATATTTCGCGCTGATCTTTTGGAGAAAATGCAGTTACTGATGAGAAAGATGATGTTGGAGATGAAAGATCCTGAGTTGTTCTTGTTGGATCAGCTAGCTTGCAGTATATAGTGCACATGCACTTTATCATCTCCTCTGACAACCTGTTTGGTGACACTGGAATATGATCAGAAATGTGGGTTCCTAGATGATCTGCCAAGCTGATTATATTTGAAGAAGCATTTTGTGTGTCCTGAAATATCAAAAGATTATAATACATCCGAACCAGTAATGATGATGATGGTGGTGGTGATGATGATGATGAACTTACCTCCATCATAGATAGGGGCTGAGAATGAAAAGTACCCATGGCTTTTTCTTGTGGAGGGGAAGTTCTGCTTGACAAATCTGACTGCTGAGAGAGGGAGGAATGACTCCTCTTAACTCCAGAATCTGAAAGTTTGTCTTCTGCCGTGCCATTGCTTTCTTTATGTTGAACTGTGGGTTTTTCACTCGTCAATATCTCACCCGGTTTTGAAAAATCGAGCCTTCTTCTTCTTGGGGTGCTTACTGGGGATTTTAGCTTGTCATCATGTTCAGGAGGTGGGGAGGGGGTTGAACTCTGAGGATCAAATGCTTTCCGGTATAATGAAAGGAGGTACTTTTCCAAATTTCCAACTTCATACTCTAACACAGCTATTTCTCTAATCAGTTCTGTGGCTGGCTACAATTTAAATTACACAAATCTCTTCACCGCGATATAAATAGTATGTTACTTGCAAGAACATTTTAAAAAAGAAATTGGCAACGTCATTTTTGCGTGGAAGGAATATTTTTTTTAGCTTAGAAGCTACCTTAGGAATTGAGATTTCATCAGTGGTATTCTGAGAAGTTGACCTATACCCTAATGCTTTCTCCAGAGCACACCGCACAGCAAGTTGGCTCTGCAATCTTTTCTCCAGTTGCATTATCTACACAGAATAATGTTAAAAAATTTGTTTCACCCCCCCTGAAACTCTGCCAGAAACGAATGAATTAGTTATAAAAAAATGTCGAGTTTTTGTCATACATCTTGCCTGAGTGAACTTTGGACCATGGTGTTAGATGACAGTTGTTTCTTCTTTCTCTTCATGGAATCATCTGAGTGCTCCATATCCTTAGTGAGAAAGAACCCATCACTCTACTTAAGCTATGAGAGCATTGATATCACATATTCAAAGGGAATAGGGAAAACAATGCAAGGGGAATTCGAGAGCTTCCTTACCAACTTCAAACCATACGATGCATCAAAATTATGGATGAAACTATCTTCTTCCGTTTCTCGTGCATCCAGAAAACTTTAATTGAAGAAAATTCACACAAGAAGGCCAGAAATGGATAAGCGCAAACAAAACGTAGGCAATAAGGTGCGAAAATCTACATCTTTTATAGTTCGTGGAATAAGAAAATTTTTCCCAAAGTTAGATATCAGCAAGAACCAAACCATATAAGTCTATTAGTTAAAATGAAAGTGGCATAACTCTGCCTTGGACAGTTGGACTATTACCTATCTAATGGTACAAGTATAACTCAATTCAGAACGGCCAAGTCTTTCCATTTTCATTAATTAGAAATAAAACATCATATGCAACCTTAAACAATAAACACACACACAGACACATGCAAACTGAAAATCATGTCTCTGTGCTTCAGTGAATTCAAACTGTGCCGGGCAAATTGGCCTTTTCAAGCTGAAAATACCTCTTGGACCGCTCATGTCCACAGGTAGTCACTGCTGCTCTTGGAGACTCCCCTGGGATAAAACCTTCAAACCCCAGCACTGAAACAAACCCATCAACAAAATTAAACATCAACCATGAAAAAAACATGCAAGGGAATCAAGAATGCCAGAGTTAAAACAATGGGGAATGGTGAATTAACTGCCAAGACTGGATTTTTTTCTCAATGTGATAGAAAATAGACCGACCCCCAGGGGTCTATGGCTCCAAAACCCCAGATTGGAATCAACCCAGAAATTATTTCTCTTCTTCTTCTTCTTCTTTCTTCTTCTTCTGAGGGGTAATAAATGAATTCTTTCCCTGAAAGAGTACCTAAAATGAGAAAGAGGGAAACCATTCAAGATTTCACCACAATGGTCAGTGAATGGCACAATGCCACAGTTGTATCACCTGCTGTGGTACGTTGTGGGGGGGGGGGGGGGGGG
>OOIL02004480.1:2914388-2933868 GCA_900332095.2 Cuscuta campestris | reverse complement strand
TTTTAATTTAGTGTTTTTTTGTTTTTTAAAAGAGTTCTCTATAAATTTAAAATACTTCGTACTACTCCCTCCGTCCCTAAATATTTGTCACAATTCTATTACTGAAGTAAAATGTCAAATTTTTTTCAATTCATTTTATTTACATATTAGTATAGGAATAAAAAATAAAATTTACATATCAAAAAACTACATGAAAAATTCTTCAAAATAAAGTGTCAAGAATATTTTATTTTATCAAATAACCAATGAAAACGTAGAAATAAACAAAAGTTCCCGTGACTACGAGAACTTTAGGGACGGAGGGAGTATTTGTTTTGAACTCTGTTTTGAACTCTGATCTACCGTTCATTAGTTTTTTAAGATATTTCAATTACCTTTTTCAAAGTTTTTTAAATTTCTTTTAGTTTCATACTTTTAGTTTTAATTACATTTGTTTTAGTTTTTTTAGTTTTGATATTTTTTGCAACGGAGTTAACGCAACTCGTTATGCCGTTGCAAAAGTTTAATAATTTGTTGCAAATTTTCTGCAATGGAAAAACCGTTGAAAAAATCTGTTGCAAAACGCTCCCGGAAAAAGGCGCCAAACTCCCATCATAATTGCAACAGATAAATTACCTCTCCGTTGCAAACAATACCGTTGCAAAATAGTTATGTTGCAAATTAAATTGCCTTTGCAATGTCGCTACGGAATAATGCCTGTTGCTGTATTTCTGTTGCAAAACTAACATTTTCTTGTAGTGCTAGGTGGTCCTCTATAATTGAGATTTATCCCCAAGATGGTCCTTCATAAATAATGTTACTCAAATGAGGATTAATTAAGGTTATTTTTTCTCTGCTAAATTTAGAATTAATTCTTAAAATAATCATTTATAATGAAGTGCTTTCCCAAAATGGTTTTTCTAATTAAAGATGTGTATTTGATTTGAAATTTAAAAGATTTTTTAAGTTTTAAATAATTCATAAATTATTTATGAGTAAATTTTCAAAATGGTCCTTTGTAATAAGGTGTTTTTCCAAATCAATCCTCAAATGAGGATTAACTGGGAGATATTTTGGTATTTTGATAATCCAAATTTAAAGTATATTTTTGAAACAATCATTTTTGTACAACTAAATGTAAAATTTAAAAAATACATTGAGTATAAATAATTTATGAATTATTTAAAACTTAAAAAAATCTTTTAAATTTCAAATCAAATACACATCTTTAATTAGAAAAATCATTTTGGGAAAGCATTTCATTATAAATGATTATTTTAAGAATTAATTCTAAATTTAGCAGAAAAAAATAATCTCAATTAATCCTCATTTGAGTAACATTATTTATGAAGGACCATCTTGGGGATAAATCTCAATTATAGAGGACCACCTAGGTAATTAAAATGAAGACTGATTTGGGAAAATATCTTATTACAAAGGACCATTTTGGGAGTAAATCTCAATTATAGAGGACCATGTAGGTATTAAAACTTACTGAGGACTAATTTGGGAAAATTCCTTATTACAAAGGACTATTTTGGGAATTTACTCTTTCATTAAAATATGTGAGTTTTTTAGTTTATAAAAAAAAGATTTAAATCTTCCTTACAAAATATTTTATTTTGAAATAGTCTTTAATTGTAATTAAGACTTCTACTTATTGACATATCACATTATTTTGTAGGCAAATTCTATGATAGACCTAAGGTCCCCATAGACCAACATATAAGCAAAACAAGTGATTTCTTGCTTCTGAAATACGTAGTAAGCATCTATTTTCTTTCAAAAAAAATAAGCATCTATTTTTTATTAATTTTTTTTTAAAAAGAAGTTTTTTATGTGAGAAAGTGCACAAAAATGGTATGCACCCAAAATGCACCAAAGAAGCATTTTAATTATCTCAAACACAATTTTTATATCATAATATGAGTTGTCCTTCATCAAATTATATCTCCAATTTTCAAATTAGATTATGTTATATTTCCAAAAAATGGAAATTGAAGATGGAATACGAATAAAGGCACAACTTAAAATTAGTGAATTGTATCTGAGTTAATTAGAAACGCAATACTATGAGTATGAATAAATGTATCATCTCAATTAATTAGAAGCCCTAATTATGTTTAGGACCACTTTCAATATAAAACTTTTTGTTCAGATAACTTGAACCATTTTTTATAGAGACTAAAAATCAAACTCGTTAATATTAGAAGCACTAAAAATACATTTAATCCAACAATTTTTAATTTTTCATCTATAATTAAATAAAATTTAATTACTCCGTATAATAAAACGGATGCAGAAAATATTACCATGGACCCTCCACAAGGATGACACCCACCAATCAAGAAATGATCTAAATTTTTTAAAAAAATCTCCATAGGTAAGAGTAAAGAAGTATGAAAATATCAAAATAGGAGTCCTAAGTCTTTTACGACCAACATATGAGTATAATAACAGTGTGGTGTAAGAGTACGCATTGGCAGTGTGATGAAAATCTGATTATAATTGGTCCGTCCCTGAGTGTTTGTCCACTTTTGACTTTTGGAACTGCTCATTTAAGCACTTTGACTTATGAAATTCTCTCAATGTGTAAGCCTAAAAGCAGTCATGTGTGATCTTGTTTGATTCGTCTTAACATATAGATTATTAATATATAATTTTTATAATTTTTTAATATACAAATTACAAGATAAAATGGATTAAAGAAGTGCATTGGATGGTGTGCAAAAATGAAAGTGGACAAACACTCAGGGACGGAGGGAGTAATATGTCAGTGTAATCCGTCAACCATCGGTGATCTACAGTGGCACTCTGGTGGCCGGTGGCGACGGATGACTGTGTGGCGGTGATAGTGTAGCAGTTATAATATAAGAAATCACCCTACATAGCACTCCAAGTCACTCAATATTATGCATATAACACTCTTTAATCTTTTATACGAATTTAACTATTTATAGTGTCAATATCTTCCAAGCATATCCTCTACCTTTTATTATATTATATTCTTTTTAATTACTTTTAATTATTTGATTAAACTTAGGTTATTCACGTCGCCACTCCTCCTCGGACGTGCGGCTCTTCCTCGTTTGTGCATCTCATACGTACGAGAACATCATCATACGCCGTTTATCATAGTTCTGCGAGATCATCCTCCTACGCAGTTTACCAATGTATAATGTCTAAACAAGTTCGTACGTATTGAATTAAGTTTCATGTTTAACGCTCATGTTTGTCCAATGTGTTTTGGTGTAATAATTATTCATGAAATCAGTCATATATTTTTGGACAATGTGGAATTTATACATGAAAATAGTTACACATTTTTTGCAGTGTGGAATTCATACATGAAAATAGTGTAAAATTCATACATAAAAAGTGCTATACATTTTTTTGAGTAGTATGGAATTCATACATGAAAATAGTCATACATTTTATGAAAGTATAAAATTTATACATGAAAACACTGCCACATAAATCAATGAACATTGCACTCCAACATTAAATTAAGGAACACAACAATACACTTACACACTGCCGTGAAATATAACAACATATATTCATTCTACATTGCCACATTAAATACTCACATATAAAAATCACACTGTCAACTACATAGTTACAAGTGAACAATCACAGTGTCCAAAATAATCATATTCTTTGATAGTGTAATGAATATTTGCTATTTAATTAAAGGACAAAAACGGAATCACATGTACGAAACATATATCACTCCTGTTTAGAGTATTTTAAGACTCTAAGAGTGCTATTTTGATTTTTCTTCCTTATAATATGACATTGTGGTGATTTTGACAGTGTAGCAATGACAATGTAATTAAATAAAAATAACATGACATATTAAATTAGATTAAATAATATTTTAAAAATATTTTACAAAATAAATGTAATAAAATTATTCATATACAAATGTTTAACATAAATACTTCCTCCGTCCTCAATTTGATTACAAATTGAAGTTTACGAGGAAAAATATTTCACTTTTTGAAATCATTTTATTTACAAATCGATATAACAATAAAAATTAAAAATTACATATTAAGAAACTACGTCAAAAGTTCTACAAAATAAGGAGGGATAAGAATATTTTAGTTTATCAAATATTTAATAAAATCGCGTAAACTAAACAAACACAATCACTTGGTATTATATCATGTGATTGGTCTTTTTTTGATAAAGATATTTGTACCCCAAGAGTTTGTACCATATTTGTACTCCGCAGGTGTGTACCAATATTTTGTTTTGGTGTAATGCTAATTTTTGTTAACGCACCAATACTTTATGTCAATATAAATTTTTGTTAAGACATTAATACTTTGTATCAGTGCAAACAATCAAAATCTTAGTGTATATTTTTTGGGTAAGTTTGAGATACATAGTGTAATGGTAGCATTGTCTTTTTTTTTTGTCAAATTCTAACCAAACACACGAGAGTGGACAGAGAGGAAATCCTACCAAGTACCAACAGTATCACTAAAACATTATCATAATCAATCACTCTCACTTTGAGTGCATGTGCTGTCTTGATTTATACGGAATATATAATACTCCCTATTACTTTAGTATTCTTTCTTCTGTTTATTCCCACAAATGTATGGGAGAGAGAGAGAGAGAACCCCATCCAACATTCCACTCTGTTAAATCTCTTTCTTTTTGGTGGTTCCCTTCATGCTTGATACCAAAGCTCTCCTCAATCATTCTCCAGACCCCTTAAATGAATGAGCTTTGAGCTTCTTTCAGCCGTAGCTGGCATCAGTTGGTCAGTGTTTGTCTTTGTCTCTCTGCACTTTCAGCCTTTTCTTGTTCTTGGGTCTTTAAAGACTCCATTTTTGTGCTTGTTTTTAGATTCTTTAGGAATAATATTTGTTAGCCTAGCTTTTATGGGTTATCTACAGTTTCAAGATTTGGAAATTTTGCTTTTTTCTGGGTTCATTTAATCTCTTTCCTCTTCTTTGATTGCATAATTCTTTAGTTAATGTTGAGACATTAAAACCCACATTGAATAATTAATGAAAGAAAGATTGACTTGCATCTCAACAGTTAAGGTATGGTTTTGAATTCTTGGATTATCTATTGATGTCTCCTGAATTCTAGGTTTTGTGTTCTTGACACCAAAAAATAAGCTTGTGGATTTGGAGGTGTGGGGCCCAAAAAAGATGAAATTTTTTCACTATATGAATGTTTTCTTGTTTTGAGTAACAATAATGGCTGAAATTGGAGTTACAAGGGTAGTAGAGAAAGGTCAAACCAAAGTCAAAACTGTTCCAATTGCAGTCACCCCAGAAGGTTTCTGGTGTTGTCCCTCACCAGTTGTGTTTCAAAAGTCTTCCAAGTCACAACACAACACTCTAAGCAAGCCCAAATCATCTCTGAAGAAACAAACATCCATAGCCGAGAAAAAACGGGCCATTAATGTTCCACAATCTAGGCCAAACGTTTTTTCTGACTCACCAAATGTTAGCACGTCGGCTGCAACAGAGCAGACCCATCAGCCCAATGTGCACAGGAATGTTTCTATTGAGTTTGGCGAACCGGGAACCAGTGATCTTAGAGTGGTTTTGAAAGGGAAACAAGGGTTTGGCGTCAAGTTGAATGTACACAGGGCAGTTTTGGCTGAGAATAGCAGTTTCTTTGCCAGTAAATTAGTGCCCGGACAAGAACCGGTTTTCCAGTGTATTGAGGTTAAGGATTGTGATGATGCTGAGATATACGTTGAAACCGTGGGTCTGATGTATTGCAAAGACATGAGACCGCGGTTGATCAAACAAAGTGTTTCGCGTGTTCTGCGGATTCTCAAGGTGATTTTCTTTTTCTGCAATTTGATTTTTTTTTTTGCCTAATTTTGTCAAAGAAGCAGCGCAACTAAAAACCAAACTTGTGGTTTATTCAACATGATAAGAGTAACACATACATAAAATCTTGATGGTTTATACATAAAATCTTGATGGTTTATTTATCATCACATATTTTCCTATTGGCATGGAAAATATCAAACTACACTGAAAGATTGGATTAGATTGATTATCTACTTCAATTCAAGTTCTTATTATACTTCACTATTCTTTCTCTAAGTTTCGGATGTTGGAAATTTTTTTAATCTAAGTGATACATGTGTGTGTGTGTGTGTAGGTTGCAGAACAGATTGGATTCAAATCCTGCATGCAGTCATGCCTAGAACACTTGGAAGCCGTCCCTTGGGTGGGCGAAGAAGAAGAAGAAAAGGTAGTTGCGGCGGTGGCACGCCTACAAGGAGAGGGGATGGGAGTGAACCCGGTTTTGAAACGGGTCTCGCCCGGAATATCCAAACAACCCAAAGACACACTCACTCGCATCCTCGAATCAGTGCTCAACAGCGACGACGAGAGAGGGCGGCGTGAGATGAAAACGGTCGTACTAAAGCTCCTCAGAGAACACAGTTCCCATCCGAGCTTGTCAGGCTCGGATGATATGTGCAATGAAATTCTCCACACCTCTTGCAAAAGATGTTTGTGTTCGTTGTCGGGTTTGTTCAGAAGACAAGAAGAAGAAGACGGCGAGTCGACTCAGAGGAAAATTGCCGTTCAAGCCGATAACCTCGAGTGGATGCTTGAGATGCTAACCGACCGGCAAGCCGGGGATGGGTTCGCGTCCATGTGGGCCAGCCAGAAGGAGCTGGCCTCACTGCACGCGAAGCTTCACGTGGTGGCCCGCCACCATGTGAGCTTCATCACAGCCAGGCTGTTTGTAGGGATAGGGAGGGGGGAAATCCTACCCTGCAAAGAGACGCGGCATTGTCTCTTGGAGACATGGCTAGAGCCGTTGATGAACGACTATGGGTGGCTCCATCACGGGTCCCGGTCTTTTGACCGGAGAGCCGTGGAGGAAGGGATCGGGCGGACGGTCCTGACCCTTCCTCTGGAGGACCAGCAGAGGGTTCTTCTGGCCTGGTTGGATTCCTTCCTAAAGGCTGGGGACAACTGCCCTAACCTTCAGAGGGCTTTTGAAGTGTGGTGGCGGAGGACTTTCGTAAGGCCCTTTACGGACTCATAATGCATTTAGATCAATTCTGGATCGGGTGAAATTGGATCAGATCCGGATATTTCACCTCGATTGTATGCTGGACTGGAGAATCCATGTATTGATGCTTGATTTGGGAGAGATGTAATGCTAAATATAGTAATAGATGTCTCATTGGTGTGAATGTGAATATATGATCTGTGTGATCTTATAACTGGTTTAATGTCATTTTTTTTTGGGTGTTTTTTGGGTTTTGGAAGTTTTGAGCTCTTTGATAACGCTCAATAGTCTCAACAGTACTAAAGTTAAGAGCTTACCAGTTGTAAACTTTTGAAGCTTGGATCCTTCCAAACTTAACCATACACTCTTTGAAACTTATACCAAAGTACTATGAAGTAAGACTTTTTATGTCTTTATTTCTTAAATAGAAATATTGACATTGTAAGATGCCACAATTTGATATTATGCATCAATACTTCATAATGTATTTAAGCATTACGGAGTATATATTAATATCATTTGACATTATATGTTACAGAGTACTAGTACTCCCTATATGGCTATATTTAGTTGTGAGTTATACTCGTAGTTTCATTACAAAAAACATCAACATTCTAGAGTAATTTTTTTTGTATTTAAGACAATGTGCAAATTTTTATTTACACTATGTTTGGTTCAAGGAATTTGAGACGAAAAGGAAAAGAAAATGAGAAGGAAAACATCTTTCTTGTTTGGTTAGAGAGGAAAAGAAAAGAAAAGTGGAAGGAAAAGAAAAAGAGAAGGCAAAATGTACTAAGAGGAAGGAAAACCAAATTCCTCCCGTTTTGGTGAGGAAAATGAGGGAAAATCATTTTCTTTTCTTTTCCTACCAAATTCCTTGAACCAAACATAGTGTTAATTTCTCCATCCTATGATAGATGTAACTCTGAGAACAATGTATAAAATTCGTCACTTTTAAAATTATTTTAACTATAAATTGATATAAAAATAAAATTAATTACATCATTCAAAAATATATAAAAAATTCTATAAGACTGGAGGTGACAAGAATATTTTATTTTATCAAATTATTAATGAAAATATACAAACAAATAAAAGTTATCGAGAGATTGTAATAGTAATAATGGTATTCATTTTGGGACGGAGGGAGTATTTTACAATGATTTTATATATTCCGTAGGTACAAATTAGTATGAAAATAAAAGGGAAAACTCTTTAGATAAGAGTAAAAAACTACTCCGTATAAAAATATAAGGGAGTAAATTAATAGTCATAAGTTTTTTATGACCAAAATAGGAGCTCACATTGTCATCATTACATTGCTACACTCACCACATTGTCACATTGTAACTGCCACACTACCATTCGTCGCCACCGGCCACCACACGTCGCGGATCATCGACGGTTGACCGATCAAACTAACATACGTAGTATTACACTGTCTTCTCTTTTTCATCAAACTATCAATGCGTACTCTTACACCACAGTGCCATTATACTCATAGTTTAATCTTAAAAGACTTGGAACTTTTCATATTTTTATCTCTTTTTTACTTCATACAACTTACCTATTTTAAAATTAAAATTTAAGTCAAAACAACAATATTTCATTTCTTGCGTCAACATTTGAACCATTGATTTTTTTTCATAAAACTCCATTTTGAAACCGAAAAACTTGTTGTGGAACTTCTGTACTCTAGAGTGGGGATGGATCTTTGCCCATTATCGCGCCCATCTCCGGCGGCTCTTCTCCGGCAAGGTCAAAGTTCAAATTTTTTCTCGTGCAATGCGGGGCCGTCTTTTCCCCACGCAAGATGCGCTCTGAATCCCAGCTGCGGTACAGGGGAGGAAACCCAGGTCAAAGGTCGAATGTTCATTTTAGGAATGGGATTTGTTGGAGAGTTCTTCGCTGCAGCTTTGAAGAGCAAAGGATGGTAATCATCTTTTTCACGGATCATCAATTTCAACCATATAGGCAGTTTTAATCGATCAATTGATCATTAAGACTTGTTTGTGCTTGCCTCAGGGCAGTATCTGGAACTTGTACTAGCGCTGAAAAGAAGAAGAGACTGGACGAAATGGGACACCACGCATTTGTCTTTGATGCCAAAAATCCATTGTGAGGCTTAATCTAACCCTAATTCTGATATTTGATTTCAAAATTGTGAATCAAGTTTGTAGCCTTAAGATCCACCAACGTTCATGAATTATCCAATGCTTTGTGTTGTACCCTCTTAATTTCTTTATGAGTTTTACTTTAAAGAGTCCTACTTGTTTGATCCATTACTCCTTATGTACCTTCACACACTGGCTTCACAGGTTTTTCTGGAATTTCGGAAAGTATTTTTTGGACTTTCCAAATATGACCCCAATCAAAGATTGGTCGGTGAAGTGATGTGTTTAACTTTTTGGTGTGATGATTATTTGGTGTCTTTATGTGAACTTAATTTGGGGAAATCTTAAAAAGGAAAGTTAGAAATTAAATGAGGAATAGAGTGAGTATGAAATAGCTATACGTCCTCGCAAACTCTATCATGGTACGAAAGCAAGTATGCCCCATGTGTGACCGTTCCATATAGGATGGAAAGAGCATAGAATTCATAGCAGTATCTAGGAAGAACTGGAACAAGGTGATTAGACATGACCTTTGACTTCTGGATCTTAGCAAAGATATGAACTTAGATAGAGATGTTTGGAGATCTAGTACTAGAGTAGTTGGGTAGGCTTTTGGTCCCTCGTTGTTTCTGCATGTGTGTTTTGGCTATGTCTAGAGACTAGAGCTAGTGCTCATGGGCTTCCTGCATTTTGGGCCTTGTTGCTAGTGTCTCTGACTCTATGTGTCATTTCTTGTGCTTTTTGCATCTTTGCTCTTACTCGATGTATTTTACCTTGTCTATTTTGTTTAATTTTTATATATGTGCTTCTGTTTTTGAGCCGAGGGTCTCTTGGACATAGCTTCTTTACTTTTGGGTGGGGTAAGGTCTTGCGTACACACCTTTCCCGAACTCTACTTCGGTGGGATTTTATTGGCTTCGTTGTTGTGTGTGGTGTGTGTGATATTTAAATTTACCCAAGTTTATTTGTAACTTTCACTGAATGATGATTTCGACATCCTAACTTTCGCTCCATTATCCCTTCTTTTCTCCATGTTTTCCTTTTCATTTATGTTTTTACTCATTTTCTTGTGCTCCACTTTCAGACCTGAGGTCCTAGATGTCATGAGATATCACTCACATCTTCTCATATCAATTCCACCTGTTCCCGCCATCGGTGATCCTGTAAACCTTACATCTATCTTCTTTGCTCATAGTAATGGTTTTTAAATATAAGAGTTCTTTTTATTAATTACATTCTTCTAATAAGATCATATCTTCTGCAGATGCTTCAACATAAAGAATTACTAAATAATAGTTTGAAAGATGGCGATCTCAGGTGGCTCGGCTACTTGTCATCAACTAGTATGACTCACTTGCAAATTTATGTTTTGCACTAAAAATTTATGTGATGGGTAGGCATATAAGCATATTAATGCTGGTGATGTTTGTTTGGATCGTCTTTTGACTTGTAGGTCTATATGGGGACTGTAGTGGTGCATGGGTAGATGAAGAGTAAGTTGCAAATGGGAATTGGCACTTTATTGATTTGTCCAAAATTGAAATCTTCTATAACGTCATTGATAATAAGACTTGGGATCCAATCTTCAAAGGTTGATAGGTGTATATGTTGGTGTGTTAACTTATATGATTGCGACGTGAGTTGGTCTAAAATTTGTCTGGTGCATTATATGTCCAGGTTTCCAGCAAGGCCTACAAACGAATCGGCTAGAGCTAGATTAGCTGCTGAAGAAGGATGGCTGCAGTTGGGTCTTGATCTTGAGGTTGCTGCCCATGTATTCCGACTTGGTGGTATCTATGGCCCTGGCAGAAGGTTGTGGTGAACTTTTCAGAAATATTCTAATGCTCGATAACTGGGATTAGTTGGATCCCTTGGATAAGTATAAGGGCTCCTTTGTCATAGCTGTGTTTCTGGAGAGAAAGTTAGCTGTGGCGGTGAGTGTGGTAACCAGAACACTAATATGAAACACAAAAGTGTATTTGACAAACTAATTGTGGCAGGGTGTTAGAAAATAAAAAACAACCGCAAATCCGCAATATAATCTCCACTCTCTTGGGTTATGGGGTCAAGATGTACACAACTTTACCCGTGTAAAAAAAGATAGGTTGGGTCGGACCCTTGCTGCATTTACATCCCAAAACTCTCAAGTCTCAAGTAAGAAGCAAGTATAGTAATATGCCTTTGGGACTTATCCTGGCTAGAGCCAGACCGACATAAAGATACCCTCATATCCCCAACCTTAAATTTTTTATTTAGTTAATTGTTTACTTGAAGCTAAAACATTGTACAAAATGACTGTTTTAGCTCCACTTACGATGGACTCAAAATAAAATAATTACCCATTTACCCGAGTACATAGTAAATAAATAACAATTATTTTATTAAAACCAAACTCACATTGCTATTTCAGTAGAGGCTATCAAACTGCAGTGAAGGGTGAGATAAGATGCCTACCTCAACAATGCCATCATATCATGGGGTTGTTTGAAAACAACGTTTGTGGTTACCGTTTCGGATAATTTTTCAATGGTCTAGATTAGCTTTTAAAATGGTAACACTAAAAGTTACCATTGGATAGCATTTGCAAAACGCTCAAGCTAATACCAAATGGATCACACTTCAATGCGTAAGGCACCAAGCTGCAATGCAGTGAGAATTTCATATACAATCTTTCAAATCCCTGCAACAAAAGTCAAAACAAAGGTAGCTTATATTACCAGTGTTTATCTTGTGATAACGGGAAAACATGTGATGATTGACGAAACATTTTAAGAGTACATACGCCCTCTGCCCTTGTTGCACTTGTAAGGGTGTTTCTAGAAGAATTCCCCCCCCCCCCCCCCCCCTTTTTTATAAGAGAATTTGATGCTTTTGAGGCTTGCAGAAAATGATCTTCATAAAATATCTGATCTTTAAAAGTTTTGAGGCTACTTTTTTGCCTTTACTTTTTAGGGGTAAAACTTTAAAGTTAAACTTCATATGAAGTTAGGTTTTTACATTGTTACAACATTTCTTGGCACTAGTGAAGTTGCTAGAAATCCCTTATAAATAGGACCAAAGTGAGTGCTTTTTTGGGGGGTCTAATGAGTTTTTTGTTGCAGTGCTGTTGGTACCATTCTTAAGCAGGGGAATCTCTCAAAGAATCAGGTCATAAGATCTTCCAAGCATTTCATCTCTCGAGTTCATGTTGCTGACATCTGCCAAGCACTCAATGCCAGCATCCAGAATCCATCTCCGGGGTAAGTTTGCATATAATTACTCTTTTCAATTTGTAACAAGTTTATTTACCATCAAAGGTAAGGTAATGCCACAAAACACAAGATACACATGTTCATGTGCACAGGTTTATATCATTTTTTTTTGTAGTTGCAGTTTGCAGATCATTATTTGCAGTTGTGAATTTATGGCATATGGGAGAATGTAAATAAATACTCGATCCGTTGAGAGAAGTCTTGTTTCAATATATATATATATATATATATATATATATATATATATGTCCCAAATAGTAATCTTTCAACATTTCAGAAAATGGAGTTTTTTCATTGAGTATGATGTATTTTTCAAATAAATCCAAACAATTCAAGTATATGCTAAATCTAGTTGAAGATACAAATGAATTAAAAAATAAGAGTAGGATCGATAATTTGCAAGACTTGTACCTTTCCAAAGTGAAAGTGGTATCTTGATGAAAAAAACATTATCTTTTTTAGACGGATGTAGTACGGGTTATCAAGTGCAGTTAAAAGGGCCTTAATAATGCAAAATGTTGAATACTTATGTGATTGCATGTTTGATTTTGCTCTTTGACAATTTATATTGCTATATTGTTTCTACAACAACAAGTCAACAACAACAAATCTAGTAAAATCTCACAAAGATAGGGTAAATAGGGGTTCGGAGGGTGAGTGCATGTAACCTTCCTAATGGGGATCTGCATACACTCACCCTCGACCCTATTATCTATGGGATTTTCCTGGGTTTGTTTGTTATTGGTTTTTTTTAAATCTTATTTTCTTGATTACTCCATTCTCAATTCATCAGTAGGATATACAACATAGTGGATGATGAGCCTGCTCCTAGAGAGGAAGTGTTTGGATTTGCTGAGAGATTGGTTGAGAAGAAATGGCCAGACATGGTCCTCACCAAACAGTGCGATGAAGATTCACCAGTTCTGTCCAGTGGAGCTTATAGAGGAGGCGAAAAGCGAGTTTCAAATGCCCGGATGAAAAAAGAACTTGGAGTTGAGCTGATTTACCCAACATACAAGTCTGGGCTGGTTAGCATCATTGACCAAATGGCTATGCCCTGAATTCTTTCTTCCTCCTGAAGTCGATTGGGTTCTATATGCATCAAGAAATGGAAAAGGCTAAAAGTGCCCCCATGGGAGTAGCCTTTGGGTCACTATAGCAAGATCCTCAAGAAAGCTAAGTTGATCTCTTAACCCTATTAGCAATTGATGCAAATAGGAGAAAACTGTTCACTTGTTAATTGCATAACTAATTAAGGAGTGGTGCTAGAATAAAATCAAGTTTGACATCGCGGATGACAACTGTTTGTAAATTTGCACACACACACTATAATCATCTGCGAATTGTACTTGTTCCCATAAGATTGCATAAATTACAATTAAGGTTGATATCCGTAAAATTACCAAGCCATCTTTTTACTTGTAATTTGTCCTTGCTTATGTCAGTCACATAATGATTTGATATTTGGGTTGAGACATGTTTCAAAGTATTTTACTCCATGTTGGCTGGTTTACTCCATGTTTCAAAGTATTTTACTCAACCAATCATACCCCTTGTTAGTATACTCTTCTCCTTTGACCTATCTTAAAGACTTGTCTATTTTCAAAATTTTTCTAGTGCTCCACCGCCACGTAATCATTGCAGTAGAATTGAGACACTACAAGTATGAGTAAGATGGTGAGTGCGATCAATGCTGATGTAACGTTGAGTGGTTATTGACTCAACGTTACATCAGCATTGATCGCACTCACCATCTTACTCATACTTGTAGTGTCTCAATTCTACTGCAATGATTACGTTTTTATTTTTAATTAATATTTAAAAAAACTTTTACTTTTGTTCTACTTTTTTCTTTTACTTTTTTATAACAAAAAAAACATAAAATAGTTTAATTCAAAAGGAAAAACATATAAACGAGACACGATTAAAATGTGTTTCATTCAAAAAATAGTAAAAAAAACATAGTTCATTCAATCCGACAATTGTTTGACTGAAAATATATGTGAGACGTAACGTCAAAATTATATATACAATATTAGAATCGTTGAGTAGATGTAGATCTTATGAAAAAAAATTCCGATGACATTATTTTGTCAAATAATGACTTACATGATGAATAAAATATTATTGATCTCAATATTACAAAAGGTTCACCTCCCCATATATATACGGAGTACAAAGAAGGTATACAAAGAGAGTAACAATAATATAAGAAAACCTATACAATGAAGCAAACGACCAAATATTAAATATATAACAATAAAAAATATGGAAATATTTAACATGCTCCCCGCTACGTCCACGACGAGCGAACCCCAAGATTATGTCAAAAGTCTGTGAAGAGAAGTGATAAAGTCCTTTAGTAAAAATGTCAGCACATTGAGAGAAAGAAGGAACACGAAAAACATGAACTTGACCAAGTGCTACCTTGTCCCAAATAAAGTGAATATCAACCTCTACATGTTTGGTGCGTTGGTGCTCAAAAGAGTTAGAAGACACTAAGACAGGTAGACGGTATTAATGTTGTCGCAAATTACAATAGTGGGTCGGCGTAGAGGTTGGTATAGTTCAATAAGAAGATTGGGTATCCACTTACCCCCACTCTCCACTTAGCAATTTAGCATGGTAAGATGAAATAAACAAATAAGTATTTGAGATACTTCGTAAATAGCTTTGAACAGTTCAATCCGTGATAATCAGTTTTATATATTTGTATCATGGTCTCGTCCTATTTGATATCGGTTCGATTTCAGTTCAGATGGAACAAATCAATCCTGTTTAAAAATATTATATATAAATGGTTTGGTGTCGTTATGGTCCGTTAGGGTACATGCTAGCTAGTTTGGTTTTTTTAGAGTTGGACTTCTAGGATTGCGACATGTGTCACACTAATTAGAATGTTTATGTGTCATAATTTGGACAAATAAGCATACACCTAAGCGAACACATATTATTAAAAAAAATACGAGAAATGCTTGGTTCATAAACAAAACCATCACAAATTTCACAAACTTAATATCTCTGAAGTTCAATAATAAATATAGTGTGAAATAATATTAAAATGAGAATTTACATCTGAAATGGTAAGTTTGTAAAGTTTGTGAACCTAGCTAGCATTGCTCAAAAACTACTCGGTATTATATTTCATTCCTTAGAAATCACTAGCCAATTTTTAAATAGGGTAAATGTTTATAATTAAGATGGTACTAAATTATATTTATATTTCCCTCTTAGGAATTCATTTTTCACTTTATATTAAGTGTCTAAATAAAATTATGGTTCGGTGTCTTTACGGTCCAATAGGGTACATGCTAGCTAGTTTGGTTTTTTTCCTACCCCTAGAAAGATTGAATGTATTAGCTATATGGTGAATGTGAAAGACTCAATAGATTTACCAAATCTTTGCATTAAATGTATTCCTTGCGTTTTTAAAACACTTTATCTTGTAATTTTTTTGTTTTCCCTAAAATTCTTCCACTTTCTATGACAAAATCACATTTATCCATATTTTTTTCTTACCATACATTTCACTTTTATCATTTTATCCATCACATCAAAGGCAAAATTCAAAAATCAAATATAAATATAAACTTATTATTCTTTCTAAAAGTCAAAATAAGAACCATTTTATGAAAGAGGGAAGTAATATAAAAAGAGACATCTGTAGTCTGTAGACATGCTATTTAGTCCTCCATTATTAACTTTTCCCATGCAAAGCTTTGCCCCATCCGAAAGGATTCATTGTTGAAAGTTCTCCCACACCGGAAATTTTAATCCTAATAACCAAAATATATACCAAAGTCTATCACCGGTTATCACCCACTTATAGAGTTACCACAATTATCGGGTGCACATGTCGGCTTTTCCTGCAGATGATCATTCTCGACCCAAATTAGGCTCCCTCAACTTCTGACAGGTATCAATTTTTTTTTATTAATTTGTGTGTTTTCAAGTGCTAAAATTATTGTTGGATCAAGTAATAAAATCAATAGAAAACTTCAATACTCTAGCTTGTGAACTATACTAACTTTCAATTTCAAATATAAACATTTTTATTGAAACTCAATTTTTAATTGTTTGTGTCACTACTTGATTCATACTCCTTCCGTCCCACTGTCTTTGTCCACTTACCTTTTGGCACACCATCTAATGTACTTCTTTAATCTATTTTATCTTGATATATTAAACAATCATGCAAATTATATATTAATAATCTATATGTTAAGACGAATCAAACAAGATCACACATGACTATATTTAGGCTTACACATTAAGAGAATTTGATGAGTCAAATTGCTTAGATGAACAGTTACAAAAGTTAAAAGTGGACAAAGACAATGGGACAGAGGTAATATTAATTAGTATTTTTCAAGTGCTAAAATTATTGTCTGGATCAAGTAATAAAATCAGTAGAAAACTTCAATAATCGCTTGTGAACTATACTAACTTTCAATTTCAAATATAAACATTTTTATTGAAACTCAATTTTTAATTGTTTGTGTCACTACTTGATTAATATATGATTAACTTATTCTAATCTCCACTCCTAATACTTGTTTATTTATATGGGTATAGAGTGTGAATAGCAGCCTTAGCCTGGTATGGGATTCACATATTTTACTATGGCCAAATAGCTCCGGTGCCCTCTGTGGTTTGGAAAATTGACACCAATACCCCCTCTATTTTCAAAACTTACTTTTAAAGTCCTCGTGGTTTCAAAACGTTGCACCCACACCCCCTCCGATCATTTTATGGCGAAGAGGGGGCATTTGCGCATACTTTTTAAGTCATAGGGGGCATTCGTGCTCATTTTTTATTTTTGTTTATTATTTGTGTTTTCCTTTTTTAAATATTTTCTATCTCTTTTTCCTTTTCCCAAATTTTTTTCTAATTTATTTTCAATTTTTTATAATTTTTTAAAATTTTTGTGTTTGAAATCAATATAAAAATAAAAAAATTAACATACATTACATCTATTTCAAATTAAATATTTTCACTTTTTTTAACGTGCTTATTTGAAAGTTCAAAAAAAACATAGAATAAAAAAATATGGAAAAATAAAATGAAAAATAAAAATACACAAAAAAAGTCTGATACAAAAAAATGGACAAGCCTAAAAAAGTCCTTAGACTTGAGATGTTCAAAAAAATATTCATTTTTTATGTAGTCCGTATTATTTTGTTTCTTATTTTATTCCTCATTTTTTGAAATTCTTAAAAAAAAGTTTACTTTTTTCAGAAAAAACAAAAATTGTTGATTTGAGACGTACATATACATTATATGTTAGATTTTTCATACAAAAATAACTTTAAAATTTATGAATATTATAAAAATAATTTAAAAAACCTTTATTAATAAATGAAACAAATATAGGAAAAATGGTAAAAACAAAAAATAATCGAAAAATAAATATCAGCACTGATACCCCTTTTGGTGTAGTAAATATGCACCAATGCCTCCCCTTCTTCGCTGGAAAATGGCCGGAAAATTATCAGAGGGGGGCACGGGTGCAACATTTTGAAACCACAAGGACTTTAGAAATAAGTTTTGAAAACAGAGAGGGTTTTGGTGCCTATTTTGCAAACCACGGGGGGTACTGATGCTATTTGGCCATTTTATTATATGTTATTTTCTTAATTTATGCACGTTTTTCTTGGTTGATAATTAAGGTTGTTTGACTTCAAAAGCTAAAACTATTACTTTGATCAAGTACTAACATCATTATAAAACTTCAATAGTCTAGTTTGTAGGGGTGTGCATTATTCGGTCCGGTCTTCGGAACCTGGCCAAAACCGGACTGGACCGGTCCTTATTCTGTCCGGTCTCCGGTCCTCATTTTTTCCTTATTTGGGCCGGGTTCCGGTCCGGTCCGGTCCGGTCCACCGGGTTTCGGTCCGGACCGGTGGACCGGTTAGATTTTTTTTAAATATTTTTTTCTATATAAGTTTATAACATTGTACTCCCTCCGTCCCCCATAGATCTTCCCAATAGCCCTTTTTCTTTGTCCACAATAGATCTTCTCATTTCATTTTTTAATAAGTAAAATACCACAACTACCCCCACTTACTTTATTTATTACATCTCACCCACCTTATTTAATACACTCCACCCATTTTTCATTAAGGGTATTATGGTAAACTTTTACCTTTTTTCAACTCTTCCTAAAAACCACCAAAAGTCAAAATGAGAACATTTTAGGGGGACGGAGGGAGTATTTTTTAAGGTTTTTTCTTATACTTAAAATTAGTTCAACTTTAATGCTAATTTTTTAAATGTTTTGATTTTATTATTTAATATAATTTTTTAAATACATTTCAATTTAAAATAAGATACCAATTGTAATGATTTTTAAATTTTTTTAATATGAAAAGTGTGAAAAAGTAAACATTACCTTTATATTAGCGATCTAATGCATTTCAAATTTATGTACTAATACTATAACTTAAATTTATACTTTATCAATAATAAAACTCTAATCCGCAGAACAAACATTGTAAACAATCTCGTGAACAAGAACACACAACAAGAACACAAACTATGACCTAGACCGGGTAAATCTCCTCAGTCCGAAATATATTTCTTACTCTGTCTCAAGAGTGTACTAGTTTTTTAGTGAGATAAAGAATGGATCTCCTCCTCTATCCAATATCATCATATTTATAGAGGAGGATTTGTGACCTTCCCCTGTTCATCCATGGACAAAATAGGAAGCCCGTGGGAAGGTCACTGTACATAATCAATCTACTATTTAATCAATGAATTTAGCAACTACAAGCCAAGACATGTACTGTTCAATCAAAGACTAAAATGGATATTCTCAATCCAATCAACCCTGCAAAATGACAAACATCCCTTTCACTGTGTGCCTCGTGATGGATGAGCGGCGGGGTGTCCCCTTGACCTCTGACGTGGTTCACCATGCCTAAGAGACTGGACCAATGTTAGCCAAGTAAAGTGATATGACCGGTCACCTTCTCTGAAAGGTTACCCGGTCATTTCTTGCGCTCAACCCGTCTCTTTGGTCTTCTAGAATGTCCTTCGTAGAATAAGGTGATATTTTCGCTATCGCCCAAAATGTGACCGGTCACTTTTTTAGTGGAAGTGACCGGTCAACTTTTGACC
>OOIL02004480.1:2901855-2914033 GCA_900332095.2 Cuscuta campestris | reverse complement strand
TTGAAATCATCAAGTCAGTCCCATGACCTGTCCTTCTTTGAAATCATCAAGTCATTCCCATGACCTGTCCTTCTTTGAAACCATCAAGTCATTCCCATGACCTGTCCTTCTTTGAAATCATCAAGTCATTCCCATGACCTGTCCTTCTTTGAAATCATCAAGTCATTCCCATGACCTGTCCTTCTTTGAAATCATCAAGTCATTCCCATGACCTGTCCTTCTTTGAAATCATCATGTCATTCCCATGACCTGTCCTTCTTTGAAATCATCAAGTCATTCCCATGACCTTTCCTTCTTTGAAATCATCAAGTCATTCCCATGACCTGTCCTTCTTTGAAATCATCAAGTCATTCTCATGACCTGTCCTTCTTTGAAATCATCAAGTCTTCCCCTCGGACCTGTCTCTTTTGAGATCATCAAGCCTTCTTCTCGGACCTGTCACTTTTGTATTATTGGGAAATCCAAATGTTAACTATAAATAATTAACCGGTCTTCTGCAACGTAAGTCCTCCTAGTCCTTCTAGAGTACCCGGTCAAGTGCCCGGTGCACACCCCTTCAAGAGTAACCGGTCAAGTACCCGGTTATATGATGCAAATCTCATATGATAACTGGGTTAAGTCCCAAGAGTGGAAGGTTTAACACAAGAGTTCTCGGGAGGGTTCTAGGAAAAAGAAGGCCAGCCCTCTTCAAATGGAATGGTCACCAATTAAGGAGGCTTTCATGGTCCGGTCGCATTCCTTTGTGCCTGGTTGAACTTCTTGAATGGTTAAGTTTCTTGCATGGTTATTTTCTTGCCTGTTCCCCCTTTGAAGTTGACTGGTTAGACTTCCCTCATAATGAACACATTTGACTGAACTGCCATGTCAACAAAAGTAACCGGTCTAAAACTTTAAGAATTATTTGAAGAATGTCCAGGTCTAATTGGCTTGGTTGACAATTTCCCAGAATATGCTTGCTTCCAAGTCAATAGAAGTAACCGGCCTAGGCCTGGTTAGGTAACATCTTGAAAGTGTCTAGGTCTGATAGGCTTTGTTGAAAGCATCCAAGTCTTGAACTCTTGAAAACGTCCAGGTCACGTCCATGTTGAAATAAAATAAGTTTCCAGGTCATCTCATGTCCTGGTTTAATAGGCTAGGTTGAAAGTTTTGAAGGGCATTTTAGATGCGAGGCTTGAATACTTCCAGGTCATCTTATGTCCCGGTCTCCAGAGTTGAAAACGTCTAGGTCACTTTGTTTCTAGCTTGTCAGGACGAACAATAAACGTCTAGGTTAAATTCGTCCCGATCAACTTCCAATGGCTTGGTTGCACTACGTAACCAGCATGACGTCAAATTTTCTGTCCAGGTGCCGGGTCAAAAATGTGACCGGTCAAAAAATATTTTCCCAGACTTATCTGATTTCATCAAATCCGCCAACTAAAAAAGTGACCGGTCACTTTTCTCAAAGTTGACCGGTCAAATTTTGGATTTTTCCATTCGCCATTTCTGGTCATTTTAGAACATCAAGAAGTGACCGGTCACTTTTGACCATGCCCTCTTCTTATATCCATCTGGCCTGTCTGTCGTGTTCTACCCCGACCTTGATCAAACTTCGATCGAATGTTCCGAAACGGCTTTTGTCTTAAGTCTCGACATCAAGACCCGACCTTTTCTTTGGAGATTTTGACCATGTCCTATGGTCGCGAACCCTCTCCAAGGTTCAGCCCTCTTCCAGGCAACACCCTTCTTCCAGGGCCCCTCTTCCAGGTTTTAAGTCTTTTAATGTTCCATTCTCTAATTATTAGGTTGACCTAGCCAACCTAATCTTCCCACATGGGGGTATGCCGGTGAGAACCAGCCCTCATCCAATCCTGCACGTCCATATATTATGTGTTCGGAAATTCTAGTCTTCCCTAGACATTCCGATCCACAAAGGATGGCTCATACAAGACAGTAATATTTTTTTGGCATCTTTTCTAACCCTTCCCGACCAAAAAGTCGGTAGGGATCCATGTAAGTATGGATGCGAATCCTCTTCCGGATCCAGCCTATCTCAAGGCGATACCTCAACATCAAGGCCCCTATCTCAAGGGTTTCCTTTTTTTTTTGTTTTTGCTATCAGCCCATGCAACGGTCCAAGTCCTAGACATCAAGACTTATCCGTCTAAAGTAAGCTCAGTAATCTTGACCACATTTTGTCCATCCTCTTTGATTTCCCTGATCCTATTCATGTGGGCGGATTCAAGTACTCGCCTATGGGTCTTTTTCAAGCCCCGTAACGAGTACTTCATCCAATTCCCCTCTCAAGATCATCTCTTTGAGCACAGCCCTGACGTTTCGGCAGTCCGCCGTGTTATGGGAGTCAGATTGGTGGTAGGTACACCACTTCTCCATCCATGGCCTCTTGGGTTGCTCTCCCTTCTTATCATCCCTTATTTGATGGACAGATCCGTCATACGTGACCTTTGGCTTGGACCCTCTCATCTGGTCGTCCTTCGGCTTGTCGGATTTCACCTTTGTATAGCCTTCCTCCAGCTCCCGCTTGCTCTTATTAAGGACCTCCGCCTTGGCGTATTCCCATGCCGTGTTGTAGGCTTCCTGATAAGAAGATGGTGGCTTCCTACAGAATTCGGTGTAGAGGTCACCCGACCGGAAGGCATTCATCAGCAAAGACATGGCCGTCTTGTCGTCCATCTCTTCCACCTTATCGACCTCGTCCCTCCAGCGGGTCAAGAATTGAGTTAAGGACTCCTTCTCCCTCTGCCCTACCGTGTTAAGGTAGGTGAACTTCTTCCTCTTGATGCAGTTGTCCTGGTACTTCTTGCGAAAAACTTCGGCAAGTTTCTCAAAGGACCCAATCCTACCATGGGGAAGGCCGTTAAACCATTCCACTGGTCTCCCTCTCAAGGATGAGAAGAAGAGCAAGCATTCCTCAGCATCAGTGCACCCGACCATCTGTGCTGCATTGTGGAAGGTGTCAAGATGGACATTTGGATCCTCCTTTCCAGTGAATTTCTCCATGTCCAGCTTGACCTTCCGTCTCAATTTTTGGGCATGTACCCTGGCTGAAAAGGGTGATTTGGCCAGGGTATGCTTCTTTGCTCCCGCTTTCTCTTCCACTTTTTCCTCCAGGGCACGTAGCTTTCTTGCTACGCTTCCTATCTTATTCAGGTCATCCTCATCATATGAGAGCCTGGTATATGCCGATGCCCTGGGCTGGCTTTCAGCTTCCTCCTCGTCTAGGTGAATCGTCTTAGATTCCCTAGAACGACGAGATGGGGCGGGATGACTCCCACCAAGCCTTTCCATTGCGCTAGTCCAGCCCATCTCAGGACCAAGACGTAGCTTGGCAGACTTGCGGGGTCCATCCTCTTTGTCCCCTAGGTGTTTGAACGCCGAATCTCGAGTTTTGTTGGGCTTGGCTATAGCCTTACCCTTCCTTCCGCGGGCCACCTCTTGCTCTGCCTCGTCCACCTCGTGAACATTTGAGGGTGCTGCCTCGTTCATGATCCCTGTCAAATTCACCGGACGCACAGGGACCATCCTTGGAACGAATGTTGATGGAGTCGACACCGGGGGTGGCATAATTGGTGGCGTCATGCCAGGATAGGCAAATGGCATGAAGCCCCCTGCCTGTTGCATCATGGCCATCACCTGTTGATAGCCCTGTAGAGCCTGTGCATTTGCCGGGTCAGCAGCAAATTGAGCCCATGCTGAGGGGTATGGCGTGAAAGCTCCCCCAGGCGTTGTTATTGGGCCGGAAAACATCGTCGTCGCTGGAGTAGGAGTAGGGGTTGACATGATTGGGATCATGCCAACTGATCCTACCGTGGTGATCGGGGCAAAGGTTGTCCCCATGCCTGGCATCATCAATGGGATGGCAGGAGTGCTTTCACTCGCAGCCCGGCTTGACACAGTGTTGTGGTTGCTTGAAGACATGATTGTGGATATTTAGTGGGGTTAAAGTTTTGACCTGGTCGAAAAAACTTTAAAAATCGGTCCCACGGTGGGCGCCAAAAATGATGGTGTAAATATAGATGGGTGGGTTGACCGGGTTTGACCTGGACACTTGACCCGTAATATAAAACACACAACAAGAACACAAACTATGACCTAGACCGGGTAAATCTCCTCAGTCCGAAATATATTTCTTACTCTGTCTCAAGAGTGTACTAGTTTTTTAGTGAGATAAAGAATGGATCCCCTCCTCTATCCAATATCATCATATTTATAGAGGAGGATTTGTGACCTTCCCCTGTTCATCCATGGACAAAATAGGAAGCCCGTGGGAAGGTCACTGTACATAATCAATCTACTATTCAATCAATGAATTTAGCAACTACAAGCCAAGACATGTACTGTTCAATCAAAGACTAAAATGGATATTCTCAATCCAATCAACCCTGCAAAATGACAAACATCCCTTTCACTGTGTGCCTCGTGATGGATGAGCGGCGGGGTGTCCCCTTGACCTCTGACGTGGTTCACNAGAGACTGGACCAATGTTAGCCAAGTAAAGTGATATGACCGGTCACCTTCTCTGAAAGGTTACCCGGTCATTTCTTGCGCTCAACCCGTCTCTTTGGTATTCTAGAATGTCCTTCGTAGAATAAGGTGATATTTTCGCTATCGCCCAAAATGTGACCGGTCACTTTTTTAGTGGAAGTGACCGGTCAACTTTTGACCTGTCCAAATCGAAGAGTTAACCTCATTTGGTGATTGATAAAAGTGACCGGTCATACTTTGACCTGTCCCTTTCGGTTGTCCGGGTCGGGTATAGGGATATACCCATCAATAACATTGTATTTTTTAAGGTTTTTTCTTATACTTAAAATTAGTTCAACTTTAATGCTAATTTTTTAAATGTTTTGATTTTATTATTTAATATAATTTTTTAAATACATTTCAATTTAAAATAAGATACCAATTGTAATGATTTTTAAATTTTTTTAATATGAAAAGTGTGAAAAAGTAAACATTACCTTTATATTAGCGATCTAATGCATTTCAAATTTATGTACTAATACTATAACTTAAATTTATACTTTATCAATAATAAAACTCTAATCCGCAGAACAAACATTGTAAACAATCTCGTGAACAAAAATAGTAAAAAGTGTATCTCTTTGTCAAAAAAATCGAAAACTCAAAAAATATTAGAAAAAAACAAAAATGCACTAAGAAGAAAATTCCCTATGCAAAATAAAAATTATGAATAGATTTTATGTTATACGGATGGAAGATATACGTAATATATTTTATTTAAATTTTTTAAAACAAATTTAAAACAATTGTGTTTGATAATGTTTAGTGTATGTTACAATTAAAAATTAGTTGTAGTAATATTTTTATTCAATTGAATACTTTAAATTTAAAAAATAAAATAAAATTTAAAAAAAAATTAAAAGTAACATTTATTCGGTCCCGGTCCGGTCCGGGTTTTACCGGTCTGGTCCCAGGCCAGTTCTTAGCTTAATCGGTCCGGTCCTCGGTCCACCAAATGCCCCTTATTCGGTCCCGGTTCGGTCCCGGGCCAGGCCGGTCTGGTCCGGGTTTGACCTGATGAACACCCCTACTAGTTTGTGTACTATACTTTCAAATTTAAAAACAAATTTTTTGAAAAAAACTCATTTTTTTAATTGTTTGTGTCAATTCTATTTACCACTATTTAATATTTGTGATATTTGATTCATACTCCCCCGTCCCTGAGTATTTGTCCACTTTCATTTTTGCACACCATCCAATGCACTTCTTTAATCCATTTTATCTTGTAATTTGTATATTAAAAAATCATAAAAATTATATATTAATAATCTATATGTTAAAACGAATCAAACAAGATAACACATGACTATTTTTAGGCTTACACATTGAGAGAATTTGATGAGTCAAGGTGCTTAGATAAATAGTTCCAAAAGTCAAAAGTGAACAAACACTCATGGACGGACCAAGTATATGATAAACTTATTTGAATCTCAACACCTGAAATATGTTTATTTATGTGTGATTTTATGATGTCATTTTAATTATATTGTTTTGCAAGTATTCTTTTTGCCATAAGAGAAGAGTGTAGACTTTAAACAAATAGAGATTAGACTACTACTCCTTTTGTTCCCATTAAGATTAAAATTTTATTCTCTTCTCTCAATAACTTGTTTATTTGTGTATTTTATTGATTATTTGATAAAATAAAATATTTTTGTCACCTCTTATTTTGTAGAATTTTGAACGTAATTTTTTAACATGTAATTTTTATTTTTATTGATGTACCATTTTGTAAATAAAATGATTCCAAAAATCATGAAAGATAGAATATAACCTATCAATATTCAAAAAAGATCCAAAGCAATCATATTTGACTGGGAAAGTTTCATTAACCAAGTCTTCCCAGTTCCCACATCGGAAATTTTGACGCCTAGTAGCCAAAATACATTAAGCCTTTATTCAATGGCTATCACCCTACGTGAAAAACCCAAGGGGTATAAAGTAGGCTCTTTAAAATAAGCCTGGATGATGCAATACAAGTGAGGGGCTCAACCCCTGACAGGTTTCAACTTTTTTTCCTCCTTTTTCTTTTGTTTTGTTTTTTCATTGACATTTAATTTCAAAATACAAACATTTTATTCTCCTTTCGTGATAAATTATACTCCGTATTCTCTATGTCTCTTTTTTGGTCAAACTGAGGCATCTTTGATATTCTAAAAAAATATTTATTTTTAATGTAAATTTGTTAAAATTATGTTTATTTTAAAATATAGTTTGAAATATCAAATTTTTATAATATTAATTATTTTGGAGTATACTTAATTCATGGTCAAAGATTGACATAGCTTGACTAAAAAATCAAATTGTTACAATCTTTTAGTGACGAAGAGTATTAAATAGGGAGTATATTTAGGGGTAGTGGATGATCATTCTCGACTTCAGGTTTGATGGATGGCTCCTTAACTTCTAACATGGTTTAACTTTTTTTCTTTTGTTTTGTTTGTTACGTTGATATTAAATTTTAAAATACAAAAAATTAATTCTCTTTTTCTTATAAATTTTATTGATCGAAGCAAAAATAACACACGAATAATGAATAACTTAATTCATGGTCAAAGATTGACATAGCTTAACTAAAAAATCAAATTGTTACAATCTTTTAGTGACGAAAAGTATTAAATACGGAGTATATTTAGGGGTGTAGGGTGTGTAGCAGCCTTAGCTTGGCTTTTCTGGTTAGGTTGGGTAGTGGATGATCATTCTCGACTTCAGGTTTGATGGATGGCTCCTCAACTTCTAACATGGTTTAACTTTTTGTTCTTTTGTTTTGTTTGTTACGTTGATACTGGAGTATTAAATTTTAAAATACAAAAAATTAATTCTCTTTTTCTTATAAATTTTATTGATCGAAGCAAAAATAACACACGAATAATGAATACTAGTATTTTGACCCGTGCCATGCACGGGGCCGAATGATTTTTTTATTCTTTTTTTTCATGTATTATTTTTTGTGGATTAAATAAAATAAATTTCTTACATGATTTTTAATACAATATATACATCAACATCAAAGTAGAATAAATAATATTTGAAGAATTGAAAGTATATAAAACAAAGACTTATTAAAATCCAAATTTTTTGAAACACTTCTGGTATACAACATTTTTGGTATGCATGGTTGCAAGAGTTTCTATTATCATCTAAAATAAACATTTTTAATTATGTATTTTTCTTCACTCGTGAAGCAACAACATAAAATAGATCATAAGTGAATACTCACTTAGTTATGGAGTAAAATAATCTAACAAAAGATAATGTTTCACCATAACTTTGGTTAATAATCATAGCAAAACATAAAACTATTAGGATTTGTCTTTTTGAAACTTTAGGGGGTAGTCTTGGAACATATAGTACCATATTTATTCGAGGTATGTAAACTTTTTCCCGTCTCAATTTCTCGAAACCACGATTACACGTTTAACATTTTTTCACACCTCTTCAACAATTAATCTGTATCATTATACAATTCAAATAAAATAATCAGTACCCCTTTTTTCAAAACTATTTTTTTGAATTGATTTGGGATTCTCGAACATCTGAACATTTGATTTCATTCAAAAATTCAAATGTTATCCAATAAGCATCAATACCTACATTAGCATCTTCTTGCCATTAAAAATTATAACTCAAGTGCTCCTTTTTCATCACTGAGGATAAGGAATAAGTCAAACTCATTTACCATTTCAACAATTTTGAGAGTGGGTGCTAATGGTGCCATATCCTAAAAAAGTATATTTTTTCATATTCTCTAATAAGTTCAGATAAGTGAATTCTAGTACTATACTCTTAAGAGGATAACTTATGTCAAGAATCAAGAATCCCGGTAGAATTTCAACGTCAGCAATTCCACTAATCACCTTACCAAGCCTTCCATCTCCAATTTTGATTATCCAATCAGAAAAGGCTTGTGTATCCCTATCTAGATAAGATGACATAGATTAATGCAATACCATATTCTTACTCAACGTAAAAACTTTACAATACAACCTCAACTTTGGGGAAATCCTGGTAGCACCTATACTTTTCTCTCTCGAAACTTTGGTAAAATTGAAAGTATCTGGCGAAAATCACTTCCGAGTGTAGAGCCATTATTGTAGAACTTCAATATCTCTCTCATTGTGTGAGCCAATACCTCAAAAGCAAATCTATTCATCACACATGCTTCATGTCATACGATTCCACTTGCTTGTTAGATTAATTCTGCTTTCGGACCCCCTTTTTGATAGCACACGTTGATCACTCAGTTAAAGCTAGAGAGATTGAGAATCTCGAGTGTGCTGTCCTTCCACTATGCAAAAGCAATACTGCAATGTCACTGGATGCAATATTCCAAACAGCCATGCATACCATTCGTTAATGAAAAGTAGACATTGGTTTCTATATAAATGTTTTTCCAAGTCTCCCGTAACCATATACAAAAAAAAGAAACCTCCTCTTTCAGTTATCAAGTTTCGATTATCGCATTAGATATATTTCTTTGATCTTCATTCATCATAGATAAATATATTCTAAAATCAAATGACAATTTTTCTTTGTCATAGTCCAAGTTCTCAATCAAGAAATTATTTTGAAATCTATTAAAAAGACTATCATCTGGAAATGACATAACACTAAATTCCTTTAAAAATATATAATTTTGATATTATTTTTAAACTCTTTCTTTACTTTGTAATAAGGTAATAAGGTATGATGTGTTGGATATATGATTGTAGGCTGCACCTTTTTTCTAATTTGAAAAGTTTTATGGGACGCCATTCTTTGTATTTGAAAAATTTTATGGGACAGATGTAGTATAATTTTCTTCCAAAATATAAGGTTATTTATTTTTATTAGGCTTCCCAAAAAACAATCTACCTAAGTAGTCAACATTGCGTATGCATTTTTTTCAAAAATATCTTCAATAATTCTAAAATTACTATCGTTGGTTTAACGTATTGAAAGTCTTATTTCAATCTATGAATTTCATTTTAAACATGTTAATGATTCTCGACAAATTTTATCGTGGACTTAAGGTGTACCGTAGACGTACATATGAGCAAAATAAGTATTTCTCTATTACTAAAATAAGCATTTGTCTTTATAAATAAAAAAATTTAAAAAATATTTTTTTGTGTGTGAAGGTCCACAAAAATGATATGCACTCAAGATGCGCTAAAGAAATACTCATGATTCTCCCTCCATTAAACATTATGATTAAGTATCCACTTTGGATATTGTAATTTTCTCAGTTAAAAAAATGTCTAGAATCAAAATTTTAATTATTTTAAAAATTACCCAATGTTAGGCATTAGAATACACAATAAAAAGAAGATGAAAGTAAACTCAAATGACAGTAATAGTTAGAAGGGAGAAGTATTGAGGTAGAAGTCAAAATAAGTAATTTTGATAGTATTTTATATTTTACGTCTATAATAGTTATTTTTTTAACCTTTTCAATTTGTTCTAACTTAGATGTGTTATTATTATTATTATTATTGAATGGAATAATTAATTTACATAAAAATAAATTAAACATATATTCCTTCAAAAAAAAACATATATTATCAATAGAAAGAACTATAAAGTTTTTTTTACATTGCACTCATTATAATTAATCAAAATACATTAAAAAAGAAATTTAAAAATTACTCATCCTAATTATCTTCTTATTTTTCTACTTTGTAATTATATTCTAGTCGTCGTATAAGGTATATATTAGGCATATTAATTAGAATGAGATCTTTCTATATTTTAATATAAAAATGTCAAGTCATTAAAGTCTTCAGAGGTGACGGATGACTCATAAAAAATTGTCACGTAGACTTGCCACATGTCGACATTCTATGAGCCCGAGTCTCAAATATTATATATATAAAGGATTTTATCTAAGATTAGAATTTTTTTACATATTTATTTGGGCGATCGTTTCATTGAATGACCTTTTAACACTTAAATTCTTGACTCTTTCCAACTTTTTTCAACTCTTTCCATTTTTTTCCAATTTCTAATTTCTTCTAACATCCAACTCTAAAATTCCAACCCAAAAGAACAAAGTCTTCCTTTAGTAATTTTCATGGAAGTAAGACCAAATTAAGACTAAAACATTAAAAATATACCAAAATAGGACTTACATTACCATACATGGTTATATACATTACCAAAAAAGTATAGTAATTTGACGTGTATACAACCACATTATAACAGCGCAAAACCACATTACCACAGTGCAAAATCCTATTTTGGGGAAAAAACATTAAAATCATATTTTTGTACTTTTCTCTATATTTTAGTCCTATTTAAGGTGATTTCTAAATTTTCATTTTACATTGTCTCCATATACAATAAAAACAAACTTTTCCTTAACGTAAAAGTAGCACTCCAGCAAATATTTTCCTGGAAAAACCGTCACAGTTATATTTCTAAACTCTTGATAACTTTGTTTCTTGTATATTTTTGTTGATATGATAAAATAAAATATTCTTGTTACATCTTGTTTTATAGGACTTTTGATGTAATTTTTAATAATGTAAGTTGTATTTTTTATACAAATTTATAAATAAAATAATCTTAAAAATGATGTGATTTTACACGTTGTTTGAAGTGTGACCATAAATTTGAGACAAAGGAAGTACTATTTTGTGATTGTCATATTAGAATTGTTATGTATTATTTCATGCATTTTAAAAACTTATGTTTGCATTATTAAAAACACATGTGTTTGTTGAAGGGAGATTGAACTCTATTATTTTCAATTGCCAAACACCTCTATATATAGGCGGGAATAGGGTTTACAATTGAAGTCAAATAGGCCCATGATACATGAGCTACAAAATACAATCCGTAATACATATTATATCTACATGATAGCACACAGTTTATAGTTCCCTTTAACACTTATCCTTGTGCTGAGTTGTAGAAAGAAATTAAAGGTGGATGTCTTGTTGCCTCATAACGCCTCTTCAAGTAACAAAAACTCTTGGGAAAAATAATCTTGAGTGAATGAAAAGAGTACAACTTGTTGTAGAATATGGAAGACTTCCTCTATTGATTGTTAACTTATGTTTGCTTCCACTACAAAAAACTCCCGGAATTGGCACGGAATATTAGGCACGGACATTCCGTGCCTATGCCGAAAAAAAGAAAGATGACACATGGCGTGTTTCTATTTGCGTTTTACTTTGGCTCTGCATTTGTCCGTGCCTAATTCCGTGCCAATAGCGTAAACGTTAAGACGTTAACGGTGTTGTCGGACGGCGATTATTCTAACTAATATGCACGGATTTAGCCGTTCCAATCCCTTACCTTTCTCTAAAAAGTCAAAATCGAAAAGGACAAGACTATTTTGTCATGGAAATAGTCGTGCCTAAATCCGTGCCTCTACCCGTAGTACATAATTTTATTTATTTAAACATTTAAATCATACTCATAACAAAAAACTTTTATCTTTTAAATATATTAAAATCGGAAGATAACAAGACTAAAATTAGAGAAAAGTACATGATACAACTTTTTTTAGATGAAATAAAGAAAGAACTACAAAAATAAAAAATTATAAAAACTTATCCAAATAAAATATCTACATCTATCGTCTTTATCCAAATAAAACAACTACATCCTAAAGTTTTTGTACTAAAGTTTTCTACTCCCTCCGTCCTAAAATATAAGCAACACTCCA